>JBAMBA010000157.1:0-446458 GCA_037043685.1 Drosophila hawaiiensis
ATCGCCCTTCGCACCCGCTCCGGCTGGCAGGTTGGCTGCACTAGTGCTTTGCTTTCCTGCCACGGAGTCAGACGGGTCGGGGTTTTTACCAGCTGCACCATCGCCGCTGGCTTGACAAACAGGCTTTTCCGCCACTTTTGTCATGTTGCCGCTTTGGCCAGGCTTGCAAGCCACTGCCTCCGCTACATGTTTGGGATTGCTCCCTCCCTGCTGGGAGAGTACCGGACTCCTTTTGTTGTTTTTTATATGAAGAATACATTTCGATTCCCACGAGCTGCGGAGAAAAGATGTCCACCTGCACAGAGATCCGCGATGTGCAGGTAAGGCTGATTAATATCGGAGGTCGCCAGGTATCCGATATGCTCCGTGTAAGACTGGGCTATTTGAGGGCCCCCAGCATGGCTGACTATCGGCACGGGTCGCATAACACCTTAGTCCGGCCCTTTACCTCGAACCATGACTCGGTCCTTTCACAGCGACAAGACTATGGAAGCAGTTCATGTCGGAGGTTCAGGGCACGAGTCTTAGCTAGCATCGGTACCTTGCAGGACCGCTGTGATGCTATTTCCAGTCGGCACCCTCGTGGAGGGTTCAGTTGAGGAAATTTTTGCCGACCTGGTATCCTAGGTAACGATACCTTGAAACAGCTGAACGCTGTCATTGACGTCAAGAACGAAACATTAACTATTGACGGAAACTATAGGATTAAAATAAGACAACTAGAAAGACAGCCAATAACATAAAGGTACGGACAGACGCTTCAGGCGAAAAAAAGGTTCGTATAGTTATCGACTATAGGAAACTTAACTCTGTAACAATTTCGGATCGATACCCGATCCCTGAGATTGGAGAAATCATCGCACAATTGGGCGAGAATACGTATTTTTCCGTACTAGATTTGAAGAGTGGATTTCATCAAATCTCATGGCAAGAGAATAGAAAAAACTGCATTCGCAGTTAATGGCGGAAAATATGAATTCACCAGACTTCCGTTTGGACTAAAAAATTCGCCATCAATATTTCAACGAGCATTATACGATATCCTAAGGGATCACGTCGGAAAATTTTGCTACGTTCACATCGACGATATTATTGTCTTTAGAAAGTCAGAAGACGAACATATCAATCATCTAAATACGGTCTTCACGACCTTAGATAATGCAAACATGAAAATTCAAATCGACAAATGCGAGTTTTTCAAGACCGAAGTCGATTTCCTAGGTTTCAATATTTCTGCAGATGGAATTAAAACCAATCGCGAAAAAGCAAGAGCTATAAAAAAATTTTCCAATACCCAAAAGCCTCAAAGACTTACGTTCTTTCTTGGGTTTATCAAGCTATTACAGAAGATTTATTCGGGATTACGCCAAATTGGCAAAACCCCTCACAACCCTCCTAAGAGGAGAAAACGGTAGACTTTCAAAAGAACTCTCCCATAAAGCGGAAGTAACACTTGACAATAATGCAATTAAAGCATTTGACAAGATTAAGAACACGCTCAGCTCAAACGACGTGGTACTAACGTACCCCAATTTTCACAAAGAATTCCACTTGACTACCGATGCATCAATTTTCGCCATCGGAGCAGTCCTAGAGCAAGAAGGTAGATCCATTACCTACATATCACGCACACTCTCGAAAACAGAAGAAAACTACGCAACTAACGAAAAGGAAATGTTAGCTATTATGTGGACACTTCAGAATCTGCGCATGTACCTCTACGGTACATCAAGGGTAATAATCTTTACAGACCATCAACCCCTAACCTTCGCATTGAGTAGCAAAAATCATAATGGAAAATTACAAAGATGGAAAAGTTACCTCGCAGAGTACAACCACGAATTAAGATATAAGCCAGGAATTTCCAACGTTGTTGCAGACGCTCTATCCAGAAATCCCCCAAAGCCCGAAATAAACAATACTACAACATCAACTATACAAAGTGATGACAGCTCATCACACAACCTTATTCCAGTAATGGAAGTCCCACTTAACGTTTTTAAAAATCAACTCTTCTTACTAGCATCAGAAACAGAATCATACAAATTCCAACTACCTTTTCCCACATACCACAGACACATCGTTGAAAAACCAGACTACTCAGAAGACGAGTTAATAGACATTTTGAAAAAACGACTCAATCCAAAAATTGTCAATGGATTGTTCACGACGGAAAAGATCATGGCAAAAAATCCAGAACATATACCTACCATTATGGTAGTTACAAAGTTAGGTACACCCAGAAACAAGTTCAGGACGTCACATGCGAAAGCGAACAAATAGAAATCATAACAAAAGAACACACCAGCGCTCATAGAAATGCAATAGAGAATAAAAGCCAAATACTTAATAATTTCTTCTTTCCCAACCTAAAGAAAAAAATTGAAAAAATAACAAAGGCATGCGAAACTTGCAAAGAAAGCAAGTACGACAGGCAGCCTCAAAAAGGTGAATTACAACCAACTCCTATTCCGACTTATCCTGGTCAAATTATTCATATTGATCTATATACGACACAGAGAACTATCGTTCTCACCGCCATAGACAAATTCTCAAAGTATGCACAGATTAAAATCCTAAATTCAAAGCAGCCGAAGATATAAAACACCCACTACGTGAGGTTATGATAGCTTTCGGTATGCCCAAACTAGTTGTTATGGATAACGAAAGAGGTCTAAATTCCGCATCTATTAAATTCTAAGAAAAACACAATTAAAATCAAAAGCCTACACGATACCACCATACAACTCAACAAGCAACGGTCAAGTTGAAAGATTTCATTCAGCTCTTACCGAAATAATGGATGTGTGAAAAAGGATGATGGAATAACGAATTTCGAAGATTTAATATTTAAGTCCACTCAGTTATACAACCAATCCATACAGTCCACCGTGAACGCAAAACCGATAGATATATTTTTCGAACACGAGTCACCAGCGACCCTCAAGAGTTACAGAAAAATAGAGACAAAGTCACAGATAAATTAAAAAATAAACAGGCCAATGATCTAGAATACCATAATAACAAGAAAAAAGCAATAAAACAATACAAAAAAGGTGACATAGTTTACTGCAAAATAGACAGAAGATTGGGTTCCAAACTGACCCCAAAATATAAAAAAGAAATAGTCGACGAAAACCGAAATACCACCGTAAAAATACAAGGTGGACGGGTAATCCATAAAAATAATTTAAAAACATAATATTTTACAGATTCTTCCTACCAACATGCCTCGGTCTAGCCAACATATTGGACTACTCCCATTCACAAATTATACCCATAAAAACAGGAGTCGCTGCGGTAGAAAACGGCACCTACAGAATAATTCACGTATTCAATATTGAAGAGTACGAAATGGCGTTCGGTAACTTATCGAACAAACTTAACGACATAAATAAAACACATCCACTCTTTCCCTTACTCGCATTTGAATTCGCAAAAGTAAATTCAGATTTAAAAACATTAAAGCCAACACAAAGAAAAGTCAGAGCAGTCAATGCATTAGGCACAGTTTGGAAATGGTTGGCCGGCACGCCGGAACACTACGATTATGAAATCTTAGTTTCAAAAACAGACGAGCAGGTAGAAAATAACAACAAACAACTAATAATAAATAAAATCCTTAGCAAAAGAATGAATGAATTAACTGAAAACACAAATAAGATTTTAAAAGAAACTATAGACAATAAGAATTTCCAAAGCGAAATAGCTACATTACTGAAATACAAAATACAAATTTTTAAAGAAGAATTAAATAATTTAATATACGCCATTCATTGGGCAAAAACTAACACAATAAATTCAATAATTCTGTCAAAAATTGAAAGCGAAAAATTTGCAAATTTACTAAAAGAAAAAGGTACATTTTTTGTTAATCCAGAAGAATTGTTAGAATTCGCTGAAATTAAGATTGCCACAATTGGCAAAAAAATTTTGTATATCATTAATATTCCAATTTTATCAAATGAAATTTGTACAACCTAATTACTAGTACCAATAAAGAAACACAACAAAATCAATAAGTTAAAATTTAACAACATAATTAATTGTAATCAAAACATTTTTGGAATTAAGGACAATTGTGAAAACCATAATGATTGTATGTATGTATTTGTATAAAAACTAAGCTAGTAGACCTAAGTAACGATACTTGTATAACACGAATCCTAAAAAACAAAAAAGCCAATTGTAAATTTATAAATAGCCAACATGTACCCGACTACGAAGAATTGTTCACTGGAACGATACTGCTCAACGATTTCAAAGGAGAAATAAAAATCGACGAAGAAACAACGGAACTACGGGGAACATTCCTCATCCAATTCGAAAATTCAACAGTCAGGATTGGAGAAGACCTTTACTCATCGAAGGTAATGACGTCCGTAGAAGCAACACCACCATTGTTGCAAATAATAAAACGGGAAATCAGAAGTCGAGAAAGCACTTTCATTACAAATGCTAAAGGAATTTAATATTAACAACACAAAGGTACTTAAAACACTCCGAAACAGTAGCACAGCCACAACAATAGTCAACTTTGGACTCTCAACCACGCTGTTCATCATACTAACAATCATAGTCATCTGTTGGATAAAGCAAAGATCTGGCACAAGAGAAAGTAATATGACAGGGAAGACAACCCCCCGGAGCAGAGTCAAACCATCCAAACAAGATTATACATCGCGTCCGAGGACGTCCGCATTTAAAGGGTAGGAGTTAACATCCATCATTACAAATAACTAAAACCAATGCATTCAAATAACCAAAACCAATGCACTCGAACAAATTCCATAGAACACGCGCGCCTCGTCAGAATATTTTCAGTAACGCGGGACTCAGACAGAAATATGATGAGCCCACGATCACAGCTAAGGCGCATGGACAAGCGCCCCGTCAGCAGATCCCACGGGAAGACCATCGTGGGACCCAGAACGGATAACTGACACCATCAGCGACAAAGTTGCAGCAATCAAGGCGTCAGCGACAAAGTCGCACCGATCAGCAGAAGCAGCAGTCCGAGGTTTAGTTATGATAAGTTACAGTTTATAAATGCAGTCTTAATAAAACATTCAACGAAACAAACTGTTTTTTTACTAAAAACCAGAAGGACTCGATTAATTTATGTATATGTGTGCTTTAAATTATCGCAACCACCAAAGTTAGGCGCCAGTTGTAACGAATCTTTTTATTCGGTTTATCTTAGCTAAACTAATTTATATTGCAATTGCGACAATTCAAAACACAGTGTAAATATATAAACAATTTTTTTGTTTATCGCACTTTTTGCTATAGATTGTAATGAACAACGTGGAGCAGATGGGCTATTAATACGTTCGGAGTACGCGCTTGCTCGGGCCGATGCTCGCCGGCAATTGGGGTGGGTTATTATTGGTCAACCGACATATTAAAAGGGCTTCCTATTTATTAGTTATATTTATTTATTTATCGCGTACTATATTTGTACATAAAGAACGACAGACGAAGACAGACCATGGACATGAGGAAGAAGAAAAGGTCAAAAGTAATAGGAGGATCGGAACACTCAAGTAATCAGGTCATCCTTTTTTTTTTTTTTGTGGTGCTACCTTTTTGGCGCACTCGCCCACCCTGCCATGATCCTGCGGCCCGATATATACATCAGGATCCCTTGGGATGACCTACAGCAGCTATCCTACCTCCATCAGGAACTGCATGCTATCCACTTAACGAAGAATTCAATACATTTAAATATTAAACTTAGAAAGATATAGGTATTTTATATTTAGAAATGTAAGTTTGATTAATACCATTAGAACATTATAGTTATATATACAAGGAAGCGATAATTATAGTCTATATGCATGTTCGCAGAGAGATTATTAATTAAACTATTTAACAAAAAAAAATGCCAGTTGATCAGCGCGGGTACTGTCTGCAAGTGGTCCTGCAGTAGATACATGCATCATCAATTCAACCCGGGCTTGCACATCTTCTAATATATGATTTCAGGAGACAATTTTCTTTTAAATCTACTCGATATGCTTTGAATAATAGTAATACGAGCGAATCCAATATTAATCGCTGTGTGGGGTATATATATATATAGGTTTAGGGGCTATATTAGTTTATATGAATATTAAGCATTCAGAGCATGGTCGCCTTGCGTTTTGAAAAACAAACAAAAATAATTTAAAGGAAGATATATAGTTGATTAGCGTAGCTGCTGTTGTAAAAGTACAGTTGCTCAAGTTTAAAGAGTAGCTTGCGAAAGGTTACCTAAGCGCGACTCATAATAAAGAAAGAGAGTAACTTACATACATCATCCCACGCTGGAAGTACTTCCTGGTATTGGTGTGTGTGTGTGTCGCTGTAATTAGTTATGAAGAGAGAGTGCAAATATTTCAAGCCTCGTGCGAAAGCTCGCAGCGGATAATGATCATGGGAGTGAGCGATTATCACAAGCCACGTGCGAAAGCTCGCTGCAAGCATAAGCCGTACGCTGAGACAAATTTTTGTGTGTTTTTCACTCCGCATACAATTCTAAATAGAGAGTACTTATTAGTTATATAAAATATTTTTTTTTTCTTAATTACACAGAATCGTAACAATTTCCATTTTTTTTTCTCTTTGACTTGCATTATAAGGTAACTATAATTTTTTTATGATTAATTAACCAAAAAATATTTCTTTTCAAATTACGTTTGATTTAACTTTTACTCATTTACTTCGCCGAGTGCACACGTGAACGAGCTTTTTATATTTGCTGGACATATGAATATTGAACTTTTCACTGATGTTAATTTTTCATTATTCACTTTTGAAAAAAAAGAAGGAAATTTGCTCTAACTCCTTACTACTTTTGTAATTATTAACGTTGACTCCATGAGGTAGATGGGTAAAGCTGATAGGCTTGGAATGTAGCAGAAGGTCCGCCAACAGTTGCCGATGTTCATCCGTCTAAGTTCGGTCTAGGAATGCTAATGAGATGCGCTCGATGCCCTTTTACATACTCTCCTTAGAACGACACACATAAGTGGTGGGTATGATCGAAGGTTAATGCGTGCGCCAAGGGCGAGTCGTAAGAGAGACTCTCTTAAACACCTTAAATACAGCAATTTGGACAATCAACTTAGCACAGACATCTCCACCGTGAACATGGGCGTTGCAAAGGCGCTATATTTATAAACTTCTCAATTTGTTGCTTCAATTAATCCCATCTTTCACGAACTACCAATCCATACTACGCCCCATATTAAGTGCCCATTCTAAAAAAAGACACATTTATTTAAATTTGAGTCATTTTTTTGAATGGTTGTTAATTCATTTACCCTTAACACGTTTCAGAATAGGCACTGATATAAAAAGCGTTTCGTGCAGCAGCTTGCTGCGGCGAAATTTATTAGTTGTAGGCTTTTCTCCTTTAGACACTAATTTTTCTATTACACTGTACAGCAAATTCCACTATTTAAATTATTAAAAAAAAAAATTTTTTTTTCAATGTTTGCAACGCTTGCTCGCTCAAAGGCTAGGAAATGAAAAGAATGTGTCCGCGGTCAAAAGAACTTATGAAGGCACGTTTTGGCAGAATTTTGCTTCACCCTTTATTTCAACAATTTTGGAATTTCCTTTCTTATTGTTTCTTGTATTTTTTTTTGGAAGCTCACCACAATGGCTCATAGATGGCGCTATATGTGATACGCACAAATTATTGCCCCCTTTTAGGAGAAAGCTAAATTTATAAGCTCGACAAGCGAATCATTACAAGATAATGACACTTTTCCACGATTAGTTATGATTACTTACTTGCTATTTGCTCAGTGGCATCTCGATGGTCACCAGGACTAGCGGTTTCCTTGTTCCCACTGTGTCCTCCCTTCGTCCTTCGTACTTCGCGGTTACCTTGCTAGTCGCGACCGACTTTGATATTTGCGCAGACTCGTTTATGGATTCTCACAGACTCACTTATAGAGCGCTGCGGCGCCGATTTATTGGCCTTGGTTGGCCACCTTTTGGCGGGATTGCACCAAGGTGGCGTGATCTTTTTGGTAATTTTCCACTGTCCTTTTACTGACGCCAACCATTGTCTGCCGTCAGTCTGAGTACGGGCAGCAATATTGCGCCCGCAATACTCTTCACACACTAACGGCACATGTCCTGATGGACATGTGTCAGACACGCTCAAATGGCTGAACACCTGCGTTAGAGAGAGAGGGCGAAAGAGAGCGAATTCGCCGCAACTGCATCGAGGCCAGATTTCGGCCTGATAGACAGTTATTGTGAGGGGCGCATATTACATTTAATGCACATATATAAGTATTTTTCATGCACATATATATATATATATCACCTACATTACAAGAGGCCTACCACATGATAGTCTAGTGTCTTCGCATGGGGCATTTAGAACACCTTGGAGAGGATTCATCGAAGTTGTTTCGACGTGGTCGCAGCTGATTTACGCGATTACGTAGGAAATTGCGATGGGAGAGCATTGTCCAACAGACCCTTTCAACGATTGTATATTGATTTGCTGGGTCCATATCCGCGCAGCAAGCAAAGACATATTAGACATTATTTATTGACCACAGAGCAATGTAGCCGAGCGGGTGAATCGTTCGTTGGTAGCTGCAGTGCGTTAATATATTAATCAAAATCATGGAGAAAGGGAATGCATTCGTCCGGAATTTCATTTTGTGTTGAGATCTGCCCTTCACCAGTCATTAGTTTTTTTTTTTTAATTATCTGTTAATTTGTGACATGGTCGAGTTATTTTAACAAAATGTGGCCATGAATCATTCTTTACGATTTTTCTGCATTATTAAAATTGCACTTTTATACCATACACTTGACACACTTTACGCTTATTTGGTTATGTTGGACGTACAGTAATTTAGAGCTGCCTTAAAGTAGGCAATAGATACAAATTTTTTATCCTCACATTGGTTTAACATACCCGACCAAAGTAAAATATAAAAGCTCAGTAAAATAAAACATACTCATAGTTGAGAAAAATTTATTCACCATGCATAACACTTTCAACATTACGAAGCCATTTTTATACAAATGAATTCAGCATCAGATGTTGAAAATATGTCATTTTGAATAAAAATTGTGAAGTTCACGCTTAAAGGTTTTTTTATTTCAAATTCAAACTGTTATATCATCGCCGAAAATTATCCAAAATCCGAATTACTTTCAACATTATGAAGCACTTTTTTTAATTATTAATTCTGCATAAAATGCTTCTTGGAAGAAATTCAAGAAATGCACGTTTTAAATTTTTTTTCAAACTGTTATATTTTCGCAAAAGAACTTGTGGAATGGTTCGGATGGGGCTGAGCTGAGACCACCAGGCGGGTTGCTGGTTGCGGATAGGGATCGGCCTCCCCCCGGGGAAGTTGGCTGCGAATAATACGAGATTCTGTGTAAATAAGCAATCCCGGACACACAGCGGATACGATTACGACAGTGGTACTGACAAGACGCCACATCTCTCTCCGGGCCGGACTAAGATGGCACTCGAAGCGTGCCGAGAGTCAGCTTGGTTAGGAGCTCGGATAAAAAAAAATAGCTCAGTCTCGAACGGTGACCTCAGACAAAGGGCGATGGCCTGTTCTCGTTGACTCAGTTACCTGTACTCAGAATTTACTACTTATATATTTCACATATCTTATACATAAAATCATATTTCCATTTTAGCATTATGAGGAATATTTCTTCTTTCCGTTCGAAAATGACGACATGCATTTTTAACTTCGGTTAGATATTCAAGTTCAGTTTAAATCATGTTATTTTTCTGGCAAGGATGTCTGCGCCGCTGTTAACGAGCGTGTAGCCCGTGTACTTTGAAAAAGTTCTGAATAATGGAATCTTTTATACTTTAATATTTTAGCTTTCACTGCTCTCGCTAATCAATCACAGGTATATACTGTAAGTAAACAATAATTTTCGACTTTACAAAACTCACTTCAATATCAAGCTACGAAAGATCGTTCTGCTGGCGATGTTGTCTGTAAATTAGAATTTATTTTAAATATATATGCACGTTTACAGTCCACTATTTTTAATTTCGTTTTTCTATCTTACTTTTCTTAATAACTAATGTTACCAACTTTATTTTCTTATTAACGTCACATTATAAATTTATTAAACTTTAATTCCATTTATCCACAAACGATATTCAGATATTCCGTTAATTTTTGCCCGGACAAACCCTTCGTGGCCTGTGCTAGTGTCCTTTACTGGTCACTTGGCCGCACTTTCTTTCCGCTCCGCCACTTCCAGTGATTGGCCTGTGTGGTTCACAGATAATGCACTCCCGGAGTCTTGAGCTGACCCATCCCACTTTTAAGATGCCATGCAAAGCTTTCCTTGCACTATCTGCTGGTAGCCTAATCATAGCCATTTGGGTTTGCCCATATGCCATACGCAGGTTGATATCATGAGTTGTCGTGACCTCATCCAGATCACTGGATTCGATGGTCATGCGGTGAGTAAAAGACAGAACCTCTGCTTGCTCACACAAGGCTCCTGAGACCAAGGTATCCATAGCTGGCTTATCCAGCTGCAGGAATAGCTCACACTTTTGAGTCCTCCTGATCCCATTGACCACCTTCCCAAGCTCGCAAATCTTATCTTCCGCTTTTATCTTGCATAGTACCTAAGCGTAACTGGCCTCACCCTTTCCCGCAATAACGCAATAACAATATGGCATCCTAATTACTGATTGAGTCGATTGAGTCCCGCATCGGTTGGAACACCGTTTGCCATCCTCTAGCATCGCCACCAGCTACATAATCTTTTGATCAAGGTCGCATAACACTGTACTACGCTGCTTCGCCAGGCTTTCTCCTCAGATTTCTCCAGCGGTGGTAGTGACGCTACTACACCTACTGAATATTTAATCATCCATTCACTCTTGCGAAAGCATCGCAGCTCTTGTTTGTTTGTGTTTGAATATTTCGCACTTTGTTGGGTCACAATTCCAAGTCGTTATTTCTGGTCGTTGTACAGTTACGTAATAATGCCATGGTTATCTTTGCATGCAAATTTTGACACCCGGCCTAATTAAAGTGAATTCAGAGCCGGATTCGCTTTGGCCAGGAATGTAAAATCTGACCCTGAACTGTCAAATTAATAACGACATACCCCAAAAACGTGCTTGAAGATTTGCCAAGTCTTAATGGGACGGAGGTGGTAGAAGCATTGCCCTAACCGTCATTCGGAAATATTTCACTCCTTTCACTGATTTCCTAGAAATTCGAAGAGTATGGTTCAAGGTATTAGCCTTCTCGTATTGCTTGGCCGATAAGTGGCTTACCCGGGGATACCTGGCATTCTGCTGAAAGTCACAAGTTGCTTACACTACTCAGGACAAGAATCGACTTGGTCAATACCATCTTAATGACGATCAAGACCTTTTTTGCCTACCAGAGGTACTTATTCGAGTACTATCATCCCCGTGACATATTAGTCGCCTCATATGACAAGATATGACTCGCAGTGGAGGTATTCCTATGCCCGCCTTATTGGGTGTGTGAGTGTTTACGTATTCTGCAGCAAGCACACATACATACATATCTCAATAAATGTATCTCAAGGCGGCGATTTCAGTTCGGACTTGTGAATAAAATAATCCGCTGCAATACTTTTGTTTACTTTTCTGAAAAATCCTGCAAAACTTTCAAAGGGAAATTTGGCCATAAAAATCAAATATATTTAATTGGCTATAGTCGAAGTCACTAGAGTAAAGCATTCTCATTTGTTTGTTTTTTTTTATGCCTATGCCCACAACTTATCATCGTTTTTTGGGTAACTATTTATTATTTCATACCCCGAACCCGTTAATAATGGACTCATTTGAGAGTATAAAACTTACTGCGATATTTGAAAATATAACTACAATATATTTAACACCAAATGTAGATCGCATTCTTACTAGTTTTTTTTCCCCCAAAGGTTTTAGAGAAATCTAAAAACCGCATTTTCCCTAATTTAACAATTGGAACCTCAGTGACACAAATAATTTTTAATTTGCACTGAGCAACGGTCTTCATTTTCTTTCCAAATATTTATGAAAGTTGTATCTTCGTTCAAGGCAGCTGACAGAGGCATGAATACATTAATCTGTATCTATAATTAAAATAGTTTTAAATAATAATTATCGATTGATCAGAAATGTTAAAAAAGAAAGAGATCTTAATATATATCTCACCCAATGCTCAATTTGTCAAATGGGGTTTCTGATTTGGACAGACCAAATTGTTAGGTAAGCGTTCTTAAAAAACCTTAAAGTGTGCTTTTAGGAAGCTTTTTATAAATATAATATGATATTTAATAAAGAAAGTATATGTATATGTAGATATGTGCATGTAGTTGCCCATATCTATCAGGCGCAACATTTTCTATTATGTTTTAATTAGTTGCCGGTGCTCTCAACTGCATTCACCACGTCAACTTTAGTTTTCGTTTTCATTCTTAATTGTCTAAATCAAGCCTCAGGATCCGTATATGCCAGGATTATAAACTCCATATAAGAAAAATGTTACATCCGGCATATTATATTTTAAAAATTGTTTATACTAATTTTGGAAGGACTTTAAATCATTTACCACGGTCGATTTGTTTTTTTAAACTTATCACTACATATAAGTGAACATATTGCAGAAGGTATTAGCTTTTTGTAATGAGGAGTGTAACGCTTTGAAGGAGACTTCTCCGACCCGTCTATGCAAACTAGTTTCTTAATAATGAGGCAATCTTGACGAATTTACAATTTTACTGCAGACAGTACATATGTCTGAGTCGGAAGATTCAAATCAGGATTCGGGTAACTGCCAAATGAACGATCGGTAGAAAGATGAAAGCTTTTAACAAGTTATCCTAACCAAACTCCACTGCTATGCGTGTTATCCGGATATTTAGGCAACAAAATTATTAATTTTGACATTTGAAAGTTTATTTTTATATTAAGAAACACATTATTCTTCACGAGCTAACAACTTCATTCGAATCAATTATAATGTGAACAGCAAAATCAAATGCAATGTCACTTTTACATGCGCAAATTTTCAAATGTCTTATTATTGGTCATTTTACGTGTAGGTTTTACATAGTAAAAAATTATGAACCAGCATTGGCTTCTATGGCATTCTATGGTATTCAATGGAAGACAAAACAAATTGTATTTGCTGTCCCGTCTCTTAGACAACTTATCCACAAATGTATCAAATGTATTTAATTACAGTACTGCTTATTTATTCATCAAATTCTTCGACAATTAAATCTGCGATATCCATTTCGGTTGCCTCATCCGAGATTTCTTCAATTATATCACATTTGGTGCGCAACATATCGGCAGCTCTTCTTTGATGTTGCTTTGAACGATAGTGTAATTTTAAATTCGTTTTCCTGGGAAACGCCACATTACATGTTTCGCATCTGAAATATAATTACAATAATTATAATAATTGCAAGTTGTAAGTGACATAATAGTTAAAGACGTAATTAAACATACACAAATGGTCGTTGACCCGTGTGAAGGAATTCATGTTTGTTTAAGCACGATTTTGTAAGATATGTTTTTCCGCAATATTTGCACACAAATGAATATTTCTTCGTGTGTTTTACCCTGTTGAATAATAAAAATTACCGTAATGTAAAACCTTGTCATGCCCATTACCCACCGTTCATGCCGACAGCGGGCGGTACTCGTGAAGAAGCGCTGGCCACAATATTTGCAGGCATATGGCTTTTCTCCCTTGTGCCTGACGCGTATATGCAAATTCAGAAGATGATTTGTATAATACTTTGCATCACAATCCGGACATTCGAAATTCTTGATACCGTGTCGCAATATATGGACTTTCAAGTTGCTGTGATCTGCAAAACATTTGCCGCACTGGTCACAGACGAATTTCTTAATAACTGCCGACTGTGTTCTAAGAAATTCGCTTTCGTAATCCACTGTTGATGCCTGCGTAAACTCCAAGCCTGATCCTTTGCTTCTTGACTTCGCTGAACTAGGAGTATTAGCGCTACCACAGCGTTCTGCCTCTGTATAAGATTTGTGTGGTTCGAAGGTCGAAGGAGCAGGGTTTATAATCGTTTTGGCGCTGCTTCTGGTATGATGTGCTGCGCTTGAAGCATTCACTGATACTGAATGCATAGCCTTCTTTGTTTCGTTGCTCCATGTCAGAGAAGTCGCTTTCGTTGGACTTGGATTAGTTGCCTTCGCATGACGGTCTGACTCTGGGTAAGTTATGGATGATTGGTAGGTCGCAGCAGGAGCTGTAACCCCTTTGAAACTGCATCTGACATGCTGAACTGTGCTTTGACTAAATGTCATCCGTCGTGTAATGTGGCTACTTGATATATGATACGGTTCCATATGAGTCCGCACAATCTTAGATTGCGGTTGCTTGCTACTCTTAATCTTCGAAGTAGTCATCTTTCGTTGTGGACTACAGTTCAGTGGATCCAACGTAGTCGCTTCCTCGTGTTGGCCATCACGCAGAAGTCGTTGTACGTTTATACAACGCTCTCGGAAGGCAATTGAATAATTTAAGTCCAAAACGCAGCACGGGCAAATGTGTTTTGGCATGTATTCACCTTCATCAAACTTTAAGCAAACATACAGCTTGTTAAAACGTCTGAATAGACACAGGTGTACATATTGTAAACAAAGTCTTACTCTGATTCCCGTCAAAGTGGCAATATTTTCAATAATCTCGCGACTTTCCTTCTCAAGAGATTCGTGGCATTGAGATGGTAAATCTTTTCGCCACACGTTCTACATAAATGTACAGCCGACATATTTGAATAAAATACAAATTAAATGATTATATTGGCCTAACCAAGTTAGGCAGCGGTGTTTTTTAATATGATTCTATTATCGAAAGCAAAGTGTGAATGGCAACATAACAGCTGATGCACTACAACTACGTGTGACTGTCATTGTGGGCTCATCTTTTTAATTGTGGGCTCTAAATAACTTCATCCATCGCCGTTTGCACATCGAGTTCTTCAATGATCGAGTCGGGAAACACTAGAATATCGTCCGCAACTGTTATCTGTTTAATGACGTCAAGTTGATTATTTAAGGCTTCGCTAGCCCTCTTCTGATGCTGCTTTGTGCGGCAATGGATCCTTAAGCCCGGTTTCCGAGGAAATGCCACATTGCACAAATCGCAACTGATAAATTAAATTTGGTTTTATATGATATAATATATAATATAAAACATATAATATAAATAGTGTAACATACCGATGAGGTCGAAAACCTGTGTGCAGAAATTCGTGTTTATTCAAACATGATTTAGTTAGATACTTTTTGCCGCAAACCTTGCATTCAAATGAAAAACTTCTAATGTGTCGAACTCTGTTAAAGAAAAAAAGAAAATTAAGTGGATTTCCACAATTATATTTGTGCTTTTGTTTTGCATCCTCACTGTTCGTGGCGTTGACGTGTGCTGCCGGAAAAAAAGCGCTGCTCACAATATCTGCATGAAAATGGCATCTCTCCTCGATGCTTAACCCGAATATGCAGCTGTAATAAGTATTTGGAGTAGTGCTTCAGGCCACATTCTTCACATTCGAAGTTCTTTTCGCCCTTGTGGCGCAGTATGTGAATCTGCAAGTTCTTCTGATTTGAAGATTGGTGACCGCAAAGGTCACAGATGAAAACCTTTGGATCCGCCGTAGGTTTCGCATTGCTTTTTGCCCTTCTTGCTGCTGGATATCGTATTGGTCGTAACGCTATCATTTCGGGCTGAGGAGCGGGGGGCAATGGAAGATCCTTCCGTTGGACTGGAAAGGGGATATTTCTTCTTGGAAATCGGAAATCTCGCCGAAGGCGTTATGCAACTCATCCATTGATGTGCTATTGGGTAAACTACTGGTAGGCGAATCATTAAATGTATCCGCCACTTCGTGGTTCACCATAGCCTCTGTAATTTGCCGAGTCATTTCGACTGAAGCCGCTTGAGCAGAACTCGAATCATAGGAATCTTTACAATTCTCCGTTGTCTGCTTGAGATCACGTAAAAGGCGGCATTGCGAAGAATATTGCTGATTGGAGACCGTTGGATCGGGTGCACTCGATATGTGCTCGTCCTTTATTTTTACGCCCAACGGCCTGCTTGCACTAGCATTTCCGACAAGGATATCTTTTTGCGCCGCTTTAAGTGGATCGAACTTAGCCTTGGGCTTCCCGCTCTGCAGGAATTGTTGCGTTCTTATGCAGCGCTCGCGAAATGCCATCGAATGATAGAGCTCCAAATGGCAACAGGTGCAAATGTGTGTGGGCATATTTCTTTCTTCATATAACTATAGAAAAACACATATTGCTCATGTTTCACTTCAAAGATTTGCATACATATTTTACTGAGATAAATTTTTACCCGGATACCAGTTAGCGTCTCGATGTTAAGTAATATCTCGTTGTCATCTTGCTCGAAGATATTTTTGGCATTTGGATTGAAAATGTTGTCCGCACACGTCCTGCACTGAGTCGACATTTTTGCGAGCGTCCTTTAATTGCATTAATATTTGTGTGTAAAATCAGATCACCACCCTAGAGTGGAGCAGGGCTGTTATTTGAGTATTTTTCTAAGTTAACATGTGACTGGCTTATCTAAGAGATATCGATAACACATCGTGAAAAAAGTTTAAGCTTAAAATTATTCACAATTTAAACAAATTTGTGGCCTTTTTTGGAAATTTCTTATCTGCAAAATTGTTGTGGATGGCAAAACTATATTTAAGTGTAAGGGAGTTGGGAATTTTTGCTTAACTAATTCTATAATTTTTAATGCCCATTTATTTAAACACGGAAATATTGGCTTAACGAGATACTCAATAAATCCTCTTTTCTGTAAACCTGTTTAATTTTCAATCTCTTCAATAATAGAATCGGAAAAATCAAAATTAACCTCGCCATCGCTGACCGTTGTTATATCAGCTGCCTCCAAGTCATCTTTTATCATTTGATTAACTCTCCTCTGATGAAACTTTGTAGTGTAATGATTTTTTAAAAAGGTGGCTCCCTTAAAGGTCTTCTTGCACGTTTCGCAGCTAAAATAAGAATAATAATAGATCAATAATAGCCGTGAGTGTCAAAATGCATACCGATAGATCTTTTCTCCCAAATCATGAGCCTCTCTGTGCTTTTCCAAGCTAATTTTACTAATAAACGTCCTGCTACAAAGATTGCACACGAAGGGTAATTCCTTTGCATGGTATTTCCTTTAAATTGAAATTAAGAGCAGGTCAATCAGAGGAAGGGGAGAATGTTGTCCACTTACCGTTCGTGCCGGCACCGGCTGGGACTGTTGCGAAAGGCCATTCCGCAATATTTGCATACGAAGGGCTTCTCGCCCTTGTGGTGCACTCGCACGTGGAGCATGAGCAGAGGTCGCGTGAAGAATTTACAGCCGCATTCTTCACATTCAAAGTTTTTGATGCCCGAATGGCGCACTGCATGATCCTTCATATTGCTCAGATCACGGAAAGACCATCCGCATTGGTCGCAAACGAATTTTTTCTCCAGTGGCGCAATACGCGGCTTATTTTTCTTCATATTTCGCATTTCATCAGGCAACTTTCTAATTACTTTTCTTGTCGACATTGAAATGATTGAAGGTGCCGCAGGATTTGTTGTCGGACGAATTGGTTTTTCGAGAGCTTCACTTCGATGACGCCACGCTTAATACGTACTCGAGGCGAAAGATGGCTGGAGTATTTTGGACAAGTTTCTTAGAGGACAATGATACATTGGTACTTGAGGTAGTCAGTCGTGTACTTGGATTCAATGACGCATCTTCTTCAGCACTAAGATCGTAATCAAACAATGGATCAATGGCCAGCAGATATGGTTTTAAATTCAGTTGTTCTCAACGAAATCTGCTTGTTTTAAGCTCATAAAATGATTGTGTCACCAGACAGCGTTGCCGAAATGCCATAGAATGGTTCAAGTCCAAATAACAACAGGAACACACATGTCGGAAGATGCGAGTGATAAGATAACTGAAAATGAATAAAATTTATAAACATAAAATATCTTTTAATATATTTTAGGAGTCCAACGGACTCTTAAATTACTTACTTTTATTCCTGTAATTGCTTCGATGTTTTTGCGAATGTCTTTGTTCTCATGACTGAAGAGATTTCTGGGGTTGAGATTGTAAATAGGTTCTCCACAAGTTCTACAGTGAACCGACATTATTATTTTTATAAACATTTATATTTGTTTACTAAATGCACAAATAAAATACCATCAGTGTGTACACACGTATTCATCCAAAATGCACAAAAAATTACACAATGAAATAACAGTGTCAACTGTTGCTCCTGCTTTTATGTTTGCCATTCGCCCAAAAACCACAAACATTAATCACATATTTAAATCGCAGATTTTAGATTTACTTAAACCCAAAATGGAAGACTGGCGCGGTATTTGCCGCACCTGTGGAATAACAATAAATGAAGAGTTCGAAAGAACAAAGCTTTTTGAGGAACTCAACTACCCACTAGTATCTTTAATTGAAGACATCACCGACATGTGGGCAAGTTTTTCTTAATATGCATATTTGGTATAATTATATTTTAAAGTAAATAATTATAGATGGAGAGCGACAGGAGCTTGCCGGAATATATATGCATTAAATGCAAATCCCTGTTGGAAAAGGTTGTTGAATTTCGTGTCAGTTGCCTCGACACTCACAAAAAGCTATTGGAGGCCAAAAGACAGGCGATAAGAAAGCTTAAGGATGAACACAACTTGTGTGAAGACATCGAAAATGTAAATAATATGGACTGTGTTGAACTTCAACAAGCAAACCCGAAATCCAATTGCGAAGCAGCTGAAAACCAAAGCCCGCAACCATCCAAGTCCAGCGCCAAGGAAAATAGAATAAATAAAAGAAACAGTTCCCAGAAACTAAAAACATGGATTTGCGAACAATGTGGCGGAGAGTTTAAATGCTCAACATATTTAAAACTTCATATGTTACGCCATACGGGGAAAAGGGAATTTGAGTGTGATATTTGTAAGCGGCGATATTACACACATAACGAAATGATCCGTCACAAGATCTTGCACTCCAAAGCCAGACCATATTCTTGTCGCTTCTGTGGCAAATCATTTCGTGGCACCAGCAGTAAGGCAGTTCACGAAAGGTTGGTTAAATCAAACCACATGCGATTTAAATATATTTTGTTTTAAATTATTATAGAACCCATACAAATGAACGCCCCTTTGCCTGCCAATACTGCGAGAAAACATTTACCTCCACCTCTGTTCGTAGAATGCACGAACGTGTTCATATTAATAATCGGAAATATCAGTAAGAAATAATAATAATATACATAAATACATATGTACCAGATGACCTTGTTAATATATAAATATAAATTATATATTGCAGTTGTGAACCGTGCGACCAATGGTTTCAGCGATCCTCTCATTTATCGCTGCATCAACGGACCAAACTGCACAAGAGTAAAATTATTAATACTTAATGCTTTTTTTTTATTTTTTTAAATAATGTCATTCAAAATTTGTGAGGTACAGTTGCTTCTGTGTGAGTGTCAGACAATAAACATCTGATGTAATTTGTGTGAATGGTAACTTTGTTCAGTCACTTTACACTTGAGGTGTGTACGCTGTTCTTAATAAATAAAATAATACGACAAATTATGGATTGGAATTATTTGTGCTTTATCTCACGACATATGTAAGATATTAAGAATTTAGGTTTTTTCAGTTGTTTTTAAGGAAGAAGTGTCGTTTTCCGGCAAACAAATTTTCATCAGTTTCTCAAGCCGCATTATGTATCGTAGAAAGATTCTGCGATTTAAAAAGGAGGATAAGTCACAGCTGATTGCTGCAGTTAGGGTTCGGCGTCTTCTCTGGGACGTGACAGATAAAGAGCACAATGATCTTACAAGCTTGAAGGCGGCTTGGATGTCCGTGGGTGCTGAGATGGGCAGAGATCGTAAGTTATAAATGATGATAATTCATTGCATATAGTTGTAACTAATAATTTGTTGTATTTAAAAAGCGCACGAATGCAAGATTGGTTGGCGTTCATTGCGGCAGTGTTATCGTTACCATTGCAAGACGGCGCACAGCCGTTCCAAGATGGATGTTGACGATATTGAGGCTGAAGCCGATCCCTTAGAATCTCCACACATTAAATGGGAGTTTGCCGATGATATGGCATTCCTACAGGAATTGTCAAAGAAAAAAAGGTAACCAAATAATTGTCCGATTTTAACTGAAATCAATATTATCGAAAAAATTTTAGCTCGGATTTTGAAAGTTTCGACGAACCTCCTGCTCCCAACTCGCCATTGGAAGATGATACGGAATATACCGATACAGAATACTTGGAAGGCGCATATGACGAGAGCAATGGCGTTGTCAATGACGATGAAGATGCCAATGACACCATTGACGATGAAGTCGAAGACGATGTCAGTATTTTTAAACTGAAAGTCGCATATGTAAGCTTTGCAATTAAATCAATAATTTGGCTTGTATTTAAATATCGTTTTTATTTAGGGGAAGAAACAACCAAAGAACATATTGAAAGATGACGTTTGCAGAACATGCGCGCAGCCGATTGAATCTACCACAGCACAGTATTTATTTAATTCAGAAAATTATATTCTGCTGCAAATTAAAATGGTGACAGAACTGGTTGTAAGTTCGACTATACAGAGATGCGTTTTTTAACAATAATTAATAATAATTATTTACCTTTCGTATTCAGCTAAATCGAGAAGAAGACCTTTCGGACTTTATTTGCCAACGATGCCTGCAAAATCTAGAAATTGCAGTAGAGTTTCGCAGAGTTTGCATTGAGGCACAAACACAACTACTCCTCCAAGTACAGGTCAAGGAGGAGGCGGAACAAGAAATACTAACTTATCTAGAGTCACCTACACAGCACATCATTCGCAGTACAGACTTAGACATGGAAGATGAACAACTGGAAGACTTTGTCAATTCAGATAATGAGAACTATTACGAAGAAAAGGTGGAAATACAGCCGCTACCAACGGCTACACCATCAGCACTAATCAGAAAAGAGTATAAAAGGGAGCCGAGAAATCAGAAATACCAGTGTCATCAGTGTGGATTGACATTTACCAATCAAGATCAACTGAAGATGCACATGCACCAGGTACATGACGTGCAGCTCCAAACTAGGTGCGTTTACAGCTTGTATAAATATGTATGGAAATAATATAAATGATTTCAGATTTGTGTGCAAGCATTGCGGACATGATTTTAAGTATTCTGCTCCACTCGTTGACCACCTAAAGAGCACCGGAGTACATTTTGACACAGCTGCGAGGAGTGTGGACAGAACTTCCACAGCAGGCACTTTCTCAAGAAGCATAAGAGACGAATTCATGGGCTGGCGGACGAGCATATTTGCCACATATGTGGTAAGAATTTCACCACTGGATTTAATCTGCGCAATCACATTGTACGCCACACTGGCACTCGACCCCATAAGTGCAAACTATGCAGCGCAGCCTTTTGCACAAGTGGCGAACTGAATCATCATAGGCGCACTCACGACAATGTGCGTCCGTATCCGTGTCGTTATGCTTGTGGCAAAACATTTCTGCCACTGCAGCAATCGCAGTACGCACGAGAGGTGAGAGCAACTAAAGTTCATATCGACTTCAATACATACCAATAAAACAACAATTTGAATCACAGAATACACATGGCTGGCAATCTGCGTCCGTTCCAATGCGAATATTGTGATAAAACTTTTGTGACGAAAGGCGACTGCAGAGCCCATCAAATGATTCACACAATGAGCCGTGATTTTAAGTAATTTCAACAATTAAAGCTTCCACTGGCTTTACACATTTTTTTAACATTTCTCTAATCTAATCTATTTCGTAGCTGTGACGTTTGCCAGCAAAGTTTCAAGCTACAGAAACATTATCTGCAACACTTAACGACCAAGTCTCACAAAAGGGTCGAAGATCATGTTAAAGGAACGAAGAAGAGTAATTAGTTGGAGCCGTGATATGCATATTAAGATTTCGATATTTTGAAAAGTTATCATTTGAGATGCTCTGAACAATGCGTTTTATCGAACTTTAAGTCTTTAAATTTTTGTATACCTTGAAGAGAATATTATAATTGTGTCTTTCTTGTTTTATTTTAATGAAATCTATCTTTCATATTACCTATTATTCCGTTTTACTTTGTCAATTCGAAATATTGAAAGCGTCGGAAAATAATTCTGTCGGTGTAACACTTATCAAGATATACTGACATTTAGGAATTGGCGTGGTCTCTATCAGCTTTTTGAAGAATGTTGCTGCCAATATACCTTTAAAATTAATGACTAACTTCCATGATTTTGAGCATCATATGTATAATAGAAAAATTGTTATCTATGTGCCTTTGACCTGTGGGGGTGATCATAAAGAATATCGCCGGCAATCCACCAACCAAATTTTATGACTAACTTTAAAACAGTGGGAGATATTGCATATATATATATATATATGGGTGTGTTATATATATACACTGACACGAAATCAATTCGATAAAAATATATATATATATATATATATATATATATACGTCAGTGTATATATAAACACTTACATATGTTTGTAAAAATTGAGTATATCTCATAATTTAGTAGCAAAAATATCAAATCTGAAATGCACGCTGTTGTTACGCTTTAAGGATATTTAGTCACGCAAAATTAACATAGACGATTTTAATGATAGCCTCTAATGATCGCCGCTTCCACTACCGTTTTGCTTGGCGCCATCGCCAGATGCTATAAAGGAGGTGACATCCAGTTTGGTGGCCAGTGCCAAGATCGTGTCCTTGGCTTCGCTGCTCTTTTTCACAATTAGCACACTGGACTCAATCTCCAAAATGCGCGCCAGCTTGCCAAGTTTCTCATTCTCCGGCAGACGAATGGCTCGCTTGTTGAGGGCTTTGACCACGGGGACATTAAGCTTGCAATTCATACTGACAATTTGGCTCATGAGCGTTTCCTGGGTTACAACGCCCAGTACACTGCTGCAAGATGATTAAGCAATTAGAAATAAAACGAAAGCTGACAGACAGTAGCTAACATACCCATCATTCTGATCGATCATGGCCAGCTGTTCTACATGGTGTTGCTTCATCAAGGCAATGGCGTCGGCAAAACTTGCGTCGGACTTGAGCAGGGCGACTGGAGCTGGCAGCTTTAGCTGCGATATGGGCACATTCCACCACCAGTGACCATGCTCATTCACCGGCTGCTTGAATTCGCGCGCCTCCATCCAATTGTCGGACACGAACTTGGTCATATAGTTACGAATGCCATCGGGCAAGACAACCACACAACGCTGGCCGGGCTTCATGCTGCGTGCTTGCTGCAGAGCTACGTGCATGGCGCCACCGCTGGAGCCACCGCAGAGCAGGCCCTCCTCGGCATTGAGGCGACGACTCATGGGAAAGCAGTCGATATCGTAGATCTTCGCCCACACATCGATCACATTGCCATCATAGACAGTGGATGGAAAATCATAGCCAATGCCTTCCACCTCATAGTACTTTACATCAGACTTGTTCAGCTCGGCGGGGCGGGCTAGCACCGACCCATATGGATCAACGCCGACAATGCGGCAATTCGGAGCCTGCTCCTTGATTTTGCGCCCAAGACCGCTAATAGTGCCGGCTGTACCGGCTGTGGCCACAATCATGTCCACCTTATTATCCAGCTGCCAGAGTATCTCCGCGGCAGTGCCATCATAGTGCGCCAGCGGATTGCCTGCATTCCGATACTGATCCAGCACAATCGAATTGGGCGTCTCGCGCTGCAGCTGCTGGGCCATATAGATGAGACCCTCCGGCGAATCGTAGGCAGCCTCTGTGGGCGTACGAATTATTTTGGCACCCAACGCACGCAACGCATACACCTTCTCATTGGACATCTTTTCGGGCATTACAATGATGCATTTGTAGCCCTTAACCGCACAGGCCATTGCCAGGCCAATGCCAGTGTTGCCAGACGTCGGCTCTATGATGGTGAATCCTGGCTTCAGCAGACCTTTCTCCTCCGCATCCTGAACCATGCGATAGCCAATCCGATCCTTCACTGACCCGCCCGGATTCAAGAACTCACACTTGGCATCTAGTCAACAGGAATATTTTATTATTTCGTATCAGTTCACAAAAAGAATGATAGTGAAAGTGTAGTGATAAACGACACACGTGCGAAATATATGTGTAATAAGTGTAGAGTCAATTAATTAATGTGAACAATCAGAATCTGAATCTGAATGAGAATCAGAATCAGAATCAAATCAGAATATTGTGGCATACTCACACATCTCACATTGAATGCCCTCCTTTGCTGGTATGGAATTCAGCCTGACCAGGGGAGTGCAACCAATCACTGACAGGATGTCTGGAGTAATCTTTTGGCGGTGAGCAATGCCACGTTGCGTGTGCGGCGTCTGCTCCTTGGTACCCAGATGCCATGTGCACTTCGAGGGCTTCCCGGGATCTACGAAATCGGCAGGACGCACGTATGTTTTACTTGCGGACATGTTCGTCGATTATTTAAGACTAATTGAGCAAATTTGCAGTGTGCCTGTAAAGAATCGTTTAGTGAGTTGTCTGGCTCACACCATCTGGCAGATTGTCAGGGGTCAAAGCAGGCACTGAAACCAGCTCCTTATCAGTGATGTTGTGCTTTCATATTCTAGTTTATTGTGAAATAAATTTGGCCTTATACACATCTGCACATACATACATATCTACATATTCAAGAACAAGGCCAGAGGGTGCGAGTTTGTTTTTTAAGTTTGTAACGCATTTAAAGTCACGTTGCTCGTATCTGCTATTCCAGCCATACCTGGCTACGAACATTACAGTATATTTGGCCACCACGTGATCTAAATCAATTAATCTTCAACAAATTTTTGTTCGATTTGATGCGAAGATAACCGGCATTCAAATTAGTTTTAAGTACACTCAACATACTATAAAAAATGGGTGCACATTTTTATTTTTTATCATTTAATATTTTTATGTGTGATAATATGCGGTAGTAAAATTACCCGTTGTATATTTTTAATCAATGAAAACAAACCTCAAGTTGTGGCTACACGATAAGATGATAATTTCACTACAATAAAATGGGACGTGATTGAAAATGCCTTGTGGTTTCTGCAAATAGACCATTGACTTCTCTGCCATGTGCCTAATGTATACGTGTAAACGCATGTTGCGTATCTTTTTTGGTATTGGTGTATGTGTATTGGTTAGTAGTGCTGTAAAATGTGAAAAAGTGTTGTTCAATTTGAAACCACCTGTTATTTAAGATTTTTGTCAAAGAATTGTTTATCCCATATAAAAGTCATTTTACTCAAACGATTTACCAGCAAACTAAATAAGTAAAACACATTTTGTTTCTGCTCTCCCACTGAGCATACGTGTCAAGATTTCAATGCCCAACTACATTTTCTCTCTCTCTCTCTTCCTCTCTCTCTCTCTCTCTCTCTCTCTCTCTCTCTCACTCTCACTGTATCTCTCTGTACTTCTCTAGTAAGCACTTAAAACAAAGACAAAATCTCACTTTGGTTTGGGAAGTAAAAGTAAATTATAAAACGGGTTTATGTTGCGATTTCTTACATTTCTTACATTTAAAATACTTTAAAATGTATTTTATAATTACAAATTGAATTTCGAGTTTACTTAAAATTGCCCTGAATGTATATATTTAAAATATTATACTGTATGCTTCGTCATCATTTATAAACACATTTAGCACTCAATTTTATTTCTGTTTGTTATTTCCAATGAATATTCATAATAATTTACGTCATATACTTATCAGATTTACGATCGTTGTCTTATCGCTAACCCTACTCGTATTCCGAAATGAATAGTAAACAAATTAAATTTATATTTATATATTTTTCCCCCTCGCAACAAGAAGTCTATAAAGTAATAAATGAAAATAGCTATCAGCTTAATTTTTGTTCTTTTGGTTTAAAAACACGAATTTTTTTTTTTTTTGATCGAGAGTGAATTATAAAAGATTTGGCATTTTTACTTGAGTTATATTAACATACAAAAGATTGCCATTTAGTTTTGGGCATCCATTTCTTTGATAATGCTAATTATTGGATCATTTATATACTTTCGCACCTCCCAGTTGGTTACAAAATCACCATGATTCCACTCAGGATCTTCCACATGGTGCAATTCCATATTGGGTAGGGTATCAGCTAACCTCAAGACATCTACCAATGCGGCCATAATTTAGTTATCCCCGTACCACAAATGAGTTTTGCTGGTTATCAAGTTCGTTGGGTAGGTATTTTCGAATCGTATACTTTCATATTTTTCTTTTTGCCATAGTCATAATAACGAAAGTGTCCAGACTGTTGTTCCTGTCGCCGGCGGGACCTGTTGCAATATTAATCGCAAGAGCACTCTATGGAGACATACATATAATATTTAGTAAAAGTTCAACAGATACTTTATCACTTAAAGGCGACTAACCGCGTTAGAGCGTCCATCGGGGCTGGTGTCATACAAAATGCTGCAGTAGCTGGAAAATCTTGAATCCTGCCCACACGCGTTGTAGGCCAGCACGAAGTCATTATATGGTGGAAATTCCTGTGACTCAAATAATAGCGAATAGGTGTTTTGATACCCCAGATATGGTCCCAGCGCTCGAACCAATGGATTAACCATGTTGTTCATGAACGCCACTGGAGCCAGCATTTGCGCGGTCCTGATCTTGTCATTGTACTCAGGTCGTGTGGACATGAGTGTAAAGAATACCGTTGTGCCCTGGGAGTGACCTATATAGTGAATGGACTTGTGCCTTTGTCCGTTGGTTTTCAACGAAAATTCAATCATAGCCGGTATGTCAAAGTAGCCAATTTCGGTCCAGCTGAAGCGCCAGAAATAGGGACGCTCCGTGGACCTGGTCGTGTGATTCCTGGAATAGGTATTACCGCGAGCATTGCCCAGCCACACATCATAGCCCTCATCAGCTAGTTAAAAAGCCAGGGCATTGTCAGGGCCCATGGATATCCAATTGTCGGAGCTACCAAATAGGCCATGCTGTATAAGTACTATGGGGCGATTCTCAATCTGATTCTGCAGCTTATGTGAATATGGAATGCGAAAAAGTCCAATTATGTAGCCATCTTCGGTAGTCACGAAATGACTCTCAGTCGGATATTTATGTTCCCTAATGCGATCATCCTAGGTACACATATCTATTATAGCTATATATGGATTTCGATTTATTCAATGCTGCTTGCCGTTTTAAGCCTTGGGTTCAGCTTCAAACGACCCTCCGGATCATTGAAATGGTGATAAAAATCACAGTCTTCAAATACACTTGGGTGTGTAGCAATAGAGGCGCCTTGAATGCCAAGCCAAAGACATACGGATGCCAAAAAAACGTTAAGACTTCTAACCATTTCGTTGCGAAACTGAAAATTCTTAAGAATTAAAACGTCTTTTAAATATAGCTACCTAACCACCTAAACCTAATCTGTCGATAAGCCACGAGTCCCCATTATATACTACAGTGGTTTGATAGATTCAGTTTGGATGTGATCATAATTTCGGTATAGTTCAAAACAAGTAAAAAGTATATGATAAGGTCATAGCACTCAGCATGTAAATATGAACATGTATATGTGTATTATATTCTTGAATTAATCAATTTATTATTTCATATGGTTTTTTGTTGAAATATTTGCTTTTAATTAAAATTTTGACTTATATATATATATATATATATATATATATGGTTATGTATTCCCCTTATAAATTGAAGTTAGTACTGCTCCTGAAATTCTATTTTTTTTTCGTTTGAAGGGTATAGTGAAAAAAATTGAAAGGAAACAAAATAATAGCGCCACTTTCATACTTTATAGAAATCGTTTGTTTAATTCTAATTTACTTAATTGATTAATTAAATAATTATTACTGTACATTTGAAAAATGACGGTATTATTTTGTCTTTAATTTTCTTTCTTTTTCATAATATTTATTATTATATTATTATTATTAGGGGGAAAAACTGCACCGCGACCTATTAGATCTATTGTGCCCCCTTCTGAGCTTATAGCTCTTTCATCAGCCCCAACTCCCGCACGAATACGAGGATTTTTGTTGGGTTGAGGTCTACTATGTCCTTGCACTTCAAAACATGCGCCCCTAAGAGGCTGCTTCTTCTTCTGGCTAAGGCGACACATTCTGGTAGTATGTGCATCGAGGATTCCTCCTCTCTTTCACAAAACCTGCACAGGCCGCTACTATATATGCCTAGTTTTGCTAGGTGACTCCTTAGTCTACAATGTCCTGTCAATAGACCGGTGAGTATCCTAAGGCTGTTCTTTCCCATGGTTATAATTTGTTGAAAACGTGCAGGATTATACCCACCTAGGAGACATCTGGATTGTCGGAGTCCCACTGCCTCCGACCAGCTCTGATGCCGTCTCTGCCTCTCCTCGCTTCTAAGTTCCAGTCGTATAGTGTGTCTCCCTATGCCACAATACGGTTCTGGTCCTGTTAGGGGCCTTCCTGCCCCCATTCTTGCTTGCTTATCAGCCGCCTCGTTTCCCGCTATGTCCCTGTGACCCGGGACCCATCGTAGGGTGAGCCTGTTATGAGTCCCGAGCAGGTCTAGCTTTAAACGAACTTCATGGACTACTTCATAATATTTAATTTTGTAATTATATTTTTAATTAAATTTAAATAAGCTGAAAACGATAAAAAATTTTGGTTTTTTGCTTGTCAATTTTTTAAGAGCCTTCTTCCACTTTTTCAAAGGTATATGAGTCTCTTAAAATTACAGATTTAAAAAAACGCACATTTTGAAATATGTCTTGTGACAGTGGTGCTATAATTTTTTCATTTCCGCACTTCCGCTGTATGTCCGCTTCAACAGCGCACTCGAGCTGGAATACTTTTAATTTGATAATTCTCGCCGATCTTGAGCACAGCCGTCATGCCCTGGACCGCATGGGATTCGATGTGACAGTGGTAACTCCAGAAGCCTGGATTGTCCGAGATGAAGCGCAAAATCACGTAGCCCAGTCCGGGTACCTGAACAGTGTCCTTAGCCACGGCAGCGTAGTCGTCGGGCAAGCGCGACAGGCGTCCTTGGCGATCCAATTGGCGTATCTGAAGCAAAAGGAGTTAAACTTGCTTTGGATTGGCCTGGCTAACTTACATTTCTCAAATCGTTAAGATTACCCAGCACGCCCTGGCCGACCAAGCGGAAGGTGAGCCCGTGCAGGTGAATGGGATGTGTGGCATCCGTGTGACTGGCCACGACCATCTCAATGGGTCGATAGGCGGGTAGGCGTATAACGTGCACACACTCGCACAGCTCCCGGGCACAGTTGCGTCCCTGGCTGGCCAGCGAGCTGCGATTGCAGAAGTAGCCATCGTCCTGATACAAATGACGTCCTTGCAGCAGGGAAATTCCTGGGGGATTGTAGCTAATCTCATCGATTTGGAAGAGCTGTTCGCCATTTGATGCCTGTCGCATGCTTAGACTGGAGTAGTGCGTTAAGAATTTTGTGTATCTTGCCCAGGGGACGGGCTCCACGGAGCGCAGGGATACAGTGCCTACATCTGTGTCCTTGGTCTGGTTCGCCTGACGCAGCAAAGTGATGGAATCATTGATGGATGATTTGAATCGAAAATCATTGATGTACGTGGGAGGCTCGTCAAGCTCTCTACCCTGCCTCCTTTCCAGAATGCTTACTAGGGGCAACTCGCTGCGTGCTGCACCCCGATAGCTGACCACCGCGCCCTGGTAGAGATTCTGCTCCTGGCACTGCTCGTAACCACGGACGCGTAGCCAATAGTTTTTTGCATATTGATTTGCCTCGAGCACAAAGTCAAAACGCTCCGCTGCTGTGAGAAAGAAGCCATCGGCCAGCACTGGCTCAATATCGTTGCCATCCGCGCTGATGATCAGCAGCTTGTGCTGCTCAATAGAGAACTCCACCGGACAATTGAACACACCATTGAGCACGACCCGCATGCGATATCGATAGCCAGGCGTAACGCGCAGACGCTCATAGCGATGCCTGGGATCCTGATCGGGCAGCTGGCTAAGATGATTGCGTCCCTTGCCGTTGATCAGAATATTGCGCACCTGCTGAATGTTGTTGTCGTAGAAAATGTCCTGCACTATCAGCGCATGCTCCACCAGATCGTAGTCATAGAGCCGTGCATGCGGGTTCGCCTGATGGGGCTGTCGCACTATCAGATTGCCAGCCACACCAAAGCCCCGCTGCCAGCCCTCATGGCTGTGGTACCACAGAGATCCGCTGCGATCTGCCTGGAACTCATAGCGATACACCTCGCCCGGCTGCACCGGATACTGGGTGACATAGGCTACGCCGTCCATTTCGGGTGTACGCGACATGTGCACTCCATGCCAGTGGATTGTGCTCGGCTCGCTCAAGTAGTTCAGCACATCCACCACAACGGTGTCGTTCTCACACAGCTCGATAGCTGGTCCGGGCACCATTCGATTGACGGCCATAACTGGCGTGGCAATGCCATCTCCATAGATGCAGTTCTCGGCGGCACAGGCGCGTTCATCGAACTGGCAACGTTGACACTCGGCACCCAGGCGACGATAGTTGTGCACCGCCAGCTGATAGTAGCAACTCTGCGTCTGGCCCTGCTGGCAGACGCGACGGCAGGGATGACTTTCGAAGCCAGCGAAACTGGATATATCCACCTGACTGTACTCATCCTTCAAATGCAAGCCCGCAGCCAAGTACGTCACCTTATTGGTTTTGTTGTGGCGCGACCAGGGAAATGTCAGCCAGTCAGTTTTAGTGCTCGCTGGCTGATCCATCTTCAGCTGCATCTGAGCCTGGCCCACCTCCAGATGACAGCAGACAACCATCGCAACACTTAAAGCGCTTAGAAGCCAGCAACGGCTTTTACTTATAGCAATCATATCAAAATACAACCTTCAACTGCGCCCAAAGGTCTAGCGCAACTCCCGAAGAAAGTTTGAAAATCCAATCTGGGGAGGCCTCCAAATAGTTACGCATGCGCAGCACGTTCACATAATAAAAGCTGAGCTGCATTTTATTGGCTTTTAATTTGCCAAACACAAAATACGCTCGTTTGCTAGATACCCTGTAAGCTTGTATCAAGCAGACAAAACAGTTGGAAGGCTTTAGTCGAAAGAGCTTTTCAGATCATTAAGTGGTAATAATTTAAAAAGTATTTTTGTAAAATTCATTTCACATTTTACATTGCAAAATTCATTATAACTAAAAATTTGATTCGTGTGGAAATAAATAATACATCCAACCTATGCACAAATTAAATATGTACATAATTTTTAACGATTATTTTCGTTTGCTGTGCTTATTCGCTTTTTTTGTACTCAAGCTCACTTCGTAAATTGGAAAATAACTATTAACAATTATATATTTTTGGCAAAAATACTTTTCATTTATTTGCAGATTGCTATGAAAATTGAGTGCTTATTGTTTTAAATGTTGATTATGATGATTGTCAAATAATTATAACTAGGGTGCACTAGTGGTAGACGGGGTCGGTGCCGTGCTAGCTGTGCTCAGCAGACTGATGACGCCACAGGCAATTGGGGCACCGACCGACATCTCCTCGTTCTGATAGGCCAAGGCATTGGGCACGGATAGCGCGGAGGAGAACACCTCCGCATTGAGAGCCGTATTCAAATCGATTGGCTTACTGTGGATAACGACGGAGCGGCCAACGATGCCATTGAAGCCAAACAGCTGTAGGTAGATGCTCATAAATACTGCCGATATGCTGCCATCATCCTTGACTTCCAGATTACCAAGCTGCAAATAAGTCAATGGTTGAAAGTAAAAGAAAAATATTGGAAAGAATTACTTGTCTGCATTTTTTTACATTTAAATTTATATGTATTATTTGTGCTTCAAATATTTGTAATATTTATTTATACTGGATTTATCATATTTTATAATATATACGTTAAAAACCATTAATTTAATTTGTAAAAAAATATTTCAACAATCTTCGATTTTTTCTATCGGTTAAAATTCAAATAAATAAGCATTTTACAAAATATCAGAAATGTTTGAATATATGTACTCGAAAATAACGTTCTCATAAAAAATAATTACGCATTTTTACAAATCTTTAAAGACGGATGTTCGAAAACGCCACTAATGCAAAAAGTGTTCTATTGCGTGCCCAAAGTTAATAGATCGACATATTCTCAAAATAGGTTGCAAAAACTTAAAATTAAGATGTTTGGTTTAAATGAATTGTAATTGAACTGGAGCGACTTACAAAATTGTTGGGAAACTGTCCGCCTGTGGACTTGCAGCCCTCGGTGACATCGCCGTATGTGTGTATGTGAAGGGCATGCTTTCCCGGGGCAGCCCCGTCACATTGATAGTCACTTTGATGTCACTGTTGTAGGGTAGCTGCTGGAAAGTGATCATGCCGGCTGCAGCCGCTGATTCGCCGTCACCCACAAGCCTTGCGCCCGCCTGCCACGGGGGTACCTGAGGAAGAGCTCTGGCTTAACTCGCTTGAATCATGACTAATTAAATGGGACCTACATAAGCGTAGCCGACGTATGCCGGCTGTGGATGCAGCAGGGGGCTAAGCAGTCCGGCTGCACCGATACCACCCACAACTGGCCCAAAGCCCCCCAGTGGCACTGTCATGCGCTCGTAGCGCTTCACCTTTGTGCCGGACACCACTTTGACGTCATCGATGCGCGTCAGATTGACGGGCGCGGGCCGGAAGCGATCCAACAGATTTTGTGCGCTGCCAGGCACAAAATTGCTGTTAAAAACGTAAAAAAGCAGAAACGCTAAAATTGGGTTGCAACTGAGCAGCAGCATAGCGGCTAATTGCTGTCAAGCGATTTGTGGAGTTAAGACAAAATGTTGGTAAAACACTCCTCGGTAGTGCTACCGATCTCTGCGAATATTTCGGTCGAACTGAACTGAAAGCTGTGTGGGCTCGTCCATGTCGTTGTCATTTGGGTGACTTCGACATAGTTTTCATGCCGATTGAACACGTTAATTGCTGGCTGTGGACAGTAGCTATATCACCAGAATATATCGCTAGATTGAGCCGCTGCTCAATGGCAATTGAGTGTCGCGTGTTTGATGCTTCGTTACCTTTCCAGGGGCGTAGGGTATGCCATTCAATCGCAGATCTAACCCAAATCTAAGCATTGTACTATGCACGTAGTCCCAAGCCGAATTTTGAATAATGTATATTCGCACATCTATATAAATTGGGCCAACTTATCAATCAGCTCAGCAAGCAAAACAGATGAGATGCCATTTTTCAAAAATGAACACTAAGATGGATTTCTGAAAAATACAGTAATTTCATTCGATCGGGCTCAAATTTATTTCTTAAAGCCTATGTGGAAATTTCTACGTTTCGATTGTCCTTAAACTCATATTCTGAGCAGTAAATCTTTTAGTGATTATTCAAAACTTACTCCACGAACGGAATAAAACCTTCATAAATAATTTCAGGCAATTTAAATATATATGCATAAAATTTTAAAAGAGTAAAATAGATATTAAACGAGTTAAAACATCAATAAATTTTAATTATCTAAAAGTGAATAAAAATATTTTAAAGGCCTCAAGCATAAATCTGATATTTTAAAGAACTTGTTTCTAAATTTATATTTATTTTAAACTGAATTAAAATTTTAAAGGCCTCAAACATAAGTCTCGTACTTTTAAGAAGTTTTTTTTAAGTGAATCGTATCTTTTAGTATATTTTCTATATACAACAATTATGAAATACGGGTTTGGAATTTTTTTTATTTTTAATTTGTTTTATACAGAAACGAAAGTTTCAGAAATTACATTTTTAAAATATATTAGTCATTTTAAAGGCGATCAATTTTATGCTCTGATGTATTCAAACACATTTGAATATAAACTCGTGAATTGCACGAACTCTAAGATCTCATATTTTTAAGAAGCTATTATTTTTAAGTTATTTTATGTTTTAGCAAAGTTTCTGTATAAAATTATGAAATAGGTCTCGGAAATTATTTATTTTGTTGTATAAGAAATGAAAACTTTCTGAAATTAACTTTTTTTAAATTTATTAGCTATTAGGTTTTCAAACACACAATGGCGAGACTTGTAAATATAAATTTGTTTTGAGAAACTATAAAATTATGAAACGCAAGTACGTTGGGTACTTTGATAACAGCTTATGGCTTATCAACAGCTTGGTTCCCGTTGGTGACGTCTCTGCGTGATAGGAAAACAAAAACAAACGCCAAACTAGATTAGCTAATTGAAAGTAAAAGCGCCACCTCAAATATTAAACGCGATGCATGATTTTATATTCGAGATGACGAGGTTTTTCTATATTTTTAATATCTCCCTACTAACAATTAACATATGAATTTATGGGTTTTGCAGAACATGTTAAATTAGGTGACAGGCACGTTGTTGGGAGAATAAAAAACATTGAAACATTCTATCGTAAATAAATATTAGTTAAATTAAGGTAATTAGTATAGGCGGCAGATAAGTTCAAACTCTGACTAGAATGGTTCAACGGAAGCCGCCACGTTGATTGTAGTGATTGTAGCCGCCGCGTCCGCCGCCACCACCACCATTATAGCCACCAGAGCCACGTCCGCCAGCTTGAGGATTCCAGCCAGTGCCTTGAACACGTCCACTGCTGTTGATCCACTGCTGCTGATCCATGTTTTGCTGCTGCTGTTGCTGTTGTTGGTACGGCTCATTATATTGCTGCGGCTGTTGCTGCACTGGCTGTTGCCAGTTTTGGCCACCACCACCACCGCCGCGACCTCTATTGCCGCCCCGGAAATTGCCGCCACCGCCACGGCCTCCTCCTCCTCCTCCACCACGGCTTCCTCCGCCGCCGCCACGACCGCCACCGCCAGGTCCGCCGGCACGCTGCTGCTGCCAGGAGGGCATCTCTGGTGGCGGCGGTGCGTGCTCATTGGCACGTCCACCACGATCCGGCACGTGGCCAATCACATGTTTCTCTATCTTCGACGCAGTGTTCTTGCGCACATTCGCCGAGCTCGTCTTCTCAATGATGGCAAGATCCGTTCGAGCAGCCAACAGTGCCACAATATTAGTATCCTCTCCGCCATATTTGAGTTTCTCAATCTCTTTGAGATTACGCTGAAATCGATCGCCAATCTCTTTCTGTTGCTTCTTCATGCTCTCTGACCACTGAAAACTCTGGACAGTCGCCTCCAGGCGCGTCAACATCATCTGACGCCGCAGATTGTATTCCTCGTCCAGATCCTTGTGCATGGTTTCGAGTACACGCCATTGGGCATCAGTCAACGGTTTGCCCATGCGCATTAGGGGCTCACCAAGCAGCGACTGCTGTCTCTCCTTCAGTCGCTGCTCCAGTTTGGGAGTGAGCCGCTCGAACAGCAGCTTTGCATTGATGTTTTTGGGTAGGTCACCCAGTTGAAGGTCAGCAGTCAGCTGCGTCACCGCATGCTGCACATGCGATTCAGTCTTTGATTTTTTATTGGGCGGCTCGTTTGGCTGCAGTTTCATTGTCATCTTAGTGGCCATCAGCTCGGCGGTGAGGTAATCGAGCAGCTGCAGCAGCGAAGCACGTGTCTGAAAGCGTTGCGACATCGGCCCAGCCACAAACTGTTGGTACGGACAGCCCAGCTCCGTCAGCAGCAGCGACAGCTCAAACGCGAAATCATTGTTCTCCTTGCTGCTGGATGCGATATGTTCGTCGGTCTTGCGCAGCAAGTGCAATTGATTGGCCAGCCAGTAAATCAGTTCGCGCAAGCCAGCGCTGCCAATGCCACCGTCCAGGGCTTGACTCAGTGCCTCCTGCTGCACGCTTTTATAGCCAAGTGCGTCCAGAGAATCCAATATATCCAATTCGAGATCCATTGCCGGCAGTTCCCTTTTTTGTTATTTTTTTTCCGGCTCTGTATATTATTTCTCCGACTGCTGGTCACACTCGTTTAAATGTCACAAAGAGGCTAGCTCCGAATACCCATCTCTAATAATTTTGAAAAGTAGCTGAAGCCGTTATTAAAGCTTATTATCATTATAGACGTTTATTACCATTCTGAAAGAATTTGTGATTTAATTTTGATGGTTTTTTTGAATATAACTTCATAAATAACCTGATGGAGAGACTCATCGATGTCTAAAATCGATTCATAATTGCTCAACTATCGATGGAACGAACTGCGTTTTCGGAAACGCACCAAATTGTTATCGCATTTATTTGTAATCGAAGCTAAATGTATCTTATTGCCAACGGCTGTTGATTTAAAAAATAATAATTAAGGAAGAAAATCTAAAATAAATATATTTCTCTCATTCCCATTGAATACCGCTTTTCATACGCACGCTTTCTTTCTTTTAAATATATTTTTATTTATATGCATTCATATAACTTCATTTATTGTAGTTTATCGATTTTAATATAATTTAAATATATATATGATTTCATATTTTTAAGTGTAGTATATATATTTATATATAGTTATATGTATATACACATATTTATATATTATGTATATATGTATGTATTTTTTGTAAAGCAGGAAGTTTTAGGATTCGCAAGTGTCGCACCTTTGGTGCCACAAATTTTACACTTTTGTTTTGGTTTTTTGTTATACATACAACACTTACTTATGTACTTAAAATGAACACACACATTTAGCTATTTAATGTATACAATCATAATCGTAATCGTAATAATATTCAGTTACTTCATGTCTTCCAAATAGTCTCTCAAATTAATAGAAACAAGAATGCGATTTCCACACAGACATTTGTTTTTTGCAAACACAAAACAGTTTTAAAAAAATATAGAAGGAAATTAACAAAATACAAAAATATTTCGCTGATGCTGCTGCTACGCAATGGCACAAAAATAAATTCCGCGCAAGAAGTTCCAAATCTCATTCCATGCATTGGCGCGACATGCGCCTAAGTGAAGCTATACTGATTATCAATGGCGCGTCCGCTGCACTCGGCTCCGGCTGCTGCACCACTGCCGCCACCGCCACTGCTGTTGCTGCCGGCACCACCACCACCACTGCCACCGGCGTTCGTTTCGCCGCCGTGACGTGCCGTGCCAGCGCCCGGATGGGCAGCCTGAAGTGATGCATTCGAAGCCCGTAGATGCGGCTGATCCAGGAATCCTTGACCCGCCGGCGGCGATTGGTGAACTGTCAGCGTTGTGGGATCCAAATGAAAGTAGACTTGCTCCGGAAAATAGACGTGTGTTGGCTCCTGTGGCAGTTCGATTTCGTTTGTCTTTAGGCGAACACTTAGATTCATGGTAATTACTTCGTTGCACTGTAAATGTTTAAGAATTTCAAATTACGATTAGATTTCAGCTATCCACTTAAAATATGTTTTGTGTGAGCTAACACATGAAACATTCGACTATAATGGAAACGAATTTAAACTGAACACAAAAAAAAATAAATAAATAAAATACAAAACACAGCTTACCAAATCAAATGCAACAACATAAAAATTGACAAAAATTCATGAAGAAGAATCAATCAAGAATTTAGACAGAAGAGAGACTGCTAAATTTCACATTACATATAAAAGAACAACTTTAGCCGTTTCAGATATAGAGTATCCTAGTAGAATATTTTAATAGGTAAATGTTCGCTCTGTTATTATTACTATCTGATGCAAGAAGATAATTATCATTGAAATTGTAGACTTAAATACAGTACTATAATTTTTGAGAATATATACCGAATGTTTTCAAAAACAATTCCAACAGAAACACTATAGTGAAGCACAAAAGCTATAATGAAGCATTATTGAAAGGCATTTTTTTTGTAAAAAGGAGAAACACTGTTTAAAACTACGCGACTTTAACTTAATGAATCAAAGCTTATTTCTATATTAATAGATATTTTGTCTTATAGGGCTCGGCTGCAGTTGAAAATCAAGAACTTTTAGTTAATCTGCAAGCCATGTTGCATTTGCTGTTAATCTCTGATTATTGCTGATGGTGGTCATTGATAATTTCCGGATAATTTATGGCAATCCTGTTCCTTATTCCTACTGATAATATGATTCATTTATGGCAATCCCACCATTATAGCATAATAACGTTACAAAAATCAAATAAAGGAAAATAAAAACCATCACTGACACTGAATTGACTCCAAAATTTTGGCTATCTCACATGTCTCGGCGATGGATGTCCATTGCCATTGCCATTCGCATTGCCGGAGCTGCTGGCCACGTTGCTTGTGCCACCAGCAACAGGCGCAGCAGCTGCCACATCGACGCCTGCCTCATGCGCTGCGGTGGCATTTGGAGCTGTTGCCATGTTGGCGGCCGGATCGTTCAGTCTGCTCGTGTGATGCACCCAATCCGTGAGCGTCACATCTGAAGTGCCACCGGACTCAAGCGGTATGGGATTGTGCCGGAAGTGCTCGAGCATCTCTTGGATGGTCGGAAACCATAAATGCTGCACTCGACACTGGCCCTTCTCCGAGATTGTCAGGCGCAGATGCTTGGCCCGTCCTTGAAAATTGAATGTGAGCACAAATTCACCGCGTCGCGTTTCGCTTTGCCGCACCAAAAAGTAACCATGACCGGCTGCCTCCGACTGCAGCACCATGCGAGCCGCCTCGGCACGTGGCAACGTACCATGGAACCAGGGAAATAGACGCATCTCAGCCGTCAGATCGGCCACATTCACATCGGATTCGTTCTCCACCAGCTCATTGCCGTCAAAATTACTCGACGAGGACAAACGCTGTTCGCCCCGCCCACCCTCGGCTCGGGATGGACGCGAGGGGATTTCAGGTGGCGTGCTACTCAACTCATGGCTGGCCTGCGAAATGGCATTCACATCCGTGGCAGAATTGGCTGCATTGTTGCTGCTCGAGCCGGCGGCGGCAGTCAAGGCGCTGTCCGCTGACTGCGAATTGACTAGATTGCCATTGGAGCCGCCAAGGCCCCCCTGCTGCTGATATTGGGGATTCTGTATGCCGCCCAATGCACCGCCTGCACCCGCACTGCCGCTCGTTGTCGGATTGGGATTAGTGGTCACCGGCGATGTTTGCATCGCTGCCGCAATCACATCGGAGTCGAGCATTGGCTGTTGGGTTGGCGGCGTTCGCATGCAATAGCGGATGGTGGCCAGCCAGCTGCGCATGTCGTCGGCGTTATCGGCCTCAATCACATACTCCATGTTGTTGTCCGCCTTGAGCACAAACGTGTTCATGCGATCAGGCATCTCGAGTGTGGTAGTTTCGCGTGCCTCCGAGATGAGGAAACAGAAGACACCGCTGCGCGGCTTTGTCGATTTGGGGGGCGTATAAAACTCAAGCATATAACCGCCCACGGCCTTGACCAATGCCAGTCGGCATTTTTCCCATTTTTGTGTGCCAGCCGTTTGATCCAAGCTTTCGGCTGTTAAATTATTAACGATACCTTCCTTGCGACATTCTACAACGATTTTGGCCAGCTTGGTTTTGTTGCTTTGCTTGCTGCTGCCGACGCCGTCGATATCGTCAGAGTTCTTGTGAAGAAGGCCTGCAAAAAGAAGAGCTTCTAACGTTAACCTTTGATGACCTGGAGCATTGGCCACAATTGTCCACATTGTACGCTCACCTTGCCCTTGCGCAGTCCCTTGAAGGAGAGCCGGCGCAGCAGCGACTTGGAGAACAGGCGTGACACCTCGTGCTCCTCCGCACCGAAATCACTGCTTACAGCTCCGCTTCCACCATCGAAGAGGGAGCCGATATCCGTCTTCAAATTGCTGCGACGTCTGAAGAACTCGGTATCGTAGTGCTGTGAGAAATACTCGACAAATTTGAGAGCAAAGCTGCGATACGGAATATTGCGTGCCACTTCCGGCGGCAGACTGCCATTGATGAAGGTGATGCATGCCTTGGCAAAGTCGCTGGCGGCAACGCGTGCATGACGATCGCAGAACTCCTCCCAAGTGGTACCGCCCGAGGAATAGGTGCGCTGCTGCCCCCAATTGCTGTGCCGGTGCCCATCGGGGCTGGTATCCAAATCACTGCCACCGGCAGCACCCAGACTCGTTGTCGGACCAATGTAGCCGCCAGCGCTGAAAGCGCTCGCATTAGACGCAGCGCTGTTGCCACCCATGTGCAGATGCGACGGCAGCTGATGTCTGTGCGGGTGGTGGTGGCGCTGCTCCGGTTCGTGGTGCCCGTTTATATTCAGTTTGATGCAAGAGTTACCCAGCGGAAGTCCGTGCTGCTGCAAAATAACATACAAATAAATTGTTTTAATTTTAATGCATTTATGAATGAACATCCATTGTATAATCTCCATATGTAAGCCATACATTCACCAAATATCATTCTGAAGGGTGTTCTAAACTTGATACTCTAATATATGGGTATCTAAGTTGAATGAAGAATAATAATAATATTATAAAACTTATGTTAAATTATGACATTGTTATTTTTTCCAAGATGTCCCGACTAAACTAAATTACAATTACTCCCAACATTCTTGCTCAACAAATAACATTCATAATGAAACTCAGTCATGAACAAATTAATCATTCAAAAAGAATTAAAAATATGAAATATTTTATTTCTATACAAAAAAAAAAATATAATGATAATAACAAATATCTTATCTTAATCTTATAAATTATTTGCGTCTTTTGTACTTTAATCAATGTGATTAAAACAGAAATTGTCTCTTCGATTTTTAAGATCGAAGGAGCTTAATGCAATGAATTTAGAATTCTTTTCAGAAATTTTTTAATTATGATTTCTTATTTGCGAATTAAGGTGATTAAAACATAAAATGTGCCTTGATTTCTTATAAATAAGAATTGACGATCGAATAAGACCAACGCAGTGAATATTGTATTTTCTGGAAATTAGTATTAAATTAAAATGACATCTTATTATTATTAAATATGGTCAGTTCGTTCAGGCTCAGGTACTTCTGAAGAGCATCCTGTTTGGTAAACCAGATGAACTAGTTCGCAAAATGCGCATTTTGCGTTTACGTTGCTAATTTTGCACACAGGTTACGTTCTTACGTTCCCCGTTTAATGTAAATGCTACTTTACGTCAAGTGTAGGCGTAAAAACGTATCTACACACACATACACACCGCATATCTATAAATGTATGTGGAATGCGTGTTATGTGTGTGTGTGTGTGTGATATGGCTGCTGTTTTGTCTTTGTTTTGCAGATTCGATGATAAGCTGAAGTCACAACGCATTCAGAGTCAAGGCCAGCTCAACTCAGAAAATGCTACAATTTCCAATTTGTTATTGAAATGCAACTGGCTGCACGCTCAGCACGCGTATGTATGCGTGTCACACCCACACATTTGTTCTTGGCGTTGCAATATTTTCACATATTCAACTTACATTTACGCGCTATTCAACTATTTATTGGATGGTACGCACTCAACTATTACTTGTAAGTCTCCACTTAATTTAAAATTTTTCACTATTTTCTCCGCAATATTTTTATTTTCCAGAAGAAAAACACAACGCAATACAATCGTCTATCGTCTGAACACCACAAGAATCGTCAGTCCTAACTTATTAAGTTATCGACCCTCCTCCACTGCACCGCTATTTTTTATCTATCGGAGCGGAGCACGAGGTAATCGATGGTTGATATTTTCGGAATTTGGCGCCAATTATTATTATTTTTGAATGTCAACGATAGTCAAATTTTCGGAATTAAAATGATGTAGTAAATTTCGTGACATTTTGAAGCAGGCAGATTCTAATTCCGCAAAATATAAACTTTAAACATCAAAGTCGCACTACAAAATGTTGGCATTTTACATCCCGATTAACATTTTCCCAGCAAAAAAAAAACGAAGCAAATGAGAACCGCATAAGAATAAATTTTTGAAACACGCATTTCAGCTCCGTTTATTAAAACTGTATGTATATATGTATAAGTAATATATACACAGTCGAGTAATATTTAAGTGAATTTGTTTATTTGAATGATTTATGTTCAAATCTCACATTTTTTATTGTTTCTATATGTTTCGAAATTGCATTTACTTAAAATTATTATGTAACTACTATGCATGTATTTATAATTATGTATTATTGTTAGGTTTGCTTGATCGTTATAAATAATTAAAATTCTTGAAACTTAATTTGTGAAACACACAGAGTGCAACATATGTTTTCTTTGTTTGTTGGCTTTTTTTGTTTTCTTTCTTTCTTTCTTCAATATTTATCTTTTTAATCGAACACATGCATTTTGGCAAAACATCATTTTTTTTGTGTGTGTAAGTTCAATGCAGGAAATAGAAATGGGGACGGAAATGTGTGTTGAAAAAGACAATTGAAATCGTATGAATTTAAAATGCGGGCCACTTACTAACTATTATTTGTGATTGTTATTAAAATTAAGTATTTACAGAAAATGCTTAATAACTGATACGAATACAAAAATGATGGTGAAGTTATGTTTGCTTTTCTTGTGTTGTTGGAAATGTTGAAAATGCTTTTTTAAAACTAAATGAACAAAATTAAATCTCAACAGTTGCTAAATAAAAAATCGAGCTAATACTAAACCTTTACTATATATAGTATATATGCAGGTTTGTATGTAAGTAAGAATGCAGTTTGAGTCTGAGCGAGATTGAAGCGCATCTGAAATCTCCCATTTGATTCCATTCTCAATATTACGTTCAGCATAAGCTGGGTCTAGTTTTTGCCTTGCGCAACGTAAAGCCCAAATTCAATTAACATATACAAGTACATTTGTGTGGTTTTAAAAAACTTTCCCACTTAGGCTAAAACTACGTACATTTATTATTCGGTTTTGCTGTTACTGTACTAAAAAGAGGATCACCTAACTTAAAAAAAGCTTGCTAAGAGATATAATTCATAGTTTTAGAATTGTGTGGTGTTCGTTTGTCTCTTATTCCTTATTTTTCTTGGGTTTTTGTTTTGTTTAATTCTGTTTTAAGATAGAGTTCACTCAGACTTCCATTTGTTTTGATGGTTGATGCGCAATAAAAGGTTCACTCCACATCCGCCGGAGATCGCCCTGCAATAAACAGTTATAATTATAGTGAATATATATATAAGATATATTAAGTCGACTTTCGCATACCTTCAAATAGGCCATCAGCAGCAGTGGCAATAACGTAAACGGTACTAAATAGAGTAAGGCGGGCTGCGCGGCCTTAAACACCTCCGAACTGACCGTAGCCGTTAAAAGACCCAAGAAATAGCTGCAATGAAATAATGATGATGATGGTAAAAACGTGAACAAACCAACAAGAGCAACAAGCGATCGACTTACCCCAATAAGGAACAATGAAAATATGTTAACCGGGAGCCAACACCCTTTGGCGGCGATAGCGTTGGATCCGATGTAAAGCCCTGTGACTTTTTATATGCATCATAGCGAAGCACAAAGCAGAGCAGCAGACCCGGCATCACCACATCGCCGAGGCCAAGCATTGAGAAATGTCCGGTGTTGTGTATGCTGGGGAAAACCAGTTTGCCCGGCAAATTCAGCTTCGGTGTGTCCCGCACAATGCCGCCCAAATTCAATTTGCGGGCCACAATGCCAACGGGATTATCGGCGGGTCGTGTGGCCACTTTGACCATCACGTTTGTGCTGAATATGTACGATGAGAGGAACACCCAAAATACGTCATAGATCAGCAGACCGGTCAACAGCAGAGTTGACACCTTTAAACTGGGCAATCGCACGAACGCTATAAATGCGACACACAGACCCATGCCCATGGCTGTAACAAATACCAACATTGAAATTTAATGTAATGCAATAATGAATTTCAAGGTGATCCAATTTCTCGTACCGTCCATTAGCAGCCAGTGACCAGTGAGCACCCAGACGCACACAATGGATACGGAGAGCGTAAAGCTAAAGAGCTCCGCTGCCGTAAAACGACCACATATCCCAAAGGAGAAACGCTTCCCATCCGTGCAGGGACGTATGATGTACTGGCACATCGGCAGCAGGAGAAATGCCAGCGCCACAGTGGCAATGACTGCAAACAACCGCATTAATAACAACAATGAGAAAAAATGTATGAAATGTTTGTTCAATTATTGTAAGCAGATGTGCATAACACATAACTTAACAACTTAACAAGTTACACTCACTGGCTGTGCACACGGCGAAGAGCAGCTGCATCGAGTCGAAAAAGAAGAACATGATGAGCAGCGATATGGAAGCGCCAAGTGGCAGACACAGCGCATGCATCGTATCCAGCGTTGCAAACTTGTCCGCTACAACAGAATCGACTAAGAATTTTGAGTTTCATATTTAACGATAGCTTATGTACTTAAATTACACATAATAATTATATTATGCAATGCTATTGCTCTTTCATTTAAGCAAATCTATAAAATAGCTTCATAAAAAACGTAATCATTTTATTTTAATATTTATCCTTAATTAAATTATTAAAGCGAAATTTGAAAATTTACTGAATGAATTTTTATTGAGAATGTCGAGTACATCAAACATGTTTTTCTTGTGTTGCTAATTTATATGCAGTTCAACTAAAATTTTGAATCATTAAGTACAGAGCAGAAATTTGTATAAAAATATATATTTATAGAGCAACCAAGGTCGTAAACAGATTTTCGAGAACAGGAACCGAAAATTGTAAGGTTGCATTGCCGAATTATAATTTTCCCACAAATTTTAATCTAAACCGTTTTGTGTCTATGCCCTGCGTACTCCCTTGAGAAGAACCGATGTCCACATCATGATAAAATCGATATTCGACAATCGGAAATCGATAAATCCATACATCTGCAAAAATTTAAAGCTACAGTCACCAAATTTGGTTGGTACGTGGTTAGCGATGTCCTTCAAAGGCATATGGCACGCCTCCGCTTTGGATATTACTGTACCATTCGCAGTTTTTGAAATAAAATTTCAAATTTTATCAAATTTGAAAGGTATATTACTGGTAACCGCCTTTAAGTATCGATAACAAATTATATGGCCAAAAGCGATATTTCTGAATATCTTCCCAAAACCGGTATACCTGATGGTCAACATTTATAAATCGAGAAACACAAAACCAAAATTTAAGAGCTACATTTAGGAAAATTCTCTAATATTTTTCCAAAAGCCTATATTGGAAAGTAGATTACAAGAAAACTCCCCCAACCTTTTTTTCGGCCACGTCCAATCCCGTCCCCAAGAGATTCACAAAAGCCAACTTTAAAGGGAAAAATTAAAGGATATATTACTAGGTACTTCCGTCAAAGATTGGTATTTCTTGACTATACGCAACCTGTTCTGTTATCAGATGTTATCACTTACTGATATCAGAGTATTTCGGGTCGGGGGTAACCGACGTTCTCTTTTGATTTAATTTTTTTCTTGCTATCTAATATTGGTATTTACAAACCACAAAATGCTTAAGAAATCAATAAAGTTCAGATAGTATTCCTACATTCGGTTCAGGCATATAAATATATATTTCTAGCTACGACTGTAGCGATGAATATATGTATATATAAGAAGAAAAAATGTTAAAAATGGCAGAGTGCATAAAGTTGACTTACTTGGTTCCTTTTCGACCTGCTCGCCCGTTAGCAGATTTGTCATGGACTCGTTACGCTTCTTCTGCTCACGCTCGCGAGCCTCCTGCTCGATGTTGAGGCTGCGAAAACTGCCGTAGACAATCAGGAGCATCGATATAAGGCAGGTGGATACGCGTGACGAGTCCATCACGCTCGACACCGTCCAATGTAGCTCACGATATTCGGAATTAGATGCTGCTGCTGCTGCTGCCGCAGCCGCTGCGCCGCCGCCAACACTGCCGCTACCAGCGCCAACGCCACCGCCACCAGATTGCGCGCCGGCGCTGCCGTGCGACATGCTCGGTCAATGATAAGCGAGAATGTGGCCGCTGCCGCTGCCGCTGCGCAGGAGACTCGTTCGGTCAATCGAAACCAGTTTCAGTTTCAGTTTGAGTATCAGTCTCGATCTCAGTGTCAATTGTTATCAATAGTGCTTATCTGCACCAACCAACCAACTGCTGCTGCTGCTGATGCTCTGTTGTTGTCTGTGCGACGCTGCTGCCTGCAATGAAACTGAAATTTGTTTTGGGCTTATTAGAAAATTAAATGATAACCTTGGAATACATGGAAGTTCGAAACCAGCTATGGTAAAACCAAAATGTCTGCTCTGAGTGTGTGTGTTTAGTTATTGACGACTTTGTTTGCTTTGTTTCTTCTTGTATTTGCTATAGTTTCTTGTAGAACTTTAAACAGCTGCTCTGACTGAAAAACAAGTTGTATGATTTACTTTGTATAGTTAAATATTCGTTCAGCACTCGCAAGACCTGAAAATCCCAACCAACGTCCAGACAACAAGGTTAACTTTCATGCGGGTTAAAGTTTTCCACCCCGTTGCGGCAGAAACAGCAGCAGCAAAAGCGGAACACGGCAAGCTACAACTGTTGCCGGTGTGTGTGAAAAAATTAACGGGCCTAAGCACAAAGAAGCAGGCCATAAAAAGTCACTGGAATAAATTATAAAAGCATTACCCAGTTTCTGTTGTGCTTTTGCTACTTGTAGTTATACACCCTATGTTGCTTATTTTTTTTTTGTGGGCGCCTATTGTTATTACAACAAATTCTCTGGCATGTTTACACACCATTTTCAAGCTGCCGTTAGAATACCCCGTTTCTTTTGGTTAAGTTCATATGGAGTGTATTGATTTAGTTTAAGATGAGCGCCCCAAAACTAAATCATAATAAGTCAAACGGTCATTAAGAATTGAGTTTCAGATAAATTTCCCAAAATTCCCAGAAAACTTAAAATTAGTAAGTCATCAAAAACACAAGTAAAATTTCAGTAACATTATGAATTGAATTTCAAATGAGTTTCCCCAAAAACGTTTAAAAGAATTTCTGTTTCATCTTCATCTACTGTGGTTTCGAAATTTGAGACGGTATCAACTTTGTCGTATTTTGGCCCTTTCCCACTGAGCTAGCGATTTGTAGTAGAAACATTTCTATGCTTATGACAAGCACCAAGCGCACAGAATTCCAGCAAAGTACGGAATCTAATCAATTGATATTTTAGTACCTATTCTTGATTTTCGAATGAGATCCAAACTTACTTTAAAGTTTATTTCCACACTTAAGCATGTGTAATTCATGAGCCAGCAGACAATATCTTTTGATTAGACTACAGCTCGTTCTGATTGTAACTCGTTTTACATGTGCATACAGAATGCATAACAAGGTGAGAGTGTTTCTGCTCTCTTTACAGATATTTAAAAGTCTGCACGATGTTGCTACTATATTCACACATATAAGAAGTCGGTACCTGTTCGCATAAGGGATCGGGTCTCTATTTAGTAAGAGAACATCTCGAAGCGAAGGCAAGCCAAATAATGACCTGCGTTTGCTAATCGATACACGACGACAGCAATATTTACGACTCGTTCGGTTCGTTTTCGCCACTTTTAGAACACGAAGGGCAGTAGAGAGGGAGAGGCTCATAGATTTTATTTGCAATCAGTTCTTATTCGATTTGATGATTGGAGATAGCATACTTTTAAGCACATGCCTTCAAATTAAATAGGGTATGGAATAGTCGGGCACTTAAACATTTATTAACATGTGCGCCTGCTGTTGTTATTGGGTTTAATGCACTTGTACAATGTTAGCCCACTGTTATCGTTAATGTTGAATGCTGTGCTCTGTTAAAGATAATGAAGACGTTCGTTAATGTTAATAAAGAGAATTGAAGCACAAAAGACAAAAGCGAACTAGTTGCCAACAACTTCCTAGCTGTCGGTTGTCTATTATTGTTGTTGTTGTTGTTTGTTGTTGTTGTCGCATGTTGCCAAGTGCCGTTGGTCGCACTAAATTATGTGCTTTGTATCTGTGTGTTTGGAATGCAAATTATTGAAATATCTAAATGTGTGTCCCCCTTTTTGATGCAACAATTTAACAGTTCCCACACGCTGCACGCTTGCTGAAATTGTCAGCACTGCGTCTGGCAGAGAAAGACAGACAATTAGACGCCGACGGGGCAGAAAGGCGCTAATTAGAAATAAACCATGCGAGGGGAACGAAGTTGAATATATACATATATTTATATATATACATATATTACATGCGTATATATATTTATACATACATATATACGATCATTTTCTAATTAAGGCAAATTAAGAAGCAGTCAGGGGAGCGTGTCGGATTTTTAAAAAGCGAACAACGAACCGAAGAAACAATTAAAGATATTTATTTACTAAAAGATAAGAAGAAATTTTTGGCAAAATACGCATTGTTATCTTTTGTGTAAATACGATTGACTGCTTACATTTCACTTTATTTATTATTTCTATTTTATTTTTAATTATTTGTGCGATTTAAAATATGGCATTTTATTTAATATGATTTAATATATGTAAGAGCAAAAGAAGTGTTATCTCATGTTATCTCTGTTCTGTTTGCAATCATTTTGTTTTTTAATTAATTTATCTTTTATTCAAAATTTGTATATTTATTTAAATTTATTTCAATAATTCAATTCGACTTCACTTTTCGCACCTATTTTCATTTCATACACACCACACACACCTACACATTCACTTTCGAATTTGCCAAGGCGACCAATAATTTAAGTTAAAGAAGTACACAAACTAATTGGTCGACTATTCCCGCTACTCGAAGCTGCCCACAATCGAAGGTGAAAGTGAATTTTATTTACGAGAAGCTCAAGCGCGGGGCGGAAAACCAATACATACATATGTTTCGACATATATGTATGTGAACACATTTTTGTGTCTGTTACACACACACAACACACATGCATATGTATGCAAAGTGCTGAGTTTTGCTTCTTTTTTTTTTGGCTTTTGCACTACTTCAATCATTTTTGGGCAAGACACAAACACACAACAAAAACAACAAGAAGAAGTCGTCTCGCAACTGGCTTCAAATGCAGCACTTGTGAAATTGTATATACGTAATAACAACAGCAATAACAGCAACAAAACCTTAAAGCGCAGGCAAAGCTTTTTTGTCTGATTTTTTTTCTCATATACAACATGCTTAGACTCTACTTCAACAGCCACCGCAGCGCTCCACTGCGTAACAAAATTACAAGACACACACACACACTTGCTCACTGTGGGTAAGTATAAAGTCAAATGCGGTGGAGGGACGAGGGGCAAGTAGCGGGGGGCTGGTCTTTAATTACTAAAACTGCAGCCTGTTTCAATTTGATTGCAGCTCGTAGTCGGTGTAGACTAGGTGGAGTGGGAGGGGGATGCGGTGTGCGGGGGGAGGGGGTGAGGGATATGTGCTTACCTTTTGCCTGCACTTTACATTTACATTTGCGTTTGGCTGTGTATTTTGTTTTCCTTTTGCACCGATTTTCTTTTCGCCTTTTTTGGAGGGGGAATTTACCACAGCGCAGCTACATGTTTTGTTAATGCATTTTGATTTTGATTTTTTTGTCAATCAGCTGCAGCCTTTCGCACTATTCACTAATTAGTTATTTTGCAGTTTTGTTACTTGTAATGCATTTTATCTCACTATTTCTTTCTGCACTCTCTCACTGTTTTTTTTTCTGATGGAAAAACAACGAACCACGAGTGTGACCCAACGCCGCGAAGCCATAAATGATAACTCCTTGAATTCGTATTTGCTTATCGATAGTAAGGTATTCGATTTTTGTTGAATCATCGATAATGGGGTAATTCATACTGTAAATTAAAGATTGTGGAATAAGTACGAAATACCATGCTATTTGTATATTTTAGTATTAGATTTTAACACAATGAAGTTATCGAATTAGGCTCATCCTTAAAGCAGTGCTGCACAGCGCTTGAAAGAGTAATTTGTTTTCGAAATAGAATTGTTGCAATTTTTGCATTATTCAGCTATTCAAAGGCGGTCACATTGACTCAGACGCGTTTGAGAGAGCGCCGCTGCTGCTTCGACGTACAAATAAAAATTTAAATTATTGCTAAACGTAACGCGCTTAACGGTAAAAAAAAACAAGGATGTCGATGTCTTAAACGAAAAGTGTTGTTTAAACCGAGTGCAAAACAAGCAAGCGCATTTGAATTGAATATTGTGCAAGTGCAAGGAGTAGAGAAATTGCATCTAACGCAGCTTCTGAAATCTAAATCGGCGGCAGGAAACCAACAACGGTCGTGAAAAAAGCCGTCAAGTAAACGAACGAAAAAATCTGTGAAACGAGTTAAATTAAAACCATAAAAATGGGTCTCAACGGCTGCTGTTCGTGTGTTAAATATTTGATGATCCTTATAAACATCTTATTCTGGGTAGGTATGCGAGCAGACAACAACAATAGCAGATAACAACAACAACAAAAGCAGAAGCAGCCAGCTCACCAACACAAATATCAACTGGAACACACATAAACATCAAATACACACATACACAGTCCGTCAATTTTTTAACTGTGTGTTTGTGCGCGCGTTCCCTTTTGCTCGCGCGCACACTCTGTGCAGCTGCTGCGCTGCTCACGCTCCTTACACTCCAATAAACAATAGAAGTTCCGCTGTGGGTGGAGAGAGTATGCGACATATACACACACACACACACATACACGAATACAAACGCACATATCGAAAGCATCTCCTCTCCCCCTCACTTTTGCTGCTCCCACACATGGGTTTCTGTGTTGTTTTTCTTGTTTTCGTCTTGAATTTTTCCTGTTGGGTTTTTCTTTTTATTTTTATATGCGTGCCTTGTTGTTGTTAGTTTTTAAAGTCTGCTTCTTGCTAAACCTTCGTATTTCTGCTATTCTTATTCTTATCTACAACGCCTCATTCATTCTTTTAACGCCCGAGTGTGTATCTGTATCTGTCTCTGTATGCATACATACACACACACACACACACATTGATTGTTGTGTATGGGCGGGACCTAGATTTGGCGCCTTTTGGGTGCGCCACTCTCTCTCTCTCTCTCTCGCTCTCATCTAGCCGAAAGGGTTCAACGTTTTTTTCACCGTGTGAGATTTTACGCAATTTACTCTTTCCCGATTGCTTCATCGACTTAATTGTTATGTGTTGTTTGTTTTAGTTTGCTTGTAGAAAATTTGACCATTTGAATTTGAATTTTCTATTTTTTTTTGTTTTGTTGGTTTTTCGATTTTTCCCTATAGTATTTATTAGTCAAATCTATTTTCGAACAAACCAAAAAAAATATTTGCTTTCGTTCCGTGTGGATGTTGATTTGAATGCTGTAGTTGTTTTTGTTTTTGTTGCTGCTTCTGCTAGTGGGAGGTGGACGACGATTGTTGTTGCTGGCCACAGTGGTGCGAAGTATTCATAAGTTGTGGAAATATTTCATTTATAAATATATATATATATATACCTATAATATACATATATGACACGCAGCATACAATCAGACGATTCAAATTTACGTAGTAATTTCGATTGATGTTGATTTTATTTGCATAATTTGTAATTTAAGATTTTTCCCTGCACATTTGCAGCACTGTGACTGAGATTTCCAAGCATTTTCACGATTTCCGATGACGATGCTGATGCTGAAATGCGTCTGTCGTTTAAATTGGCATCCGCTTGCGTCTCTCTATAAAATCAATTTCAGTGATTTGCTTTACTCTCCTTATTTTTTTATTTCGTTTTTTTTTCAAAATTTGTTGTGCTGTTTTTTGCACAATTATTCATTTACTATGTATATACGTTTGAAATATAAAAATAGTGGTTAATTTTTAAATGCGAGGACAAATGCTCAACTGTTCATCGCTCTTCGCCTTTCTTCGCTCGGCATTTTTTCACAGAGCAGAACTCCGAATGTAGGTCATGTAAGGAGTTTATTAAGCGTTTGGCACACATTTCTCTTGCACGCGACGTTTTGTCAGTTGTGTGCACTGTATGTTTGTGTGTATGTGCACATGTGTGTGTGTGCATAGGTTGTATGTATATATGTGTTTATTATTATACTGTTGTAATCAATTTTCCGCCAATTGCAACATTTGTTTTACAACTGTGCTTTGTTGGGACACGCACACTTTTAAATCGTTCGCAGAATGCACTTTGCTTTGGCCTATTTTTCACTTGTACTGTTGTGTGTGTGCGCAATCTCTCTTTCTCTCTCTCTTTCTTTCTCTCTCTAGCAGTCACTTAAACCCGTTCTTTGATCACTCTTACTCATAGCAAAAGCTCGTCTTAAACTTAAATTAATATACTTCAAATTTGTGATAAACTGTGTAATAAAAAAATTAATATTTAAATTTGTATTATGTATGTATATATATGTAAGTGTATATATGTATGTATATGTATTTATGTTTTTCATATAAGGAATGAATCCTTATAAATATTCTTTATCTATCTGTAGTATCAGAAACTCAACAGCTAAACGCTCTATTCACTTGACTAAAAATGATTTAATTTAAAAATAAAATTTTAAGCTTGCTTGAAATGAGCTTTGCTAACGATGTCTTCAGTTATGTTAGGGTAATTTCATTAAAAACACAGTTAATTGTCAAGAATTCACGTTGGGGGTTGCATTTGGTATTTATGAATTTATTTATGGGGAAAATATTTTTGACTTGGGGTAGGTCGTCATTGTCGAAAATTTCGATACTGCCTATTTCAATATACACAACAACTGTGAGAGTTTTGATCCATATAGTTTAGGTGATGTGTCAGTTTGCTTTGGAATAAAAGGTGTTTGCTCGGCTGAACAGTTTTGTTTGCGTTTCCTTGTTTTGTATATACTAAAACATTTTATTGTGTAAAATACGTTTTTAAAAAGTTGTTGGCTATAATTTTGATATTTATTTTGAACACCTGTCATATGTTTAGAAGTCTTCTTATTATGTCTGTATTTCACGCAGTTGACCAGACCAGATGTATCTGTTTTATGCACTGTGATCAACGTTAAATCTAATTTATGTATATACAGTGTCCCAAAGAAACAAACGCAAAATGTTTAAATGTCAATTTGTTTTATGTTATATCACGTTTGAAAAGGAAACTTCAGTTTTCATTAAAATATTAATTAATTAACTAAAATTAGTCAAAAACTGAAATCTTATCCAAAATACAGGTCAAATCTTATTTCGACAGTCTTAGAAAAGCAACATATTAGGCGTATAAAAACTTAAATAAGCATGTTAATACTTAGTATGATATCCTTTAGCCTTAATAACTTCCCCTAACCTATTATTCATGGAAGATACCAGCTTCCGGGTCGTTTCTGGACTGATTTTGCTCCACTCTCAGCTCTCAAAATGTATATATGGGAGAACTGCACAAGTTGCTATTTTCGTGTCTCTAAGCTTCGTGACTATCGCTAATCGGTATATATATACTTGTCACATTTTAGCAACGATTTGCGGTCTTTCTGTCATATGTACATATCTACAAACATATGTATATGTATATATATATATTTATATACTCATATTTCACAGCTTGTTCCTCATCGCAAATTATATGCACACATGATATGCAAAGTTGATTGCAACACCGCAAAGTTTTTGTGGGTTTGACTAGAAGTGGTTTATATGTTATTTAAATTTTGATCTAGTTATGCACGACAACCAGCAAATTTTTTGGTTTTTCGTATAATGTCTTACAACAATCATTTTGTTAATGATGACAATTAATTTTCCAATAAATATACACAATTTATTATACAAACAATAGAAGTTCTTTTTTTAGTTAATTAAATATGCAATTATATATAACTTTCATTTCGGTACGAATAAGTACCAATAAATCTTCTAGTTTTCTTATTGGGTTTGTTCTAGAACTTGATTCTCTGCAGAAGCGTCTTCTTACTTTTTGCAATTGTTTCGTTTTCACTGACTCTGACCGTAAGCTGCGTAATCTTATCATTAGCCGCAGATGAAAAGGCAAAAATTACAATGCACCAGAATCTAGCATTACAAAAGCACACGTGGCAGAAGTCGTAAATAGAAGCCGTGATACTGTTAGAACATTTGGTAACATTCTAATATTTGAAGAGCATTTCGTAATGGATATCAGGAAGCACGACAAGATTCGCGCGTTGCTCTAGGAATGACAGTCTGTAAATACGTACAGTACTACATATGAATAATTATTCTATATAATTCTAACTCGCAACTTTGTTGTGTAATTCCATTTCCTATCCAATTGGAATGTAAGCATGCACTATATTATAAGCAAAACAGAATAATCAGCGTTGAGTTCAGTACATACATACCTATTATTCAAGTGGAATGAGTACACAGCCCAAAATATTAGCTGGCATTTTTAAGAGATGCTTCGTTTGCTTGATAATCCCCACGGACAAATGATAAGGTTATGGCCTCTCATTCGCATCGGCACTTGATTCAATGTCTTGGCAAAAAAAAAAAAAAAAAAAAACCCAGAAAGGAAATAAGAAGGGGCTCTTAATGTCAGAAAGAGCGTAAATACACAAAACAAATAGACAACCGCAGACTCGAAATAATGAACAAAATATACAATTTCTCTGTCTGTCTGTTTGCTGACATCATAAGTTACAAACGGACCATGTTTCATAATGCCCATGAGGGGATGGAGGATGGTGGGGCAAATACTACATTGGGATTCTTGGCACGACTTTTGCCGCCCGCTTTAATTGCCGCCCCCTCTCTGTAGTGGGGCGTGTCGCACACACACACAAGCACACACATGGCGTCATTGAAGCGTTTTGCTGCTAATGTTTCGATTGATGAGATTGAGGGGAAAATATGACGTTACTTCACTGAGCAAATGAACGCATGACCTATTTATACAAACTAATATTTAAATTTATTTATATTCTCTTTAAACATTTTTTTGTTTCTTCTCACAGCTCATCGGTTTGACCATTGTGGTCACCTCGCTGTGGATGCTAACGGATCCCACGTTCATGCTGTCGATGACACAATCATATAACCATTATCACATAGCACTCTACGTCTTCCTGGCGATTGGCATACTAATCACACTGGGCGCATTCTTCGGCTGCTTGGGCGTTTGTCGCGAGAGTCAGTGCCTGCTTGTCTCGGTAAGTCTCAATTAAAATGCACAGCAGCAGCCCACACATCCTGCGGTTGTCTGCATTTGTCTCGCCCACCATAGTCTCATTAAAATTGCATTTTGTAAATCGTTCTTTTTTCGACTGTTGCTTATTTACGCCCACTTGCACACTTACGCTCAAGTCCCATTCATAAAACGCTTACTCTTTGCAGTTCTTCTGTGTCATACTCATAGTGATGGTGGCACAAATTGCAGCCGGTGCCTGGGCCTTCCACAACAAAGACAAACTGGATGATATTGTGCGTGTGGCGGTCAAATCATCTGTTCAGGAAGAGTACGGACAGTCTAGCATGAGTTCACGCACCGTTACCTTTGATACGCTGCAAAAAAATGTAGATATATGAACACTTGGCACATTTATTATTTATTTTGTGTATTCATATATTCCATTTTATGTTGCAGTTGAAGTGCTGCGGCGCAGATGGACCTGGAGATTGGGCCACGAGTCGTTTTAATAATGTGGATCGCACGAATATCGTTGATATTGCCGTCTCCTCGATGAACGTATTTTATAATATACCCGAATCGTGTTGCAAAGAGGGTCTCAACGACTGTGAAAAGTCGCGTATTTTGAAATTTGGCGGTCCGTTGAATACGTCCATTTATCAGCAGGTAAACTCGAATTATATTTGGCTTTGTATAAACGGAAAATATGAACATATGGGCAAGACTGCTGGTGTATCAAAGTACATAAAATAATAATAATAATATGAATCTGTAGAATATAAATCGAGCAATGTGAAAACAAAAGGCAATTTGATAGTGATTTTAATTTAAACAACTAAGTCATCATTTTAAAATGACTAAATCATTTCAATTGAACATTTTTTATTATGTCAGTACTCATCTTTTAGGAGATTAGTAGTTTTATATGCAAATATAATTATGTATAGACAATCGTATTGTATTCATTTGTGGGGTTAGGTTAGGTTATCAGCAAGTTGTCAGCAAGGGAGGAGAAAGAACATAACAACGACCACATTGAACCATGCTTGGCTTATTGTGGATAATATATATTATATGGATACACAACTGTACATGAGTTCGAGGTACCGTGCTCCATCCTGCGGATTGGGTGCACATGATTAGTTTTTAGGTTGAGTGTCCGAAAGTTCCCCTACAAGAGACCTCAGTAATTGCAGTTTTCGCTTAGACCGATTCCTCTTTTCTGCATCGAGACAGCTTTTGCAGTCGTTATGCGTAGATGCATTCTCTATATAAGCGGGTTTAAAAGCATATTAAAAATTTAAGTTCTTTACGTGCTTAATTTATGGTTTCTTAATATTATTTTTCCCCCTTTTCTATATTTAACACTATTTAAAACTTAATCTCGACACTTTATGGGGTTGTGTCTGATCAAATTTTACCTGACCTTTGATGGCGATCGGTGGGTTTTTGAACACCAACAAGCGGTAGACCATAAAAATTAATAATCCTTTGTATCGATTGTTTTGTTTCAAGCTAAAAAAATGCTACGCCTGCCTGTCACAGCGACAATAAAAATGTATTAATTATTATTGGTATTCCGCACGCATTTCAAATGTCTGGGCAGTAACTTCTCTTGTTGCTAAATGCGTATAATAAACATTCAATAAATATTTGAATGCAGTGAAAATGAGAAGCATACAAATACACTCACACACACAGAGTCTGTGTATTTTATTAATGACCTTTTTTTGCTTTCCAGGGCTGCGTTGATAAGCTGATCGATATCATTTATGAGAATTGGGTAACTATTTTTGCAATTACCGCAGCTGTTATTCTGCTGGAGCTGCTGTCCCTGACCTTCGCGTTGAGCCTTTGCTGTGCGGTGAGGAATCAGCATTACAAGGCCTGAGAATTACAGAATTCCCATAGGGAAATAACGGATGATGAGAAGTACTAACAAACCAAATTTAAACTAAAGCATAAGCGTTACTAAAAGCAACAACAACAAAAACAATTGGAGCGACAGCAATGCATTTAACACTGACAGCGGCATTGGCAAAGAGCTGTAGCTGGCTACATTTGAGGGGGCTGTCAGTCATTGCAAATACTTTAATACACTTTTGTAGTACTTTAACAAACAACAACTGAGCTGAGCAATTGTGGCAGACTTGGAATTAACGAAGAGTCACAGTAATTGAATGAACTTTATATGAACTTGAGATACGCAAAAACTTTTCTAAAATTATTCTACATAAACAAAACCGAAAACATTTTACAATACAAAAACACACAACTCTTTACACAGCAGTAAACTCCTTAACATTAGGATAGTCTAACCGCATAAAGCGAAAAGTTTCAAATTAAAACAACAAATTGCATAATGTTTTAGCAATACATAAATAAATATAGTACGACTCATATACTATAAAGAAATCATATAATAAATTAACAATTTAAGCACAAAGTAAAATCTTATTTGCCAAAACACAGAAGTATAAATGCAATCATAGTTTTCGTTTCAAATTTGTTGTTTTGATGTTCGAAACATTTTTGAATCGTATGCAAATTTATACGTGCATAACTTACAAAAAAAAAAAAACATCTTTCAAACTAGCATTCCACAAGTGAAAATGATTAAAATGCCATCTTTCAGTTCTGATTCGGCGTTGAAATCCAAAGATCCAAACCTAAAAACAACACCAATCATTTCTCTTGTGTAAAATCATGTGCTAAAACTAATAAGTAAACATTAAATGAAATTCGTTGAGCTTCGCGAAATTAAATGCCAAATATTTTATGTATTTACAAAATTTGTTCTAACATCCAATGTTAAAAAACAGCGCACTGTTAACTTAATGCCAACGAGCTGCCATAAGAAGAAGCGCTGCTGTAGTTCAAGCACTGTTCGACATGCTAACAGCCCTCTGTAAATGACCCTGCCATCAATTAAATATGATCGAAACTACACTCACACCACGCTACTCACACACACACACACAAACTCATCCGATCTAAACATATGTCAAATCAGACTACTTGCAATTTTGAATGAATAATTATTTATTGTTAATCAAAGTACAATTATTTATACAAACAGTAACTTAAAAAAATATAATTGAAAATAAAACACGAACTAAAATGTTGGTTTATTTAAAATAAAGATCGAAAACCTCCTAAATATATACATCTACATATACACATACATATATATTTATAAACGTATACATTCATATATATATTTTGTTGAACTCTGTTTTATTTTCATTTCATACATACAAGCGAGACTACACGAATTTTTGTATTTTTACTATTGTTAAATTTATTTTGTTGGTAGCTAAACGTAGCTGAGCGTCATACTTTGTACCCTTCACAACGTTAAAATAAATCTAATCTACAACCAATCCAATGACAAAATTAAATTAAATTTACATAATTTACAAATAATCGTAATTAAATAAATATATTTAAATTTACACATCAACGCGTAAACATTTATTTACATTTTATAGTAGTTAAGCCAATTTTTGATTTAGTGAAGTAAAAATGTTTGTGCAAATGGAGTTAAATTTTAAAATGTAGTCTAAGTGAACAATTTCACAAATAACAAATATGTATAACAAATCCAAATAACAAAAATTAACACGTTCAAATTGTAGTGAATCATTTTATAAACAAATATAGAAATTTAAAGAAATCACTCAAGTTAAACATTTGACATACACATTTGTCACAAAACCTCAAAAGTTGATTACGGCGCAAAGCTCATAAGACGTTAAAATCAAACCCAAATCAATACATCAAACATATTGCATTAATCAAAGTGAAAGTAGTTCATAAGCAATTAATTCGTAATGCAAAAATTGTGCATTGTCAATCCCCTTGTGAAATGTCTGTCAAAACGAGAGTCATGCGGAATATAAACTTGATTTCCTTGCATACAATCAACATCTGAGTCCTTATGCAAGTCAACTTTAAAAAACAACTTGATGAAAATGAAGATTAACCACAAAGTTTGCGGGGTGAAAAATGCACTATTGGATTTACATACATATTTATGAGGAAACAAGTTAAGCAATATTAATTGAATCCTACGATATGAACGCTCAAAAATCGTAAAGATTAAAAAAAACACACACACAAATGTATGTGAAATACTTCACATGTTAGTAATATGAAAGAAAAACACACATTCAAATATAGATATTCACAGCCGGACGCATAAATACAAAATTCAATACATGCACAGAATCAATTTGAATGAATGTATTAAATCAGTGACATATTATTGATATTTCATAAATAAATAAACATCTATTTAACAAATAAATTAATGGGGCTTTACTATAAATCGGAGCACGCGGCTTATTAAACTGAATATCACAAGAGATCTTTTCGGATGTTTTTGCCTCTTGTTTACTGTGCAGAAGTTATCAACATCGGTTGTATTTTGGTCAGAGATTTTGCAAGCTCTCGAGTATCTGACGTTAGTCAGAAGCAAAGTTCTTCAAGGTGTTTCTGGATATCCATGACCGTAAAAAAGCTGACAGTTCTGATCGACTCCGGGAACAACCGTTCGCCATGAACCCAGCTTTCGATTTAGTGCTGCTGGATTTGACGTTGAACTGCTATCGTGTTGCGAAATATCTTACTTTCGGTAATTTGCAATAACACTGCCTTAAAAACCGACTGTCTCGATCATCTTCACAAGTTTATCTGCCTGTCACACGCTACACCAAGCTGGTAGATTAAAGAACGGATATTTGTGTCACTGGTACGTCTTTGATAACAGAAACCCGCTTAGAACGCTTGTCGCTTCATTTGGGAAACCTTCCTAGCAAAAGAAGAGGGACTGGAAAAAAAGAGCATGCCTGGCATTTCCAACAAATCCGATAATGGTTGACAATCCCAGTAAATACCAAACGCATAAATATTAACTACAATATTTTTCTATTCTCTTGAACTATGGTTCAATAGAAGTTTGTGAGGCACTAGTATGCATTATAAGCTTACGGAGGTTAAGTCGAAACTGACTTATCCTCCTACGCACCACGATACAAAGAAATTCAATCCAACTTTAAATTTTATACTTAATGTTTTTATAAATATATATTTTAATACACAGTAAACTTTAATTAAGAGAAAATACACTGAGAGCATAGTTGACATTGATTACACATATGCCGGGACGGGACAATGAGGCATTCGACACACTCCCTTCCTTTAAAACACTATGAATTTACAATCAAATACGGATTGAGTTTCTTGAGCATGTGCTCCTTGCAGGCAGTGTCTAATAAAACCCACTATCGGAAAATAAATGTGGTTTTTTTTTCGGTCGTACCACATTTTTTTACAGAAGGTATCATATTATGTCCAGTGTCCGTCATACTCTCTGTCCGTCTGTATGAACATAACTTTTTCAACACCCTAACATAGAGACTTGAACCTTGGAACATTTATTGGTCTGTGCCCGCGTCAGACAAATTGTGGAATGCTATGTCAACAAGGGGGCAAAACCTACAAAATCGATTATCGCAAATCGATAAAGCCACATATCTCCCAAAACTTAGTGCTATAGTCACCAACTTTGGTTGGTATATGGCACACACACCTCCATCGACCCCTGGCCCCCATCTCTAAATAATTGTCTATATCTTCCGCAGTTGTATGGCACGCCTACACTACCGCCCATACTCGCCAAACTGATATTTTTAAATGTGTAGGGCAATAAAACCGCATATATCCCACAATTTAAGAGATAGACTCCCTAAACTTAGAAGGTTGCTAGCTGGTAACCTCCTTCACAGATTGGCACATATATTTTCGAACGACGCCCGCAACCGCCTCCCAAAGGAACATCGACATAAGAAATCTGAAATATATCTTCCATCCATTTGCAGCTAGAGTCATCAAATTTGAAAAGATGATTATTACACCATCCAAAATCCTCAGAAGCCTATTTCTCCTGCTAATGAATATAACTTTTTTCAGCCACAACCACTGACGCCCCCAAATTTACCAAAGCCTATATCTACAGCAATTTTAAAGGTACTGCGGCACCTGTTGGTAAGTGTTCTCTGGCATTTACTGTGATCACGTCAGAAAGCCAAGCTTTCTTGCGGAAAAAGATCACTAGAGGTCGCAGGCCTCTGGCAATTTTATCGGCATTTTTCGATATCGCAATTCATTTTGAAAATTCATCAGTGTATAAACTAATTCAATTTAAAATAGACTGGTCTATGTTAAGTCTTGGCACAAATTTTTTTTATAACTAAATTTAAAAAAAGACAACCATATATTATTAAATTGTTATTTTTATTAAAATTGTTTATTTTTGCCCAGTTGTCATTTGTTATTTGATGTTCTCTTTTATCATGACATATATTTAATTAAATAAGAACTAAAACTAACATATTTAAATTAAATAAATATATTTCAATTCGTATGGGAAATAATAACCAAAGTGACACCGAATCCAAACTAACAATTACGTATACATATGCAATAAGTTAATAAGATCATAGCGAGTTCATACAACTGAAAAAAGTTTTTGGTTTGAGAGAAGAGTATTTGGTGTATCGAATGTATGAAATTCCAAATGTTTTTTTTTAATTTAAGAGTGGACCACAAATATTTTTAGTCGCCGACTCGGCTTGAATATTAAACAACAAAGAAGTATGTACGGATAGTCCTAGCATATTTATACACACATATGTATTTGTATGTATTAGACAATTAAATAAATTGAATAGAGTTTGTTTTAGCTTAATTTAGTTAATTCATAGTTGTATTAGTTCATATTTATTATCAATGTGTATGGGTCTTCTATTATAGTATGTACTTATAAACAATCCAAATCACTAACCACGTTTACTGCTGTTAAGTTACATTTAAGTATTTTGTTTGATTTATAAATTAGTTAATTTAAAATTTCGCTTAAGGGTTGATAGCATAAATAATAAAATTTAAATTATTAAAAATTTCAGGAGCCATGAAGTGAGTGAATTACATTGGGTTTAATTTCATTATCGCCTCATTTCATTTCAAGTTCCTTTACATTTAATCGTAATTTAAATAGCTTATATTGGAAAATTATTATCATAATTTACATTTACTAGGTACATTTTGATTTAATTTAGTTTCAACTAAATGCGAATGCAATATATGTAGTTAAAAAATACATCATTTCGTATTTTTTTTTTCAATTTCAATTTCTCCAATCTTAATCATGCTAAAAATAGTTGCTACACAGTTAGGGACTTATCTTTGCTAACTAGCTACATATTTAGGACATCATTAAAATTTTAATTCCTCGAATTTGTTATATTTGTATGTGTTTTTTTAATTTGTAGTTCGATCGATTTGGGAGTAGCTTAGTAGACATTTACACAAAATTTCGATACGTTCACTGAACATTTAACTGCTAAAAACAATGACAATTTTTGGATTTAGCATAAAGTTGATCTATTGATTAATTAATAAAGGAATTAAGTTTTAAGCGTTTCAATTTCATTCATTATTTAGTATTTTACTAGTTAGACATTTAAATGGTAAATTTTATTTTCCGTTTATTTTTATGGACAGTGTAAGTTTATACATATTGCACAATAATAATCCATACAGACTAGGTAGGTAGAATTTTTGGGTGGTTTATTAAATAGGTCGCATAGGTTTTCAAGTTTCAAGTTCAAGGACATTGATGTCATGCACTTAGTTTCAAGTTAGTTGCAATTAATTACTTATAAAAGCGCATTTGCTAGTATTGCCAATCATTTTGACTAGTTCATGATAGAACCTGATAATGGTATTTTAGATAAGTATGGAATATTGACGCATTACCTAGTGAAGAAAATCGTTTAGCATGAAAGACTCAAACAAATGTCTTGTGAGCATCTTGTTCAATATTTCACAGAAAAGCAGATGATTTGCTCAAAAAATATATATTTTAAATAGACTGTTTGCAGCGTGAGATTCACAAGATGTTTGAATTCAGGCTCATCAGACTTAATGGGCCTTGAGCAATTTTCTTTTCTCTATTTCAATATTTGTCTTATTAAACGCCAATTGCGGGAATACGTTCATTGGAACAGAGAACAGTTTGCGTCTTTCTATAAGCATGTAAATATAAATATGTAGAGGTGTTTTACATAAATATTTAGCTGTTGTTGTTAAAAATAACAATGGAAGAACATTTATATAACTAAGGGGAAATTTCAAACCACATTGATTGTCTCGACTCCATGCACAGTGGCATTCAATGAACGCGACGCGCATTACATGTATTATATGTAAGTAAGTATAAAACTTTTCGTGAAACAACAATTGTATTGTGTGGAAGGTACAATGTAAAAAGAACTTTTTTGCTGTCGTGCTTTGAGGGAATGTTAAATATTTCCACAGCTTAGGCAATCGTATCATACTGCTGCCGGTCTCATATCTGTCTGTCTCTGTTGATATGCTAAGAACTAAATTAATAGTATGTACTATAATTAAAATGTAGGGCACATGTGGCGCATTAACAGATAATGCGAGTACATGGCACATACGAAGAGTGGATGCATGTAACACAAGCTTAAGCTTTACTGTTTGTGTTTTTTTTATATATTGATGGCACGTGGCCCGGGCGTATGATTTATTTATGCAGGCGCAATTTAATTATTAATTACAAAGCGCAATTTAATCATGCTGTTATGGAAACATGTGGTTTAAAGTGTCAAGTGATTTTTTGTCGGTGGTAGTTTTGCATCCAGAAATAAAAGACAAATTTTACAAAATATGATTAAAACTTAACAGGAAACATATGCAATTGGTATATATTAAAATTTAATGGAAATCAATTTGGCGTATTGAAATGGGGAATATTTTTTATTCTTTAATTGACCGCATAGTTCATAAATTTAAAATATGAGCATTTTGAACTTGAATATTCATTTTGTATTCCAGAATTTTCTGTTTACGTGTCAAAATAAGTAATAATAATAAAAATAAATAAAAAACAACTTTCAAAGCGCCGAGTTAAACTGTTAAAACTAACGCTCAAATGCAAATAGTTTAGTCAAGGAATTAAATTCACTCACAAACGATTATTGTTATGTCTGCTAAAAAGTATGTTAATGGGTATGTATTTACTTATTTATATGTAAGTACTTATGTATATATAAATTGCTGTTACTCTTTTGACTTTTGTTTTATTTTATATTTTAATCGTGTAAAGTAAATCGTGTTGCATTTTGTTGCTAGACTGCATTCTAGTTATCAAATAACCAATTCCGTTTCAAAGTTATTCTGTTTATTTATTATGGTTGGTGGTTCAGTTTAGCTGTTTGCCATTTTAATACCATGAAATAAAGTATTTCTTTTTTATACATACATATACATTTAATAACTACATATAAGACCAAATCGCTTCTGACGGCAGGATTAAATTCATAATATGCTTAAAAAAATTACATATTTCATAAATTGTATTCAATTTGTTTTTATCCGTTTCTCACCTAAGTACTTGTACCGTTACACACATATAAATGTTAAAGTTGGTTATTTGGTTTTCTGTTCGCCCGATATTCATATTTTTATTAGTTGCCTAAAATAAAATTAGATACTAATATGTTGTTTCTTCGTTTATATCATTGTTATACTGGTGTCATTTGACCGTTGAACTTTGCACACACACATTTATTCATAACAATTAATGTTGTCTTTGATTTTGCTTGGTGAAACTGGCGCAGCATATGTTTATTCAATCTATAGATCTATAAGCGGTATTATAGTCCTCGTATTGCGTATCTCTGGTTCGTCTTGTCATCAAAGGTCATTGTCGAACATTTGCAATGAGCGCGTTACCAAATCGTCCTTGAGACACGCCTCAAGAAACTCTTCTATCGTTATGATGCCATCCTGATTTAAATCCAATTTGCGAAAAACTCGATCCACCTGCAATACGATAACGTTTAGCAATAGTTTGCAACTTATTGAAATATGCATATTTAAATCAATCAATAGTCGATGTTGAACTTTCATTCACGACTTTTTGTTAATCATCGTCAAAATCCCTTTACTCACATACACACCCTCATTGCTTATCGACGATATGTGCAATGAAGCCTTCATCATTAAATAAAATATCCGCTGCATTTTCCGCTCATAGGCACACACACAGCATCTGCTCGGTGTTTCCAATCCAATTCCCCGGAGCTGCACCCACATACAAGCACAACATATAGAAATGAATGTCTTTGTCGATATATGTGCACAATCATAATTACTCATACGCAGCGTAAGCCGTGTCGACTCGCATCGCGCTTATATCGTTGAATCGGTAACGTTATCGGATGCTACACGTTGTCAAGTGCGGCTCTTGCATTAAAAATTATGCATGCACATAAGGCAAAAAACTAAAGCCACAACCGCATTGCATTCAACATAAACTCAATTGATTTTCTTTTTTTGTCAACTTGTCATCGCTGGTGTCGAAATTTAATGTTTTAATAACTTGATTTTAGTGGAATTTTTGTTGAATATATATATATACATATGTGAATCATATTTCCATTTGTATAACAAATTAAACAAGTCCTATAAATACAAATTTTAATTGCGCATGCTAACCGGAAAATCTATTATATTCTGCATTAGCGAATATTGTTAGCATAATTTAAATTAGTTTGCGCTTTTGACCATGACAATATGTGTTTCATTTATTTCATTAGTTGGAGTTTAGTTAATTATAGTAATCGAATCTCAACTACTACATCTGAACAATAATAATTATTTAAATATAAGACCTCAAACACATTTGGTTCCGCGAATTTCGATTAAAGGCACTCGTGTTTATGATGCGGGATGGAACGGGACCTTGTTTACGCATTTTATAACGGTGCTTCTCCTTCTTACACTGTTATGATGCATTGGAATGCATGTTCCGTTAGTTTTTCGACGATTTTTGGGTTTTTCCCTTTTTATGGTTAGTTTAGGTGCGAAAGTACAAAAAAAAACGCTGAAAAACGAAGGTCAAAAAATTATCCCACCGGCTGCATTCAGTTATCACAACACCTCCACTTGGATAAGTAACAGCACCATCACCTTGATTTGTAAAATTTCAGGCCGTATGAGCTCGGAGGGTTGTACGAACTTGTTGGACAAAGTTTTCTTGAACTTTATGGAGTGGGTGGTTAAGGATAAGAATTTTATGCTTTTAGAGTGGCCAAAAAGATCGCCCGACCTGAATCCCATAGAGTGGATATGTCGGCACCTGTTCCTTCGATTTTAAGTAGGTAATCGGCAGTTTGAGCACCTATGAAGGTCGTCGTTAAGGAATGGTCCAAAATCCCACTATCTGAGTTCTAAGTAGTTGTTGAATCGATGTCAAATAGACCTTTTTCAGTTATAAACAAATCTGGAGGCTGAACAAATTATTAAGTTGATATTTTCATGTCATTTCTAAATATTATATTAATTTTATTAGCAGTGCCTTTAATCGAATTTCGCACCTTAACCTCACTTAAAAAAAAAAATTATAAAAAATGTTATGTTAGTATTACAAGTTTTAATTTATCGTGTACTTAAAACAGCTAACTTTTGTGTAACAATTTTTTTTTTATTTCAGTTAAAATCGTAAAATGAAAAAAGTGCCTTTAAGCAAATTTAGCGGAGATATTTGCTATACTATATATGTATATTATATCCTATATATTTTTTTTGTTTAATTTTTTAGCTCCAGAGCTGTGTTGTTCAGGTGCTACACTGACCAAATAACTTTGATGACATTTTAGTATATAGTTATATACTAGCAGCAATTTTGGAAGATGTATTAGCAGAAACCTATTTCATGTATCGACCCAAAAGTTATGGGCACGCCTGCATATCTCACACAATTGTAAATCTTGGAGCGCATATTGCTTGTCACGTCCATAAAAAATTGATAAATATATTTTCGGGTGACATCCACTCCGCTATGTACTCGGCCATAACAATCGAAATGGCTTACGATTTCTGAATTCCATGAACCTCTTCCAAAGATTCCTTTCCGGCCTCAACCTCTCCCGCCAGAAAATTGGAAAAGTCTATATTTCCTGCAATATTAGATCTAAAGTTATGAAACTTGGAATGTAGATTACTCTCTCCTGCACTCTCCTTCAAAGATTAAAAAAAGAAAGCAAACACGCCATTGCACTCGGCTATCAGCTGGTATTATATTTTGATCAGCCTATTTCGCAGTCGGTTGCTATCGACTTTAACGTTCTCACTTGTTATTATTAACTTTAGTCAATAAAATAATAATTAATGAATTTATGATTTTTCCATCATATACAATTTTTGCGCACCTGATCCCTCGCCTTTCGATCGTCCTCTGGTTGATGTGGCCTCCTTCCCATAAGCTCGTGTATGGCCAAAACAATTTCGCTCAGCTCGCCGCGACTGATGCGACCATCTCCGTTCAGGTCATACAGCTTGAATGTCCAGCGGAGACGTTCATAGACGGAGCCCCGCAGCAGCGTAGATAAGGTGACTAGCAAATCCTTTTGTGTACGTATATATAAATGTGTTTATTTAACGAAACAGAAAACAACATAATAACATAAGGAGCGTAATTACCCGAAAACTAATGGCGCCATTGCAATTAACATCAAAAGCTTTGAACACATAATGAGCGTATAAGCTGGAATCTGAGGAAATAGAAAATATTTGGATCGTATAAGTACTTAATGCGAGTACTGCCATTTTTCGGGTAAGCAACTGCAAGCTCCAAATCTGCCACACATAACTGAAATGCTGCTGAAGTTGCACTTTATGACGCGCAGCCATAAAAAGACCGAAAAACGCCAGCAAGGACATTGATATGCAACATTTAACACACACACACACGCAAAATACACAAAATACTTACTGCCATGGGGAAAGAATTTGGCGTAAATATCCTTAAAACAATCCTCGTGAACCACACCCTCAGGACATTCCTGTAAAAAAAATAATGAAATCTATGAAAATATGAGCGCAAATGTACTGACCATAAGCTTAGTTCACACTCGAACTGAATCCTTGCTAAAGTATGCTGTTCACCTATATGTATAGGGAAAATGTTCCCTAGCAAAAAGTATGGGAGTTCTATTTCAAGTGACTACTAGCTTTTATTAGAACAAATATGAATACTCTAGTCAAGAGAGCTCGACTAGGAGATGCCTTGAAGCTATTACATTGCAATAATTTACTTAGATATATTTAATGATTTGAAATTAACAGTTTAGCTTTAGATAAAAGAGCTTTTCAATCTCATCTGTTATCTACATAATTTCTTTTCTCTCCGCTTATTTATTTTGAATATATTGTGGTCTCTGTAAAAATTAGATCATAAAACTACCAGTTTTTATCTATTTATCTGGTTGACCCACATTTGTGAGAACTGCTTTACTTATGAATGTATGCGTGCACTCACACGTGCGCAGTGATAGTGTGCAATGAAATTCAAAACGCGTATGCATTAAATTGGCTGCCATTATTAGACGTCCAACCAAAAAGCACTTGACTATGTTATCGTTTGCAGTGCTTTTCTTTTTTTCATTTTTTTTTTTTGCTGACTTCCAGACTCATAAATTTATGTGCTTAGCCTACGCTAGAAATGTGTATTCATATAAATATGAGCATGTATGTAGACATACAAATGTGCTCTCTTCTTACTTCATACAGGAGTATACATAAGTATACATATATATATATATATATTTCATTTTGGGGGTGGTGCAAATAAATTGCGATGCGTATGTCCACTTACCGTTTTAAATCCTCTGTACATGACGCGGATTTCCTGCTTGGTGAACTTGGTTTGGCGGCACAAATCTTCGAGGGCAACTGGGATGGGCTTAGGCACGCGTGTGTGTTCCAACTCATAGACCACCTCTTCAATGGGACTTTCTGGTGGTGATGCCATGGTTGTTTTTGTTGTTGTTGATGTTGTTAATCTAAATGTTAATGTGAATGTTTGCTGTTGTTGCTATGCAATTCAAGCTCGGATGCTGATTAATTTTAATTTGCCGCGTTTATTTATAGCTGCAGCATAATATCAATTTCCATTTTCATTCGCTCGTAAAAAGCAACTCATTAACCGAATTCGTTGGTCACTCAAGCATCAGATATATACATAGATATTTGTATATATTTAGTTAGTTCGTGTGTCCTTGTAAACTCCTTTAGTGGTTTTTCTTGTTTTCGGGGGCGGTTGTCGTTTTGGCTTTCACTTTGGATTATTTGGATTTGCATTTGGCCTCCCTGCATTTACCTTTACACTTTCGGCATTCGAAGCACTAAGTCGCTAATGAGGCAAGCATCGCTGAAAAGAGCCAGAAGCGTAGCATGAGAAATGAGCCTGAATAAAAAGTTACATAAATCACGGATGGTCGACGGATGCCACAGCGCAAGGACGCTGCTCGTCATCAGCGCTAGTCGGCGGTCTCTGGGTCCCGATTCAAAAGGTCGAAGGGCCAACTTACAGCTGCCGCAAGTGCAACTTGTTGTTGCCGTCAGTCGCCTAACCAACTAGCTATCAGTATTTGTGTGTGCATGCACCTAAATAAATAGGTACCTACATTGAGTATACATCGTGTTTGCTTGTGGCAAAAACTTGCTCACTTGCTCACTTGCCCACTTGCTCAGAAATGTGCGTGTTTTTTGCGCGTGTGTGTGTTTGTGTGAGTTTAGTTGCATGTAAGCCTTGTCGGTAACATGCAAATGCTGATTATTATTGCGTGCCATAAATCAAAGCGAATCAAGTTATGCGCGCGCCTTAGCGAATGCAGCACCTATTTCTCACATCGCTATTGGAACAGTTGACAGGCGTGTGAGAGTGGTTGGAGTTTGGGGTTTTGGTTTGGAAGGGGAGGGGGGGGGGGGGGGGGGGGGGGGATAGATATTGAATGTCACACTGTCTGTCAGTTGTGCTAACTCAGATGATATTAATGAGCACTTTGCATGCAGATGAATTAAGTGTGCATCGGTTTTGATGCCGCACTTAACGATGGCATTTAATAGGGTATACCCCCATGCTTGACCCTCAAAACACAAATTTGAGGTGATGAACCTTCATTTGGTGTTGTGGTGTTGCGCATATCTAAAATTCGTTTTGATCAATGATGTTTGAAACAAATTTACGCTCTCTTTGAAATGTAATCATTCGAATATTAAGCAATTATAAAATAATTTACCTTTCACTTGTAAGTAGTAAATTTCTTCGGATGTGCATTGATTGATGAGTTAAATTTATTATCCCAATACTTATTTATTTTTCAATATTTGATTCACAACAGCTGCAAAATAAAATGATTTATGATTCATTTTAATTATCTTCTGTGTTTGCTCGCTGCATAAAACTGGAATGGTTTCATAAGTTTTCAAAATTTTTTCTGATTATGAAAATCAATTTAAATTTAAATATTCTAATTTAAAAATATGTGATATATAAGTCCGCCCATTTTTTATAATGGCACCAGATGGCAAAATTTGCATTTATGCTTTTAATTGGAGATGCAGTAAAGACGATTTGAAAAATAGTTTGGAGAAATAAAAAATTAGAAAAAAAATATTTCAATTTCCACAGATAAGAATTGGCTGAAGCACAGCATTGTGAAAATATGTTTTTCTTCTTTCAAAGCTGTGACAATAATGACAAAACGTAGATCCGCAAAAAAAATACAATTTTTTCAATTAACTCTTCAAATACATATCTACGTGCAAAATTGTATGTTCAATTTCCGCCTTTCCAAATGTTATGTATTCGTAATAATGTAATCCGTAATTGGAAATGAGTATATGGTATTACATAGTCGAATCTTCAAAGTAACCGAGAAAAAGCATTGATTTATTGAAGCTTCAGTAATTGATATATTTGTGCGAAGGACAAATTGAGCTAACAACGTATTTTGCATTTGATGCATTGCTTTCAATTGAGTTAGAATTTAATCTAGAAGCAAGTTGGCATAGCCGCGAATTTTGGGAACAAGAAAATTCCAAAGACATGCCAAGGAGCAACTTAATAGCACTTTCAGCCAACACGAGTGAGCAACTTGACCTCGCTGCATTGATAAAATGCAATAGTGCTTCAACATGGAGAATGTTTTTCTCTTGTGCAAGTGCATCGTGTTTTCTATGGCATTTAAACTAGACTTGAATTTGAGTGAATGCACAAAGATGCACACAGAGACAAACAAAAGTGCTATCTAGCTGTGGACAGCAAAGAGTAATTTCCGACGAATCAGCAATTTTTCAGTTGAATTTGATAAATCCAGTTGATGGAAACAAAAAAGATAGGGAATGGCGGAAATAGCTTTCACAGTTTAATCCAGGCAAACATTTCTCGCAGTTCGCCAATTTGCTGCGGTAATTTCCTTTTGGCATACAAACTCACTTAAGCATCAAATGTAACTTTTTGTATCCAAAATATGCATTTCTAAAGTTCCTGCTTAACTTTCAGCTTTCTAGCAATTTAAATATGTTGCAGGCTGCTTAAGCTCAATTCGGATGCATAATTCATCTATGTCGGAGCCTGACTACCGCAGTACACATAAAAACCGAGTCAACATCTATTTACTGATAACAACAACAACATTAAATCGATAAAGATATATGCACAATAGAATACTCATATTATCTTGCACTGTGCAAAAACTTGAAAATGATGCACAAATTGCAGCTAAATAAAAGCGTTAAGCAACGCACAACTATGTTGTATTTTATAGTTTTATTAAAAGATTTTGTTGAATGCTTTAGTAAAGTTCTGAGTTTTTCGTTATTTGATTGCAATGGAAATGAAAAAGAGCCAAGTGGGGAAAATGTATTCTAAAATATTAGATTTAAAGCAAATTTCCTGACAATGTTGTCTGTAAACAATCGTGTATTGGTACACATATGTAAGATAGTACTTATGCAAGTATTACAGTTGCAATTTGTAAGCTTGCAAATTAGGATGATGTGAACAATCTGCACAATGCTCAAAGGTTCAAGCTCACGTCCTCGTCTTAGTAAGGGTTTCCTAGCCTGCATCTGACAAAATAATTGTTGTATTTATATTCGGGCTGATTACTTCATGAGCGTTTTGAGAAATTTAAGAACATTTAAAGTAAAACAGTGAGACCACTTCGGTTGAACGAAACAGAAACCACTTTTTGAAACCTTTATTTCTCTATAGCGAATGACTACACATACAGGTTTACATATCAATCAGATGTACTCAAAATTAAAATATATTCCACATACTTCTGTTCATTTACTTGTACAAAACCAAATGTACATTTTATGATTATTTAACCCCAATCGTAGACACGTCAGGATTGTTATCCTTGAAAATAGAATACTTGTGAAATAACCGGTGAAAGCTACCATTCACAAAATACTAAATTTCTCATTTTGTATTCCAAAATAAATAATATTTATTTGGGCTGGAGCTAACAGACTTTCTTAAGGGCAAGGAGATGCGAATAGTGCACAAAAGATTATCATTGATCATAACAATTTAGAATTATAAAATGATGTCCTTAAAGTTAAATATTTACGCATGCAAATCCGAACATAAAGACAGTCTATCAAGTGTACATTTTCATAAAATGCATTCGTCCTCTGTTTGTTGTTTCTACCACTATAAATAAACATTTCTTATTCTGGGAAAAACAGTTTACCATTAGGGCCACTACGGCGTGAATGTCTTCGTTAGTTTTAACCACACCTAACAGCTGCTGAATAAAATTGTACAGCTAATTGCATGACTCTATTTGCACAAATCAGAGACGGTGGCAGCTGCTGCAACGACAGTAAACGCCTCGATTGCCTGCATTTTACAACATTTTTATATCGCTTAAGGAGCGGAAGTCAAGGCGAACGTCCCATTTAGGGGCTTGAATCCACCCACAAGCTCAAAATGCAGTAAGCCAGCTGGTGTTTTGCCGGTGCTGCTTTTCCAATTTGAGTGCCAGAAAAATATGATTGTCGAATGTCACGTATACGGCACATATGCTTCCGTCAGCGAGCAAACGAACACCCAGCACAGCTCAATGCCGGTCCTTAATATTCAATACCGAGCTAATTAAATATTAAATTAGGTCAGAGCTTAAACGTCTTAATGCGCCAATTGTGCTAAATTGTAAATGAGAACTCCAACAAATATGAGCACATTAAAATTCTCTTAAAGAGCATTAAGACAAAAGCGATATGCAGATTTGTTGGAATATACCATTTGCATCGAGTAAATGTGCCGTATTTGTATTGCCAAGAATATCATATTTATTAATTTGTCTAATTGAGTTTGTGTGTGCGGTCTTCAGTCAGAGATGGATGTATGAAAATATGGAACTACGACGCAGCAGGCTTTGCTCTCCTCTACTCTGTCCTGCTCTGCTCTACTCTAATGTGCTGGAATGGTGTGCATGTCAGGCCTTTAGCTTCTAAATAGCAACGACAGGCAGCAGCAGCAACAGCAAGGACAAGGCTTGCCTGCATTCAGTCATGCAATGCTACTACTTGAAAAGAACCTAAACAAAAACGCAAGCCAATTCCCCTAAAGGCCCCTCGGGGCGTACACAGTGGCTCAAAAACCTCTTCAAACAACCTGGCTGTAATATATATCCAAAATTATTCATTATATTGTATGATGGCCTCCACAAGAAGATTAAGGCTTCTTAATAAAATTGTAAGTTATAACAAATCATAAATAAAATTGATATGATAATAAAATTATAAATTGTAGTTGGAAATATTTACAAACTAAATTTTCTAGTCAATTTTGTCCTGCTTAAATTAAATGTAAACAAGCTAGATATGCGACTTTATAATTGAAGATGGATCCAAACATGCTTAATAACTTTGTATTTTGAATAAAAATGAAACAAAACATTTCATACATTTAACTTGGAATATCTTATATGTGTATTTAGAAATTATAGTAAATTATTGACGAAACAGCTAAAACGTACAGAATTTGCTTCATGTAAAATTTGGACTATCCATTATTCATCCATATGATTATATTCTAAATTGTTGAATTCATGAGATTCCCTCATACGTATGATCCACTGTGCAATGGACAATGTCGCTAAGCCTTTGTCACTTCACACAGCTTTCATGCCATTTATAGGGACAGGCTGACATACATAGAGGAGTGGCTTACTAGAAAAGCAATCGTCTAAATAATGAACTAACCAGCAACTATCTAAAATATATAGCCTGACAGTGGCGACACGCGATGGCCACAAAACCGCATTGGTGTATATACCTGTAAGTTCTTTTATGTAGAAATGTGTATACCAATTTACATATACAAAATTTACTTATTTAAGTTGCATTTTTTATTGGCGCTGAACTCAATTTCACAATTGAATTTTTGGATTAGTTAAAAACCCCACAAGATCGAAGCTATGTCTTGATACGAACACGAAGATAATAAATCAACGCCAATTATACGTACACCAGCAGTAAACATGTGCAGTATATTTTTTATTTAGGGGTTTTATTTTTTATTCTTGGCCAGATGATAAACGACTTTCGGCAAATCAGAAATTGCAACACTTCAATCTGCTCTTAGATCTAGCCCAACCTGATTTGGGTGTGAAGGGTTCTTGTGGTTTCAAATCCAAATCTGGCTAGACCTTTACCAAAAAGAGAAACGACTAAATAATGAACCAGCAAATTCCGTGTCGACATGTGAGAAATACTCTCAGCAAATTGAAATTTGCAATGGCATTTCACAGCACTTTTGCATGTGAGGTCCTTGTACAAGTGGGACTTGTGAGCCGCACATCCACATTTTGTCCAAATTCAAAATGCATTTGCACTGTAGCAGTGCGGTTTGAAATTGGCTAATATTGACTTTTATACTACAGCTGTTGGATGTTGTAGTTGTTGTCATTATCATGGCTGTTGCTAATGATGATGGTTCGTGCTGACATTTGCGTGTGGAGGATTAAGGTTTGCATTTGCGACAATGTCTTCATTGATGCATGCAGGCGTAATAATTATGTGGGGAGTTGACAATCAATTGATTTATAATACATCTAGTGACATTCCCCATTACGAGTGAACAATAAATAATTAAGTTATGCGACAATCTGAGCGAGGGCATTACCCACGTATTTATATTCGCACAAGAGAGAAGGGTAACAAGTTTTGCAAATTAGGGTATGGCCGCATCTTTGATTTTTTATCGTAAATTAGACGGAATAAATCATAATTGATTTCAATCCATTTTATTCGTGATCGAACTACGAGATAACTTAAGCCCAGCTGAAAAACATATTAATAAAGGTTTATGGCTAATTGTATTCTTTAAAGTTTTGCGTTCTTAAATATAAGTATCAGTGGATGTGCTCCTTTTTATTATGACTGACAGAAGGACTGAAGCGCAAAAAAAAAATGCCGTATTTTTAGTTGATCAATAATATATCAAGAAAATTTATATATTAGTTATATATAACCTATATTCTAAATTTGATGTATTTAGCTCATATAGTTTTTGAGATCCACACACAGTCGTACGTAATGGTACTTTTACTTAATTTTATTGAGTACACCCTGAACTATAATCTTAATCGTTCTCCGGAATACATGTACTTTTAAACCTTTAGCTCCTATAAACATTTGCTGAGATTACTGTATATCATACAGATGACAGATCAAATTATGTATTTATGTGCCTTATGTGCTCAGAGATCTCTTTTAATGTTCGGACTTCATTTTGGCTAAATTTATTTGTAAAAACGTTTAAAAGGTTAACTTTAAATAGTTGGCTGAAATCGTGAAGAAAATTATGCATAATCGTAGACAATTATCAACCCATATAAATTGACTGATTTGAATCTATTTAATTATATTAGTGTATTCCAATTTAATCAGTTTTTACTTTTTTATGCAGATTAAATAAAGTTAAGTCTTTGAATTGCTCTACAGCAAGAAAGTACATACTTATAATCAATTGAACACACGTTCGAAATATTTGTTTTGAGTTAGTTGGATATGTCGGTTGCTGTCTATTTCGAATATATTTTAATTTTATTATAGAAATGCAACTAAACTTAAATATATATGTATATACACATATGTTGTGCGTATATATATAAATATATATTTGTGTGTGTTCAATGTGGCAGCATGACGCATAATTGAAGCTAGTATAATTGCCAAAAAAGTTGGCTATGCAATTATGTGAAATTTTGGATATAAGCCAGCTGTTATTATAAATGTCTACGATGGAAAAAGGAAGACATTTGTTATTATAGGTTTGCGTGTCCGAAAAGTGACGGATATGCAAAATATTTTGATTGCATTAAACTAACAAGTGAACAGTTGGCCAGCTGAAACTATGCGTACATGGAATAAAGCTAATAAATGGCATTAAAATGTAGTTAAGCATTGAACATTCGTTTGAGAGTCTCGCTGGGGAAATCAGGCAAAAAGTGTTGATGGAAACTTGCACGATTGTAAAGCAGCGTTATTATTTTTATTTTGTTTTTTTTTTTGTGGTTAGTTGCTCGCTATTAAAAAAAACTCGACTACGTCGTGATAATTTAGGGGACCACTTTGCAGCTACCATGTACGCAGCATTTGCCTCCACTGGGGCTTTGAGATATGCCAAGAAATAATAACAAATGACTCCCACGAGCATGCTGAACAGCGTTATATTTGTTCTGTTCGTATCCCTCTTCGTGATACTTTGTCTCCGTGACCTTGTCCCTGTTCTTCTTTTTGTTACGAGGTAGTGAGAAGCTCCATTCGTAATAATTTGTTGGTTAAATACTGTACCCACAAGCAATAGGGCTACCACCATCCACACAAATCTAGAATAAGTGCCATTCATATCTTGATTTTCAATCAGCATGCGACACCCTCTTACACTCAATACTCTTATTAGCGATTACAAATAATAACGTGAACGTAAGTTGAATATACTTAATAGCTAAATAATGAGCTTGTAAACTCAATTGAATGATTTATTTATGATACAAGTTAAGTCTCATACACATACATTAGGAATCAGTATAAGATTCGACCTGAAATATGCTGAATAGGTTCACAAATTTTTGGACGACTCGTCGTCGGTACACGTGACAGAAAATCAATGTCACGTGGCCGTCTCTATCAGAATATCACTTCCGGCAGGCACAAAACTCTACGAAACTTAGAAAAGTTAATTGGTGCCTCACCCAGTTGTAGCTCCAAAACTATAACAATAGCTTACATGGAAATGAGTATACAATGTTGAATGAGTAGAATTAACTTTTATTTTTGTCGTGCTATGTTTATAAATATGCTGAATAGGCTACCTGTTTTTTTTGTGCAAGTTGGACGAAATTTAACTTATTTCCATCCGCACTTCTCGTCAAGCTTGCATAATTTTTATAACATTTAGGTACTTCTGTCCCGTATAATGTATAAGGGGAGTAGACAACATGAAAATTCTATGACGCTAATTCTCGTCATAAAAAGTCTGGGCAACAATATCGCGTGAAATCATTGAAAAATATTTTCTGTCCTTACCAAATCGAATGAGTTATATTAACATACATAATTATATAGTAATAGCTTTTGCGTTAAAAAAAAAGTATTTGAATTATTAATTAAAACACTTGTTTAAGTTAAGTTAACGAAAGTATTCAATTTAGCTTAAAAAAAAACAAATATTTCGGTTGTTTTTCAGGTTTGAGACCGCTAACTATCGTGTTTCGCTAACAATTAAATTATTGGGATTGGAGAACTTTGTAGATTGAAAAATTCTTCACATGGGAGCTTAATAAATATTAAAGATAATAATATGATGATGATAACTTCTGTAGCAATGTGCGAGCTTGCACCGCATTTAAAGTACAAACAAGCAAACCAAATTGTCACTCATTGAACAAGTTCAAAGTCTTATGAAGATGAATTTTAAACAATGAGACTATGCCAGAATTTTAGAGAATCGATATAATTTCTATTTTATTATATCTATTTTATTATTATTCAGACAGTGTATTTCTATAAATGAAGGTTGTGTATTTCCATAAACAAGTGAGTTTCCTTAATTCCAAGGTAGCTTTATTTTAAATATATTAGGAAGCTGAAAATTCATATAATTTAATTTGAAAAAAAACTTAATTATTTTTTAAAAGTTTTTTTGTATATTTATAAATTATTTCTGAAAACAAGATTTTAGTGTGGTTTTCAGCGCAATTTTTTATTAGCGTACTTTATGTGATCGAATATAAAAACAAAATTATAAATCCATCTTTATGTGCTTTCATCGCTATTCAAATTTAATTTGATAATGAAGTGAAAATAAAAAGTTAAGCTACTTAAGCTTGTTTATATGCGAGTTTTAGGCTGCGGTCAATAAAATAAATAGACACAACAACAACATAAATTTTCTGCTCGCCAATTAATTTCATTCCCCTTCGCCATTTCTAGTTTGGTGGATAAATCCGGATCGATAGTCTTCTTTATCTAAATGTATCTTTGCAGGGTATAGTCTAAGAATTAATTTAAAAGTGACATAATGAGCACATAACGTTTCAAGCACTTTGCAAAAAAAAAATTTAGGAAAAAATTTTTTTGAAAACTTGTTTTTAGACATGCTGGCATTTATTATGTGTATATGGCGGGCGGAAATAAATTAAGCCAGCTCATAAATTAGAGCAATTCAAGCAAAAAATTGTTGTCCAGTCAACATTTTGTGGTGCCCGCACCAGCACGCATACAGCCATACAAATAGTGCCGCATATTTATAGCTTGACCAAAAATTATTGTAGTGAGTGCCCTCAAAGTACTCAGTCACTGGCCCTCAATTCCCCTTTTCTTCATCAAGCAACAAAAATTGCTAAGCATTTGCGTTTCGCCATTTGCTTTGTTGGCCGATAAAGAAAATGATTGTCTAAAACTTGGCGCATATCGCCAAGCCGGATGTTCTGGGGCCATAAAAACTAGCGGGCGGCTCTAGAAGTGTTTGTGTATTTGGGTGATGATTGTGTGCGGGTGTGTGGGTGTATGATGTGTGTGTGTGTACGTCGCCAGCAAGACGACGCTCAATGGCGTTTTATTGTTAACCATTTCGCACAGCTATACGACGAGTACAATCGTATATGGAAATGCCCGCTCCCGCACAAGAGAAGTCAATGTGTTGGAGGAGTGGGGCCCAAAACTATTTTGGCAGTTTGTTAGTTTGACTAGCCGACAATGAAGTCAGTTTTTAGCCGGTTGGCCAGTGCCAAGTAAGCCAACTTTTTCATAGCAAAGAGTTAGTAAAACTATCGTATCGGAAATGCAGCGCCAAGTTACTTGACTCCTTAGGTTTTTTTTGTGGCATTTTCGTAGCACTGCTGAAAATGTTAAGTTTTAATTTCTCTAGGCCATTTAAAATTTTTTGTCGAATTGATGAGTGCAATTACACGGTTCAAGTTTTCGATTGGGCTGCGTACCCAAGTGGCCCTCAATTGACCCCTAATTAAACTTCAACGCGGAACAGTTGCATGCAACAAGCTTCCGATTTGCCCACAGTTTTTCCATCTTTTTGAAATGAAACTTTTTCTCTCGAGTTACAGGGCTATGCTGAAACAAATACATAGAACAGAATGCTGTTTCACTCAGTTCAAATTTTCGTTTGCCCGAAGTCTTGATGTGAAGTCGATTTTCAGCTACTTGTACTGCTTAGCAATGCAGGTGCATTGTATTATAAAATATTATTTTATTTGATTTGTAAAATTCTGGATTAAATAATTTGCTTAAGTTAATAACCGCAGACTTATGTAGCTAACGTTTATTAGCGCTAAACATGTTTTATTATTTTTAAGCAGTTTATTTTTTGTTGTTCATCAGCAACAACAGCAATAACAATAACAAGCAAGCCGAGTAAAAAAAATATGAAAAGCTTTTTCAGCCGAAAACAACGTAGCAGCAATAGCAACAACAATATCAATAAAAATTGAAACATTAAAGGCACAACTCATACAAAAAACACGCGCTGCGCGAAAAAGTATGCTATACATATAGACACTTATATTTATTATTTTATTAAATCGCAGAATGACTGTCGACTCCACGAGTGGCAGTCTCTTGGATGCTGCTGGGGGCCATTTGCCGTTAACTTGGCCAGTGCCGGCATAGTAATTAATGCTTGTAAGTGCCACTTGTCTCGCTTTCTGTGTGTGGGTGCGAGTTTGTTTGTGTGAATTTGGTTGTGTGAGTGTGAGTGTGCAGCATAAGCTGCGAAGCGTTGCCACATTTTCAGATTTTGCGTTCTATTTTTTTTTCGGAGGCTGATTGTTAATTGCATGTTGCCAACATATGTTTGCTTGTAAATGTGAAGTTTTCGACAACTACGCCTCTCTCAGCTAATGCGCGGCAATTAAAAAGTGTTGCCAATGCTTCACAACAAGGCCGCACAAGCCACAGTGGCAGGCAAATCTTTCGCTCCATCATCCTTAATATCGTTTTCAAGCTTGCCACATGGCGTATGCGTATTGCCGCTATGAGCGCCAAACTTTGCACAACTTTACATTCATCAGCTGGCAATAAAAACAATCAGCAAGGACGGCAGTTCATATAAAAAACAAGTACGTAACAATTAAACGGTGAGTGCTCAACTGAAATGTACCCTGTCTAAAAAATATAATTATAGAATGTGTTTTTGTTTGGTATACATCGAATTTTATTATTTATCTATTATTGCTTTTAAATTAATAATTAATTGTAGCAATAACTCAGAAAACTAGGCTTGATCGAATCATCTATAATGATTGCAAATATATACACACTATGTTCATTCATTTTTCTATCTGCCCAACTTTAATATACCCCACACATATGTATTATTTAGTTCGTTGCATAAAAAAGTACATATTTATACAAAAACAAAAATATATAAGGATATATGTGTGTGTGTACATTTTCTAGACACATCTGCGTATCATGATGTTGTCCTTGGCGTATTTGTGTTTAATAAGTTCACCAATAATGAGAAAATATTCTTATAATAAAAGCGTGTGTTGATAAGTAATTTTAGCTATTATCTGCCGACTATAATTTCTGCTTACATAACATAATTAAATATGTTTTGATTTGATAAAATACATTGTTTAATTGGATTGGCATCATTAGTTGTACAAAATATATTATATATTCTATTGTCTGAATTATTTATTTATTATATATATTTAGTTCTAAAACAAACAAAGTTTCATATTCTATGGTCTGAATTATTTACTTATTAATATTAAATATTAAACATTTATAAACAAATAATATTACAATTAATAATCCAGCAATAAGTAGCAGCGCTGCTAAAAATAATAGTCATTTCTACTTTTAAATGTGTTCTAGTAAATTACAGCCTTTAATTAAGTTATATATTCTATCGATCTTGGTGGACGACATGGATGTTACATAGAATGAGAGGGAGTCGTTTGTAAGGTGGGCTTTTCTGGTACTATCTTTTATTACATGCATCTAACACAAGGATATTTATTAATGTAAAGGAAGCAGCAATTTAAAAGTTCTTATTATTATTCCTGCCTAAAAACTAGTTAGCCATATATTAACTTAACACGGAATTTCAATAATAGTTGTGTGCTCAGCAGAGGGGAAAACATGAGAGATTTTGCCTGATTGCGATTTCACATTACATAATTGCAGAAATGAAATAATAAAGCAATTGGTGATATTACCAACTTGTCTGTCAATATTATTAATTTCCAATATCGTAAATTGATATATATAGTAGTATGTAGGCTTGCACCATGTACACGTCCATTCAATTTTCTGTGGCTGTCATTACCTGTGTATTTTGATAGGCGGAGCCCAACACCCAGAGTGATTAGGCAATTTGTAAAAGCGTTTGAATCATTTCACGCCTTCGGCTTTTGGCATTCGAGCTTTGCGTGTTTAAATGCTTAGGTAACAAATATTTGACCAGACAAGGAAAGGTCACGAGGTGTGACTTGAACACTCGAATGCAATCGCAAAAATAGTGTTTAATCAAATTCAAATAACACACACACACACACACACACACACACACATGCACACATTCTTTTATTGCACTCGCAAAAGATAATTTGATTAAATTCTTCTTCCACTGCTTCACACCCCCGCCCCTCCGTAACTAACCAATAGTACGTTGAGTTGAATTCAGTTTATTTTTAACATTTTTTATTTACAGTACTTTTGTGGGCGTTTGCCTACTTTGCATGAGAAAATCTACTTTTGTGTAGGCGTAGACGTGTGTGTGTGTGTGTGTGCGTGTATGAGCGTATGTGTGAATGAAACTAGAGCGCACCTTGGTGCTATTTTTATACGCCACAGAAGCCAACAACAGCCACGAACAACAATTGTCGCTTACTTTTGCACTAAGTGTTTTTTTTCATGTTGCCGCCGCATCTTTGGTGCAGCATCCTGGGGCAAGTTCGCGTTGTTTTTGTTGCTGTTGCTGCTGTTAGTTGGCAACACTTAAAATATAGCTTAGCAAATAACGTCAAGCATTGTATAAATAAATATATACATGACACTGAACGTTTTACTCACACATTATTTAATAAATTGCTATGCAGCTGAAGCACCCTCAAAGCCCGTGTAGATGCACTGCTCGAGCGTTGTTGCAACAACATGTAAAAGGTTTTTTGGTAACACAATACATAAAACGTATGTGTTTTATTAATTAAAGTACTCTTAATATTCCGGTAAAAGAATATTTTATTTTGAAAATCAATCAATAATTGAAAAGGTGTCAGATTAAAATTTTATGTAAATTCGCGTTGTTAAATTGTTAATGAAAGTAGGTAAACGGATGTCGTTTATTGAGCCACACAAAATAAAGAATTATTTTTGTATACCATGTACTCATTACAAATGGGGAACTGTCTATAATAAGTATTTAACAAGTAGAACAAAGCATGTTTGACCCCATAAAGTATATATTCTTGATCCGCATCAGTCAAGTCGATATCTTTGCGATATATGCTGATAAAATGTATCTCAGTGTCGAACTCTCGAATTTCTCGAATTTGAAAACAATATTTAATAGTTGGGTTCAGAGTAGCTCGTAGTCGAGTTCTCTCGACTTATTTTATATTTAATTGGATTTTCAATGAATATCGATTTGTTTGTTGTATCACAGACGATATTTGCTGATAATTAACTCTACATTATTTTATGGAGCTAAAAACCTAAGCTTCAAATGCTTCGCTTTAGTAAAACTAAATTGAAGTCTCCTGTCACCAAACCATAAAATCGCATTTTCGAAATCCTCACTTAGGTTAATCATTTTAAAGTTACAATTTTAAAATTAAACTCTACATAAGTAATGATATAATGACAGTTCAAAGTAAAATTCTCAAATGACTGAAAATTATTTTCCATTATTTAAACAGCTTTTTACTTCGACACTAATTTTCTAAGATTCTAACGTATATGTTAAAATTTTAGTTTTTTGGTGACTACTACATTATCTTAGGGAATGATTCTTGATTTTTCTACATCATATATTGACTTTATCATGTGTGTGAAAATGTATAGCGCGTACTGTTCGCGTAAGGTGATTATTGTATGCAAGTGGATGGCCATGTGCGACTAGGGAGCCTAGCTAAATAAATAACATGCGATTACAAATTTATACACATACTTAGCTTTACACATACTTTTTTTTTGGTATCTTCGTAGATTTTTTCATTGCGCTGTTTCGTGACTACTTGCGTCGCACAATAAGTCCTATTCTAAAAAAAGGGTGTCACACTAAATATATATTGGAAAGTATCGGCATGAAACGATAATTTGATATAAGTTGATAGAGTGAATATTATAACTCTCTTATATTTAAAGCCAACAACCATTAATAACAAATAAGCACACAAAAGTCACAAATAAGGACACTTTGGTCGGTATGCTTAAGGCAAACTAGATTGAAGAAGTGTTTACGAGTCTTACATTCATAGACGATCCAATTGCCAGATACCGTTTGATAACAAAAGATTCTTACGTTAGTCATTAGTATTAGCTGTAAATAAACTGTGTGATCCAAATTGAGGTCAAGCGAAGTTCAACTTAAATATTGTTGCCAAATTAAATATGATATTTTATTTTAATTGTTAAATTGTTAAATATTTTAGTGTAGATAAGGACTATTATTTTTTTTTATTGATTTGATGTCTCGGCCTCAGACTGTTGAGGAGTGTTGATTGTTAAACCACTCTTTTTATACATATGAGAGTGTGAGTGTGGGTGTGTGTGTGCGCGTGAGTAGGTGATAAATTTGCATTTATACCGTTACGCTATTGTTTACTTTGTAGGTTAGTTTGTTTGGCTTGCCTCTGCTATGTATATATTTACCTTCGATGGCTTTGACGGCAGCAATGTCGATGTCGATGACGATGACGATGACGACGGCGAGGACGAGGACGAGGACCACGGACGAGTTAACCTCAAAGCATGGCAGCCAGCAGCTCCCTCCGATACAAACCCGATGCTCCAAGCCAGAACAGAACAGAACAGAGCAGAACCTCTTGACTTGCCACACTCGACTCGGCTCGTCGCACTTGACTTAGCCCTCGTCTGGTTCTTCCTGTTTTTCTTATTTTTTTCGCCTTTTGCGTGTCTCGTTTAATTTGGTAATGACTTTGGCTTATTAATTTACTTGTTGTATAGTTGCGCACATTTTTATTACATTTTCCGTTTTTACCAACTTGTCACTCACTTCACTTTACTCTCAACCCGCACGCACACCACGCATTCTAATTTTACGTTGTTTTCTGCTATTTTTGTTGTTCTTCTGGCTGTTGTTGTTCTTGTTGTTGCCTAAATTCTCTTGCGAATGGAGCGACACAGCAAAAAGCCAAGCAAGCATCCTGCAGAAGTAAAAAAAAAACTGTATCTTTTAGATCTGGGCATATCCTTTATCTCGGACAACGCAGCAGCGCAGTCGGCAGCAACAGCAGCTGCGACGTTAGCGGAGCAGCAGCAGAAGCAGCATGAGCAGCTAAGGCTGTGGCACCGCCAGCAGCTGTAGCTGGAAAAAAAATATTTGACTACGCTGCTAGGCGAAAATTTAACGCTCGCATTTAGTGAATTCGTTTGAATTGATAACAATCAACAATCGACGACAGACAAGAAGAAAAACAGCAGCAGCAGCAAAAGCAGCATACCATAAATAAAAGTTAAGAACAAACCGCGGTGCGTTGCCGCCAAGCAGCCCAGTTTTCGTTGGCGTCACAGTTAACCGTTGCCGTTATTCAGGAACCTTGCGACGCGCACACGAGAGTATCCTATACATAACTGATTATAGTTACAGTCCCTGCAGCGACGGCAAACGCGACCGCGACTCAAACGCTGACGTCGACGTCGTCGTCGCCTCGTCTCTGATTCAGTTCGGTTTTGCGTTCGTGTCGGCAGTGCGGCAACGATGACGGAGACGGCCAGGTTCCGTTACTGAAATTTAACTAAGCACAGCTTTGGTATTGCCTTACTCCTGACAAGCTGAGAATGCGACAGAGACTGAAGCGGCAGCGCCGACAGCTTCACATTATTATGCTCTCGCCGCTGCCTTGACGGCGGGGACTACTTGCGGCGAGAGCGAACGCCAAAGAGAGCGTACGAAACCAGAGAGTCAGATAGAAGCTCGTCAGAAGAGAGGTTTTGGTACGATGGCTCCCGCGCATACAGTGTCACAATCAGACATAATTAAATGACTAATTGATACAGATTAAAAAAATTTATTAAATGCGAGTAACATTGTATTAAATTTTGAAGAAATGGCCAAATTTTGAGAATATTAAAATTCGATTACAATAAGCTTCTCTCTTAATTGCATAACTGGTCCCACTGTGCCGCCTGCAAGCCCCCATTTTGTTTAGCAGGTTGCGAGTGACACAGTCTGGCAGCACCAAACAATTGTGTGGCTTCTCTCGTTTCGGCTTTAGGTCTGTTTCTAGTCTCGACTCTGTCTCGGACATATGTATGTACATACATACGTTTCGACATATTTTGGGCCCATGTTGCGCTGCTGGCGTCGCAGTCGACGACGCTGTTAACTTTCACTGTTAGTCGACATCGTCGTGTTTTGCCAGTGTGCCTGAGAAATTACACCCCAGAGCTTAGGATGAGCATACTTGGTATGCCTGCCCCATGCATAACACTCCCCCTCTATCCAAGGATTGTTGAGTATTGAGCATTGCCACACTTTTCACCAACAACCGACGAGAAACAAAAGGACGAATATTTAACAACCAAATGACAAGAGTTTAGTGTGTGTGTGCATGTTGTCTCCGTGTGTGTGCGTGTGTGTCTGAATATTGTTGCTCTTGCTGTTGTTTTTCATTTTACAAGCTCTAAAATGGACTACTTGTGGGATGATGGACATGGCAAGCAATGAGCATTTGGGAAGCTGGGAATATGACAGGAAGCTTTTTGGACGAGCACTTGGCACACGCTTGCGAGCCTTTCAAATTTAGCGTATTAACTCATTAAACGTTGAAAAGCCCATTGCCTGCTAAATGTGCACACATCTGCCAAACGAGGTTTGTGTGTGTGTGTGGATGGTGTGCATGTGTAAAATATGCACAAGTGACGCCTATGTGGCTGGCTTGGCCTGGCTTGCTGCTACAGTGGCTACGGCTGGCATTTTTCACACTCAGACCGCGAGGGAGTGATGTTGAGGGGGTGTGTTATGGGGGGTAGTTTGCTGGAACTCGCCGCTTTATGCAATTTAAATTAATTTCTGTAATTATTTTAGTGGAGCACTTAAATGGCTTTATTTAAAATGCCCAAGCTTTGTGGCATGAGATCCTTTGTGCGTCTTTGTTGGCGTTACTCATACACCGCGTTGCATGCGCTTAAAATATGCACAGGAAAGTGCGACATGGCTTAGCTAAAATGACAGTTGCGTGCCTCAAGTAATTACAACGCAATTATAATGACCATGAAGTGTCGTCGTCGTAGTCTAAGCCATGACAGCCTTAGTCGCGCACTCGACGCAAAGTGTTGCATGCCCCGACAGACACTATGGCACCAGCTGCCAATTCTCAGTTCATTGCGATACGTCAAGCGGTGGCCGCAATGGCTTTAGAAGTGGCGCTACACCAGCTTTAGCAGCGACTTTTAGCACACGAAACTAAATGAAAACATTCCCAAGTTTCTTACCAAAGTTTTGCAGTTAACACAACAAAAATAACAACAACAACAATGTGAACTGCGGTAAACAATATTGTTTAACAAACTGTGGCATGCGGCATTCCGTCACTTATTAATTTAATAATAATGCAGAGAAACTGGCTCAGATAAGATAAACTTTGTATACAGAACTTGTTCGACTTTTGTTTAAAAAGTGTGAATAAAATTATACTTAAATTCTAGGGGTCTTTTAACTGACTTGTTGTTAGCAATTCCTCTAATTCTGGTCTAAACATGGAATAAGAAACAAAAATAATTCCAACAAAGACTTTAGCAGCCATGGTTCCATCTTGGTGCCTTAAGTATATAAATAAATTTATTTAATAACTTGAATGCATAAAAAGAGTATAAATAACTTTAAATCTTTGACAATATTCCTTTATACTCAATTTGTATTATTCAATATAATAATATATAAAATATATATGAAAATGTCTAAGCTCCTTTTACCCTGCACCCATTGAAAATAAATATATTTTTGATTTATGTATTTATTCCGATTTTCTGTTATGTCGTCATAGCTTTTCTTTTCCTTAAACAAACTTAGAAGATAATTTTGTCTAAACAGTTTTGCTGTTATGCACAAAAGATCGTCCTGTTCGAGTAATTTGTAAATCGTAGAATGCCTTATGTAACGCATTCTCGACGGAGCCTCTCTTCCTTTAATTAAATTTGCAATAAAAAAATATATATCGTGGAAACCTCAGAACATGCATAGCTGTGGTAAACTTATCTTACTCCACACCTTTTTTGTTTGTTTTATATTTGACTGTATATCTCCCTTTCTCTCTTCTTCTTAACTTTTTTAATTCCCTTATTATTAAGCTACTGACGCTTAAAAAATGTTAATCAGTTTAGATTTTTTCTGGAGTTTCCTAATCATTGACATAAATGTTGGACAATTTTACATATTAAGAGCCCAGGGTTGTTTTTATTTATTGTATTCTTTAATTTTTTGTTTATCATTTAAAATTTTTTCTTTTAGTTTAATATAATTAAATTCGAAACATTCATTTTAAATTGTTGTTTATTAAAACCTTTACAAAATTGTGCTCTGTTTTAGTCCACATTGAATAAATAAATACTATAATGAACTACTAATAAACAAGCCGATCTCAAAGACAACAAGAGCTAGATACTTCAATTATAATGTAAGTTCTCATACACCAAACGCATATCGTGTATATTTTATTTTTCGATAACTTTCACCGTTTCCAAAATTTCAATAAAAATTGATTACTTATCGAAATAATAGCCACAATTTTAAAGATATTACTATATAATGAATAATATATATACTTTGACTAAATATTGATCATTTTTACAAATTTCATTAAAATCGATTGAGAAACTGCGAGGAAATTTGTATCGTTACCAAATTACACATCAGCAATATTTTTTAAACTAAAATATATCACAGATTTTTAAAAATTCTCCTAAAAATAAGAACATTATCATTACAGTAGACCAAAGTTGTGTAATTATATGAAAATAAACATTTTAGCTCATAAATTGTCATCTATTTATCGTATTAACAATTACACTTTGATAGGATTGGAGAAAGTATCTACTTATCCAAGATAAGCAAAATGCAAACTTAACCATTGACTTACTTACACATTCCTATTAACTTTCCATTCAGAATAAACAGAAAGAAAGTATCTACTTATCCAAGATAAGCAAAATGCAAACTTAACCGTTGACTTACTTACACATTCCTATTAACTTTCCATTCAGAATAAACAGACAGATTAGCGCTATTTTATTAATATTATATTTGTAATATTCTCTTTGCTGTTCGCCTTCATAAAAACTTGCACTACATCCGCAGGGTTATATTAAAATACATGTTTGTTTCTGTGTATTTTTTAACTTTTAATTTTTGTTTTGCAGCAGCTCATAATTTGCGCATTTATAAATAGGGTATATACATATATGCACACAAACATGTATATATATAAATTTATATATGTATGTATGTATATATATGTATATATAAAATACAATAAATAATTATTTAGATGCGGATGGTTTTACATTTGTTGTTTTGAATGCTACGTTTTACAAAATTACGAATATGACAAATGCACACATGTATTTATGTATGTATGTGTTAATGTATTTATGTATTCATGTAGGAAGGAGGAAGGCTTGATACAATAACACTCGAAGGAGAAGTTGCTTGTTGGTTAGTTTACGGATGCATCGCATGCCATTCTATTCCGCCGTGGAATCAATCGTTGAAGGCACTTCCAGTTGCTCAATGGCTGCAGACTTTGTAGCAGCATCGACCGCCTTTTGCGGAGATTCTGGCACATTATGGACAGGTTTTTCTTCGCCAGAAGCTTCCGTTGCTGTTGCCTCCGCTTCTGGGTCCAATGTTGAGGTCTGTTCCGATGAGGCGGTGTCCGTTTCCACCTCCGATACCGATGCTGCCGCCGCCGCTGCTGCAGCTGCAGCAGCTGCCGCCTTCGCCTTTGATTTGGCCTTCTTTTTGTTGGCGTTTTTCTTGGCATTGTTTGCCCGCTGCTGCTCCTCGGCAGCTTTGCATTTCTCCGCCTCGGCGGCGACAATCTTCGCGTCATTTGTCGTCAGCAGTTTCATTTGGTTCTGCAGATTGGCTAACGTTTGTTTCAGCTCCGCACAATTACGTGTCATCAGCTCCATTTTGGCATTGTCCGCCAGTGGTGCCACTTTAATGGGCTCTGGCTCTGGGGGCAGTTGCGGCATGGCGGGTATCTCAATATTCTGATCTCGCAGCGTCTGATGTAAAGTTGTCCTCTCCAGTTGCAGGGCCCGCAGCAGCTTTTGCAGCTGCTCCACCTGTTTGAGGAGACGTTCCGATTGCTGATCCCGCTGCTGCTTCTCGGTGGCCAGTTCAATCACCATGGAATTGGCCTTGTCATGCTTTTGGCGCCAGCCGAGCGCTTCCTTTTCGATTTTCTTCGTGTGCTTCGACATTTTCTCCAGCTCCAGCTTGTAGCTGCTAAAGACTTCGTTGGATTTGTGCAGCGATTGCTGAAAATCATCGTATTTAGCCGTGTAAATGTTCAACTGTTCCTTCATCTGCTGTTCCCGCTCCGTTAGCTCCTTGATGGCACGTTGCGCCTGCAACAGTTTCTCGAGTCCAATTTGATTTTCTCTGTTAATATATAGCATCAGAGTATATATGAGGAATTATAAGTAACGCGCTCACTTGGTGAGTATCTCCTTCTCCATGGCCGCCTCCACCTGTGCCTTGTTGAGCTTGGCCTGATGCAGCTGGGACTCAAGTTGAACCTGCTCGTTCAGCTTCTCCAAATGCTTCTCACGCGCCTGATATTGCTCCGCCAGCAGTTTTAACCTAAAAATAAAGAGAGAAGAAAAACAAATGAACATATGGTTGTCTTGTTGTGTGGCAGCCACACACACACACAAACACAGAGGCACAAGCACATGGATGGTGTCTATAAATAGAGAGGCCGGTGTTTCTATTTGAGTTAATGTTGCTCACTTTTTGGTCATTTCGATGTTGTAATCGCGCAGTTTGATGTTCTCCTCGTTGTTTTTGGTCAGCGACTTTTGCACCTCGTTCAGCGAGCTCTGAAACTTGATCTGGCTCTCCTTGCGTCGCTCCTCCTCCACCTTGATCTGCAGCATGCTCGTTCTTCACCGACTTGAGGATGCGCTGCTGCTCGCGGCACACCTCCTGCAGCTTGTCCCGCATCAGGACACTCTTGTTCAGCTCGCGCTGCACCTGCTCCTTCTCCCGCTGCTGCGCCTCCATCTGGCGCTGAAGCACTCGCATCTCGCTGTTCAGTTTGCTCACCATCTTCTCGCTTTCCATGTGCCGCTGCAGCAGCAACTTCAGTTTGTCCTCATTTGTGCTGCACTCGTCCAAGGATTTGAGCACCTGCCAAATGTGTTGTTGTTGTTTAAATGAATATGATTGGTCGATTGCCATTACTTACCACATCCTCTAGTTTTGAGTCCCGTTGCTTTTCGTCCCGGGCGATCCGCTTATTTTTGCTCGCCTTCTCCATGCTTGATCTTGATTCGTCCGTCCGTCCGTCTTTCTCTTTCTATATCTATCTATATCTCTATATGTGTATGTACCGCTCGTTCAAATTATTCCTATATTTGTTGAGTTTGCTGACTTCAGTGTGACCGAATCTTTCAATTCCAAATGACCTATTCGCTTTAAGAAATTTGACCAAAATACCTCTTTAAATAAACATGTCTTCATAAAAATATACCAAATATACTTGAAATCGATTAGGTGTGTCCGCTTTTCGATAAGTTGGAGGCCGGAATGCTGCCAACATTCAAAAATACGATTTATATGCATAAGATAGCTGTCCAGCTATATTAAATTTAGCACAGTTGTATTCTATATTGGTCTCAGTTGTCATAGATGTAAGCAAATAGCTATTAAAGATATCTTTCTCAGCATATTTTACCATTTAAGCAGCACAATAAATATTAGCTTAAATCTCTAAAGTTTCCAATTAATGCCAATAGGTGGTGATTATCGATAGTTATTGTGGTTGAAACATCGGCAACTCTAATTCTACACTCGATACATTCGATTGTAGGGTTAATTTTGTATGTATGCGTGTGTGTGGTTTCGTCATATGACATTTTTCACGTCGCTCGTATCAAGTCTGTCTTCGTCTTCGTCACTTGCTTTTTTCAACTTGCACGAGAACCACGGCCAAAGCGAGGAGCAAAAAAAACCATATTCAATTGTAGAAACAGCTTAACATGGCCAGTCAAACGCAGGGAATACAGCAGTTGCTTGCTGCTGAAAAGAAGGCAGCCGAAAAGGTGGCCGAGGCCAGGAAACGTAAGTGCATATCGAACACAACAAAATTGCACCCCCTCCTCACCCACTAAACGGTCGATAGTTACAAAAAAGCTTACGACTTTTTTTTCGCTAACGACAACGTAACGCGTTATGCGCCTCGAGTCAAATCGCGTATCGTGTCGCGAGTCACATGATGCGTTTTGCGTTTGAAGTAAATATTGACAGAGAGAGAGAGTAAAATTGAATTAAATTGCAGGCAAGGCGAGGAGATTGAAGCAGGCCAAGGATGAGGCCACCGAGGAGATTGAGAAATTCCGTCAGGAGCGCGAGCGCGCCTTCAAAGAATTCGAGGCCAAGGTAAATATTAATTACAATTTACGATATGCACTTTTAAATACTTTTATTAATTTTGAAATATTGAAATAAAATCAGCACATGGGCAGCCGCGAGGGAGTTGCTGCTAAAATCGATGCGGATACTCGGGTGAAGCTGTCGGACATGGAGGGGGCGATTCGGACGCGCAAGGAGCCCGTCATCCAGGAGATTTTGCAGTTCGTCTACAATATCTCGCCAGAGGTGCACAAAAACTACAACAAGAAGGTTTAGGGCTGTTTCCTGCTGCTTTTATTTGATTGTTTTTGGCCAGCTCGCTCGCAAAAATATGCTCGTTTCTATTGTAAATTCGATGTCCAAGTTCAACTCTTTTAATTCATAATTTAGCCACTTATTAATAATAGAGCGTACTATATGCCTATACATTAATTAAACACTGCTGTATTATTATTCCATATATTAAAATTTGTTGTTTCACCAAGAGAGTATCCCTCGGTGCAGTTAAAAAAAATTGTATATTTCTTATTCGTTAATTTGCCTTGGCCATTGTTTTCCAACTATTTGTATTGTATTTTAATTATTTTTAATTCCGTATAAATACAAGTTGTTTTCCTGAACTGGGCTTTCATTTTATGTATTCTAATTTTATATCAGAAGCACTGATAACATCAACGACGTTCAGACATGAATGACAGATGTACGGATTATCATTTTACTATTACAAGAAATGCTATCATTTTGTCGTGTGCCTTGTAACGATACAAACAGCCGGATGCGAATAATTTCTTTATAAAATGTATCTCAAGAGTGTTCCTATGGATGAAAGAGGTAAAATCATTCACCAAACCCAAAAAAAACAACTTATAATTGTTAACGGTTCTTACTTAAGCTATTAATCCGTTATGGATCAGACGGGGAACCAAACATAATTTTTTAAATATTTGAAATTTACTTTCATTCTGTTAACCATTATTTTTTAGATTGGGTCAAATAATCTTTGATCTTAAATTGGTGATTTCGGGCTGCTACCGTTTTTAATCTTCGGTGTGCTTAAGATACGCACAAAATTTTTCCCTTTCGCATTCTTATCAATGCACACATGTCGTACAACTTGTATGTCAGTCTTTCTAGGTTTAGGTGATTTTTGCATTTGGTATTTTTTTTCGTTAGGATTTTTCTCTGTATTTTTATCTTTGTAAGGGAATTGTAATCGTTAGTGTTTACTTTGGTTTCGTTCGAGGAGGTGCTGTGGCGCTCGCTGCTTGGTCTAGTCCATTATTTTAAGCGCAATCATTGCCAGTTAATTGTGTAATAAAAGAGAATGAATTACAGTGATAAGAGTCGCAATTGCTAAGTCCAATCATATCAGATGCTCGCGTTGACCGCTAGCTGACCAGCCTAACACACATACATATACACACACATACAGACACACACATAGATGACGAGCGATAAATTCGCACAGTTGACTAAAAATTAAAACACGTCTAAAGCGAAATGCTGAATTTAGATAATGGCGGCTATGCTGCTGATGCGCTGGAAATGGAGACAGCGGAGTCATCAGCATCAACCCAGATGCTGCCTGCCTCCGGCGAGGCTTCCTCAAGGCTGTCGAGCGAAGAGCAACCAGCTGCTCAGTTTGAGAAACCTTATTCGGCTCCATTGGCGCCTTTTAATGAGGAATTGTTGCAGCGAGTTGGCCTCGGAGACAAACTGGTGGCTAAAGGTAGCATCTGGGGGGGCGAAAGAGATGCCTCTCGGCGACTTGTGCGGCTCGAGCGAGGCGAATATGGCGACGATAAGTCTAATAACAGAAACTCATCGTCGTACGAAGCAATCAACATGCACGAGAAGCGCGCCAGATTCGCTGAGAGGTAAGATACACTTGGGGACATAATAAAAGCACCACTGTCTTTTTCTATTTTGTAAGTTTAAGGAACTTATAAAAAGTTTTTAGAAGACGAAAAATATCCTTAAACAAGGGAGAAAGAAAAAGACAGTATTCAGCGCCTTAAACTTACTTAACTTTAATAAAAATAAAAATTGAATTTTATGATTGGGAGGGAATGCCTGAATAAGAAAATAAAACGAAGTACCACCAGCGTTGTGTACTCAACCAAAGTTTATTCAAGATGTGTCTTCCTCGCTGAGGTCAACCTCATCTCAGCCTTTCGCCTGCATTGAGTAACCGACCATGCGGTATTCATTCCCCTTGGGTTTAAACTTGCCGTTATGAACCTTACCACTGCAACGGATCCAAAACTTTAAGATGGCTTTTCGTTGATTTCTTACCAGTCCACGCTTCCATTGGTGTCATCTCGATCAGTGCCTTTTTTGAAATAACGAATCATCTTCCCTGTTTGACGCTCTACCAGATTTTTGCACTCCACGAAGTAGTGAAAGACCTCATCCTTCCATTTAAGGAAACACACAAAAATCCGCCTTTATTTGTCATCAATTAACGTAAGAAAATGTTTAGAGCCGCCTTCGAAGGGGCCCCACACTCCAGTGTGCCTAGTTCCAGAAGTTCTTGCGCTCGGCTTTCTGTTGATCCTGGAAATGGCTGAACCTTATTCAACATGCACGTCTTGCACGACACCCGTTGTAACACGTTAACATTTTCCATTCCTTGCACCAGCGCCTTGTTTGCCATTTCACACAAACTATCATAACTCAGCTGACCATATCTGTTAAGCTACAACGCGCCGTCTGACCTAACAGCAGCATAACATCTCTTACGATAACTTTGAGACGTATACAGATTTTCTACTCGTTTGGCCTCGAGTATACGTTCGCCGCTTTAAACACTCCTGCACTTGTTGCACCAAAATTTACAATGCACTTCTTTGCTATGGCTTGACTCACAGACCAGTGTACACAAATCCGTTTTCAATTGAACTTCGCCTCTGCCTTCTGCTTGCAAGAAGCCGGCATCCGCCAAACCGATCCAGCCGAATTTCTTAAAGCTGCTTGCATCTAACATGTTTAGCAATGCTGCATTCCGTTCTTTGTTTCATCATTTTTGGCAATTACTTTGCGACAATTCGCCTTAATGCCTTATGCCCTACTTCTCCACAGTTGTAACAGGCAACATTTTTCAGTTTCTTCTTTGTTGTGACCTTCGCACTAGCGCTATGGCTCTGACTAACTGCAAAGACCTGCGCAACATTGCTGTGCATTTCTGCGCACTCTTTCCTCTCGTCTTCTTCCGCCAATTTTATTCATAGAATTTCGAACGCTGGAAGACTGTCGCGCGTCTCGATGAGGACAACGACATTCTCATAAAGGTCTGGAAGACTGGAAAGCAAAATAATGACCTTGAGCTCGTCAACTATTGCTACTCCAATTCCGGCAGCTGATCCACGATTTCATTATATGTGGTCAAGTGCCATGCGTGGATTGAGCAGACTTTACGCACCGGCCCTCTTGGCTGATGGACTTTGCGCAACTTAGTCCATGCTTCCTGCGACGTTGTGCAATTATTGATGTAAACCAACTGCGATGCCTTAACACGGCGTGATCGCTGCCAAAGCCTTACGATCCAGAGCACTCCAGTTAATATTATCGCCAACATCAGATTTCAGTAAATCCCCCGACGCAACTTCCCATAGAACCGCATGCACCAACACGCTTCGCATATGTATGCTCCAAGAATCATAATTCTTTTCTTCAAGCTTCTCAACTCTGCTCAATACAATCATTTTTCTATTTCTGCGAAGCAATTTACATTTACATACACACAACTGCCGATTTTTTCTTTTAATACATCCGAGTTCGTAACTCTAGATCTCGAATCAAAAATCGTTAACCAATTTTATCAGGCCACGTACTCTGGGCCCATAACCTGTTAGAGCGACGTTTCCCCGCGTCAGGGAATGCCTGAATAAGAAAATAAATCGAATTACCAACAGCGTAATATACTCAACCAAAGTTTATTCAAGACTGTCGCGATGCTGTTAGTTAACAATATTGATATTCATTAATGAGGGACTTAACATACATATACAGTGTCTCACAGCTTATTTCCGACAGCGTCTAGCAAAAATTTTAATTGCCTGCCATAAACTAATTATACATTATTTTTTCAAAATTCCAAAGATCGATGACAGTTACATATATTAACCACCCAAATGAATATATGACCCCCATATTCTGGGGTTTCCTCACCTGCTAGGTCGAGTTATGTAAAAAAGTACCTTAATTTATGGTCATAGCTTATTTCCAACAGTGGCATTATGGACACCTGGGAGCCATAAAACCCGGGTTTTTTACGTCAGGTTGATTATTTTCGGTGTAAATAGACCAATCCTTCGTAGTCAGTTTAGTTATATCCTGCATCTCGGGTGCAACCAGCCAACAAGGTCTATGGGCAAACGGACTATCATTGAACAACGGAATCTCATCCTGGAACACTTCAAGATCGGATATTCACATCGCCAAATAGGTGAAATGGTTAATTTAAACAGGTCAACTGTATACAGCATCATTCGTCGATTCGTCGACGAAAATCCGACAGAGGACAAGAGCAGAATGTCACCAAACAAGATTTTCACCGAACAGGAAGAGCGGAGGATCATCAGGAAAATAAGGGAAATCCCAAGGTATCGGCTCCAAAACTGACTCCACATGTGGAGGATGAAATGGGGAAAAAGTGCAATGTGGAAACTGTGCGCCGGGTTCTGCGCAACCATGACTTCAATACCCGAGTACCCCGGAAGAAGCCCTTTATAAGCGGAAAAAATAAAGGGACTAGGATGGCGTTCGTCAAAACCCACTTGGATCAGGATTTGGAGTTCTGGAACACATTCATATTTGAAGACGAGCCCAAATTAAAAATGTTTGACCTGAATCCCAAAATCTGAACTGAATCCCAAAATCCTAAAGGCAACAGTCAAGCACGGCGGAGGAAGTGTCATGGTATGGGCATCTATCTCGGAAGACGGCGTCGGAAATTTGGTGTTTATTGAAACAACAATCGACAAGAATGTGTATCTCAATATATTCAAGGAAAATGTACTCCAAAGTGCCGAGAAGCTAGGAATCTGGCGTACTTTCCGGTTCTACCACGACAACTACCAGGATAACAGCCAAGCATAAGTCCGGATTAGTACAGTCCTGGCTTATTTGGAACTGCCCCCACATGATAATTCCACCGGCCCAGTCTCCGGATTTAAATGTTATTTAAAATTTGTGGGCTCTGCTGGGAAATAACTTCTATTTTGGATAAGTTTTCAGTTTTTGACTGATTTTAATTAATTAATTAATATTTTAATAAAAACTAAAGTTTATTTTTCAAAGGTGATATAGCATGAAACAAATTGACATTTAAACATTTTGCGTTTGTTTCTTTGTTTAAACTTTATAGCACATTACAATTTTTGCTAGACACTGCTGAAATAAGCTGTGAGACAATGTAGATGCTCGGTTGCATTGAATGTAAATGAAGATAATTTTCAACAAAAATATAGAACATGAAGAAAACAAATTGTAACTCCATTTTTTAAATATGCACTAATAATTATGAAAATTAGAAATAAATAAGTGATTTCCATAAAGGTCGTAAGTGGTGCTTTAATTTGTTCGCTACTTTTGGGCACTTTTCTTTTCAAAGGAGAAAGATATGTATTGCAAATAATTCCGCAAAACAGAACTGACTTTCATTTATAGAGGGAATACTAAAAATATATTAAAAAACAAAATTTGAAAAATTGCGAAACTAATGGTTTGCTTTTGCTCTCATAAGAGAAAATGTCGTAGTGGTGTTCTTATTTTCTTTGCAACTGTATGTATGTATATATCTATGTGTGTGTATGCGTGTGTGTTTGAGTGTGTGTATGTGTGTGTGTATGTGTGTGTGTATGCGTGTGTATGCACTATTGAGGCCTATACTAAGGGAAATGCTTAATAACTTAATTACCTTTCGTTTATTGCTATCTATTGTTGTGCTCAGCTATTCGTGTTTACCGTTACAGGGTGATTCCCTACAGTTGGTAGCTTTAAATCAGAATTATCGGATTGTCGTTTTTAATGCATTATTATTCTTATTATTATTATTATCGCACACACTAAGAAATTTCTACATAGAAAATAAAAACCTTTTAAAAATTGGAACATATTACTTGAAGAGTACAAATTTAATTTATTATTTGTATATTGTAGACATTTATATATATATATATATTTTTTTTTTTTTGGCAGAAGAATAGTGCGCAGATATTTGATTTAGTTGCAAATTAGAATCTATTCTAGAATTAAATCGTTTTGTGTCGTGCAATGCAAACACGTTTTAGACATTAGTTTTAGCTATATCAATATAGATAGGCTTAGGGTAAAAGCTCTTCGTACATTTGCAACGTTCTAAGTTTGTTTCTATAAGATAAAAAATTGTCTGTCTTTTTAAAGTGTGAAATTATGTTGGACTGTCATAAATTGTTGATAAAAGCCCGTGATAAAATCTTTAATAAACAATCAGCAGCTGTTTGGTTTGACTTCGGTCTGTGAGGGTAAATAATCTTCGCCATTGATTCTTGATTTTTTAATATTCGTAAATACGGTATAGTTTTTAGATATTGCATGTATATAAATATAAATGTATAGGCCTATATTTCTATATATGAAATATTATTAAATCTACTAAAGAAGTCACATTCCCGCCCTTTTTCAGCTGATGATGCTATGCTGCAATTGGAGTGCCATACTCTGATGTTGGTTAGTCCCTTGTTTGTGCCCTTAATTGCAATATAATATAATCACAGACTGTTTTTATGTTTCTCTATTGAAACACATTCGAATTGCAATTTCAACTTTACTGTAAATTTGATGAATGTGTATATTGAAAATTGATCTAGAAGAAATGTGAATTTTACTGCACGTCTGAAAAATATAAATATATATAAAATTTATTAGCTGGCATAGTGTACCCTGTATAAATCCAGATATTAATGCATTCATTTATCTCTGTGTCTCTGTTGGTAACAAAGGTCACTCCCCTTTTAGATTGAAATTTTATTTATATTATCAAAAGGTATAATTAACGGCACTCACTAACAGGGTAGTAGACAGTTTTCTGATAATTGTTATGACATATTGGAATAACTGTAACTGTGTAACTACAATGAAAGCCGGAATCAGAATCCCACACACACTCACGCAAACAGATACGCGCGCAAACAGAGATTAAACCTCACTGATCTGATATGCTCTGCTCAAGTGCTCTGACTCACTCTCTTACACAGCTATGCTCACGTTGTCTCGTGCGACGCAGACACTAGCAACAGCTGATTTATCGCTCTCGTCTGAGTGTAAGGTGGAATGTAGGCTGTCAAAGGGTGGGGCGGGGGTAACAGGTGCTTGACAATACAACCCGGTAAACGGGCAGACGCCTCTTGAATTACTCTCTTCGCTCAGCTGATTGTCGGCGAAGTCTCTTTTTCTTTTTTGTTCAGTTGGTTGACGTTGCTGCTGCGCGTTGGTCGTCGTCATCGCGTTGGGTTTTTTTCTACATCCACAGTGCTTAAGTGAATATTTATAGTAATAATTCGCGTTAAAAAAATTAAAAGACATTAGTCTAACCTTATTTTTTTGCACATTTCTTTGGCTCATGTCAGTTTACTATTGGGTAGGTTAACAACATGACAGAGGATGCGATACTCTACTTTGATGAATTCTTTTGTTGGAGTTTTCTTGGTTACGAGCAGTGTTGTTGTTGAGATGTATTAATCATCAGTTCGGGGACATAATTCAATGACTTCTCTGTGTGCATATCTTTTGTGTGGGTGCACATGATGCGTGTGTCAGTTTATTATTATTATAATTTTTTAAATTTTTATTTGTTATTTTTATATCCACTTATTTGTCAAATCAAGACGGCCTATAACGCAAGAATGGACTGCATGTCAAGCAACGCGTTATATAAGCTATATATATTTAAAATGCTTCTGCCAATTCTCTCATGTTTCTCTCATTTTTGTGTTTTGAACAAATTTTATATGTCGTGGCCTTGATTACAAAAAATAAGTTTATATATGTATATGACACTATAAAACAGTGGGCTTGTAGTCGAAAAAATACCTCCAACATGTCCAAATGTATTGTGTGTAAATGTGTCTAATTTTTAAGAAACTTCAAGTTAATCACTTTGTGCTGAAAGGTCATTTTTGGTATGCACTTATGCGGCATATAAACAATACAATCTAAAATCAAAACCATAAACACGAATCATAGGCGCAAAGAGAACACTCAACAACGAACTGCGGATAAAGATAGCTAAAATACTCAACTTTGAATGAAGTTGCAGCCACTAATTCGTTTTGGTGATTTACATTTAACGGGAAAACCAAGTTGTGTACCACAATGATCAATAATTGAAATGTGGTACAGAAAACCCACAGGCTTTACAAATAAAAGTTTTTTTTTTTATAAAAAAAAATGAACAACGCTTTATTTACATTGTTTTCTTACTTCATATGTTAATCCCAAAGACCCTTGTATAAAACCTTATCGCTTTTTTAAATGCACTTCTGAGAATTTTAATAATGTTCGCGATACAAACATTGTACAAAGATTCTTACTACAGAAGTAAAACGAGGCTTTTATAATCGTAATGATAAAATGTATACTCATAATTGGATTAGACTGATTAAGTTCTGGCTAGCAGCGCCTCGAATTTCAACCAAATTGTGTTATCTATTATAAAAGAAAGCAAGTGTTATTTAAAATATTTAGACACCGTCAAATAATCGTCTTGATAAGAGTTGAATTAAGTATCACACGATTATTCATACTCATTGAATATGTACTTGTTGTTAATTTGATGCTACAGTGATTCACCTGAGGTATTTTTTAAAGCGCCAAAGCATCTGAATCATAAGAGATGTCAATGGAAATGTGTTTCACAGGCAAATAATAAATTGCAATATATATATATATATATATATATATATATATATATATATATTCTCATTAGCACGTGTCCACAAATTGGCATTAGCTCTACGGAGAAGTTGAAAATATAGGGTGATGAGAAATTTAAAATGGCTCAGTGCTGTTTTGCGCTGTTATGCCTTGTGTACACAACTCTCTATTTGATATACAAAACGGCTGCATAAACAAATAACTTCATCAATTTATAAACAATCCCCTGATGTTCACATAGGCGCCGACTGGCTTGCAGTTAAATGTACTGTCTTTGTTATAATATTATACGTGTCATTTAGTGTTAACGGCTCTCATTCGCATTGACCTAAATAATTGGGGAGTGGAGTACCGTTGTTGTTATGAGCTCTGGACACGCCAGGCCACAGGACGTCCCTGTTGCGCTAATAGGTCGTATAGAGACCCTGGGGCATTATTCCAGGGCAGTGTCCTTGTATTGGCTTTTGTTTAATGAAATCACTCTCACATATTTATCCATTATATATTAAAATATTGTGACCGTTAAAATTGAAATTATATGTTTGCCATACTCAACAGCGAGTCATCCACAGTTCAACTGCCAGACGCACCCGAACAGCAACTGTCGAACGGCAAGTCCAGCCAACATAGGACGAACAGCTTCAGCCACTCCACACCTCTACTGCCAATGACTGAACCCACTCTGGACACCAATAGCTACGATGAGCGCGAGTGCAGCTGCCCACGTGAATTTTACCAAAGAGCCGAGCTCAACACTTCATTGTTCTTTGCAGACTGCAAGCGATCGATTGATTTTGTTTTGGCCTACAAGATCAATTCACACGCACCCACGGAGGTGGAGTATGCGGATAAGCGACGCATATTTGAGGAGAGACTTATAAAACAGGGACTTGAGGTAGAGATCAGTCACTTGGATCAAATCTATTTTGTCAAAGTGAGTAGTGTTTGAAATAAATTCTAGTTATTATTTGTTAAACAATACGTTAAATTCACATATTTCAGTTGCATGCTCCTCTGGAGGTGTTGCGTCGCTATGCGGAGATACTTAAGCTGCGTATGCCCATGAAGGAGGTGAGTACCCTGGGTGCATACAGTTCCATGCACAATGATTGTTTTTAATATGCACATGTTTTATGTTATTTTAGTTCTTGTCTAATTTGAGTGTAAATGAAAGGTCAAATCGTCTACAATATGCAGCGCAATATTTGTCAAAGGTCTGCCAAATTATTCTGGTCAAAACTAAGCATAATTAACAATTGTTATAGAAACGCTCATAACCAACCAAATGGTCAATCAGAAAAAATAGTAAAATTAAGAACATAGATAATTAATATTTTATAATATTGTGAAGTGTTTAATGAGTCCGTCTGTCTATCTTGGGCTAACTTTATATATTTCAATAACTTTATATTCCTTAGGAACTATCCAAATATATTTTTCTTTTTTCTAGTTTTTTTAGTTAACCAATACCCTCTTATTGTAATTATTATACCACGAAGATTTTGCAAGTAGATGTCGATATTACAATTGTCATAATCATAATCTAATTATAATAATCAACCATAAATCATCATATAATCTTTACAGATGTGGGCAGGTGAATCTCGGCCAGAGATAGCTGTTCTTTCTTAAATTATGTAAATTCCAGGAGCAGTATGATTTCTAGATATTACAAAGTTAATGGGAATGTGCTTTATTTCAACTGACTGCAGTTTTATCAAAATAGCTTTAAATATTGAGAGAATATATGTTGTTAGAATTGACTATAACAGTCTGTTGATGTGAATCAATAATATATAATATATTTTATTGAGAACGCAGATTTTCCCATCCATGCATTAAAAACTTAATGTTTAACTTAATATTTAAAATGATCTGAAATAATCGTATAGAAAATTGATCATTTTATCGTTTTAAATATGTTTTACATTACATATCCACACTAAATATAATGTGTATAAATATTTGAATTTATATTCAAAAAAAGTTCCAGTATTATTCATTGTAGTATATCCAGCTTTTACTTACGCTACAATTATAAAGAAGTGCTCTAGCTAGTTTTGTTTGATGTTATTTTACCAAGTAAATTTTGAGTAAACATGCAATTCCCTGGCTAAATAATCCTTGTTTTATATTATTTCAGATACCCGGCTTATCTGTGGTAAAAACTTCAACAAAAAGTGTATTTTCTAGTCTCAAAACAGTCTGGCAATTCTTTCTGCGTAATATTTATGTCGACGAGAATTTGTTCCCGAAACGTGCCCATCGATTTACGGCCATCTACAGCCGTGACAAGGAATATCTGTAAGTCTGAACATTGTGGTTACTTATAACAAGCTAATAATTTTTATCATTCCTCATAGATTTGATATACGTCAGGACTGCTTTTTTACGACCGCAGTGCGTTCTCGTATTGTGGAATTCATTTTGGATCGCCAGCGCTTTCCTGCCAAGCGTGACAGTGAAATGGCCTTTGGCATCGAACGCTTGATAGCCATGGGTGTCTATTGTGCCGCCTATCCGCTGCATGATGTGACTATTATTAATATTATCAATAAAAACTATTTAATCTAATAGTTGATTTTTAAACAACAGGGTGACATTATGGAGGTGGGCACTATGCGCGAACTGCTCTATACAAACTGGGCGTCGGTGAAGAAATGGTATCGCTATCAGCCACTGGATGATATTAAGGAGTACTTTGGCGTCAAGATTGGTAAGAATTCTTCACGAAATGTGAAAACACACTATTTCTGACAATTACATTGTGCAATTTCTAGGACTCTACTTTGCCTGGCTGGGCTACTACACGTACATGCTGTTGCTGGCCTCCATAGTTGGTCTTGCTTGTTTTCTTTACTCCTGGATTTCCCTTAAGAATTATGTGCCTGTGTAATTTACTATGAAATACTATTGCAAATTTTGCTTCAGCTAATGGATATTTTTGCATTTGCAGTAAGGATATTTGTTTGCGATCAAACGTCAATATCACAATGTGTCCGCTGTGCGAGTGGTGTGAATTTTGGGATCTGAAAGAGACCTGCAACTACGCAAAGATAACATATCTTATTGACAATCCGAGTACCGTATTCTTTGCCGTCTTCATGTCCTTTTGGGCGACACTTTTTCTGGAGCTTTGGAAACGCTATTCAGCTGAAATTACGCATCGATGGGATTTAACCGGTTTCGATGTGCACGAAGAGCATCCAAGGCCGCAGTATTTGGCGCGTCTGAAGAACATTAAACCAACACGGACCGACTACGTCACCAATATAAAAGAGCCGACGGTGCCATTTTGGCGAATGAAGTTGCCAGCAACCGTGTTCAGCTTCTCCGTGGTGCTGCTACTGATTGCCTCGGCATTTGTTGCTCTCGTCGCCGTTGTTGTTTATCGCATGTCCCTAGTGGCCACCCTAAACAATGACCGCAGCGGAATGACCACATCGAAAGCGATTGTTGTGGCGACTTCAGCGGCGGCATTTGTCAATCTCTGCTTGCTTTATGTACTCAACTATGTAAGTAGCTGATAATAAGATCAACTCTGATCTAACTGATGTAATTAATTTGCTTTATTTTAGTTATATAGTCACTTGGCTGAGTATCTGACTGAACTCGAAATGTGGCGCACTCAAACACAATTTGACGATTCGCTGACGTTGAAGATTTACTTGTTGCAATTCGTAAATTATTATGCTTCCATATTTTATATAGCATTCTTTAAGGGCAAATATATTGGCCACCCGGGTCAGTATATAAAGGTATTTCAGTACCGGCAGGAAGAGGTAATTTAGCGTATTCGTCATAATTGTATTACTTCTAATCGATCCGTTCTTTTAGTGCTCCTCGGGTGGCTGTCTGACAGAGCTGTGCATACAGCTGGCTATTATAATGATAGGCAAGCAGGCATTTAATACCATACTGGAGGTATGCTTGCCTATGTTTTGGCGCCGGGTGCTGGTCATTAAGGTAGGCCTCAAGAAACTCATTGGAAACGCGGTTAAGCCTAACAAGGGCAAAGATGAGCGCTGGATGCGTGATTTCAAATTGCTGGACTGGGGCGCACGTAGCCTGTTTCCGGAGTATCTGGAAATGGTATTGCAATATGGTTTTGTTACCATTTTTGTGGCTGCCTTTCCGCTTGCTCCATTCTTTGCGCTACTCAATAACATACTCGAAATGCGCTTGGATGCCAAGAAGTTACTGACGCATCACAAGAGGGCGGTTTCACAGCGTGTACGGGATATTGGTGTCTGGTATCGCATACTGGACTGCATTGGCAAGCTAAGTGTCATCACGAATGTGAGTTGAAACTATTTTTATTGTGAACAATAATGTGACTTATTTAATTATTTAGGGATTTATTATTGCGTTCACTTCGGATATGATACCTCGTTGGGTGTATAGGTATAAGTCAGAAAATGGGAGCTTGGACGGCTACTTGGACTTTACATTGTCAGAATTTAAAATCTCTGATTCCGCAGAGCTTCGCAGACTGGCTGGTGATTCTTCCAATATAACCACGTGCAAGTAAATATATTTTTAATGCGCATTCTCTAAGTTGCCTTTTAACTTACGTTTCTTTTCCTTATACCAAGGTACACGGACTTTCGGGAGCCGCCTAATTCACCAAACCAATATACTTATTCGGACATGTACTTTATTATTTTGGCTTGTCGTTTGGCCTTCGTAGTCGTTTTTGAAGTGAGTTCAATTGGACATGCTCTGCATTGCTCGTTTTATTTGTTTCATTACATAAATGCTGGTACATCGAATAAGAAAACACCTTTAATTTATGAAATCCGTTAGATTAGTTTGCTTTCTATTCGTTTAGATGTATATAGAATGCCAATTAATAGCCAGTGAATGCTTTAAACCTTGATATGCTGAAACATACCCGACGTTTCCACAATGCTCTCCTGCAGCGCTCGATTCTCATTTGTTGATGTCTTCAGCATGCGGTACAGCGCATAAATGCCATAGGCAAAGAGCGCATTTAGTACTACCAGATATAAATCGGATTAATTGCGTTATTGCTGGTCGTGAGATTGTGAGCCTAGCTTACCAATAAATACACCAAAGAGCACGCTGCGCGCAATGCGTCGATCTATGGAGGCATCCACTTCATCAATTTTTAGCTCTAGGCATACAAAGATAGCCACTTCGATGATCATCGATGCACACGCATTAATCAACCATGGGGCAATACAAATAAGTCGTCGCTGTTCAGTAAATATAAAGTGGATAAATTATTTGTTATAGCAATTTATTCAGCAGCGAATTTCTTACCTTACTGATGCCATCGACTAGAATACAAGCCACCACCAGATTTATCAACGCCTTTACCCAAACAGTGACCGTCAGTATCATATAGAATGCCTGTGAAAATTCATGGACCAGCACATAGTCCACTACAGAATCAATGAGTTATTTACATGATGATGATTTACATCGCTTTCTCTGGTTACCCAATGTGGCCACAAATGTTCCAAATGGACTTAGGATCTGCACATCACTCTGTTGCCATTGAGTCAAGTCCATAAAATCATTATATAGATGATAGCTGCACAGGCTCAATGTGCCCAGAGCAATTAAAACATCCAAACAGGCTATGCTTAGGCCAAAGGAGCGTATATTCAAACAAGCAAATCGTTTCATTGTTGCAGAAGTACTAAATTGTTGGTAGCTTAACTTCTTTGTTTTATTTTTTGTATTTATAATATTTAATTATCAGATTTATTTGAATAACAATTACTTGAAATATTTATTTTGTTTCAATTCACGAAATTTTTAATTAATTTGTGGTTTTTATGTTATTTTATTTAATACCCCTTTCTGTTAGATCCTCGAAATTATTTATTTATACATTTTTTTGAACGCGTGCGTTCGATTCAAACTATTTGCCGCTACTAAATCAAACATTTGCATTGTGTGACAAAATTAGGTCCGGCTTTAATTTAGTTGCCATTTTCTCTTCTTGTACTTTCTTTTTTTATTTCCATTTATGTTTCAGAGAACTTATTTATCTCACTTGTGTTTTTCGCTTGTACGTAAGTGGCACATGAACTAGATCTATGGGCTTCTTCGATTCTTTATTTTGAAATGTATCCCAGCTCTTTAACTAATGTTTTGACCATATTAGGGTGGAGGCTAATGTATGTCTGCCAAGTGATTAGCAAAAGAATTGAATTAACTACAAAGTGTTCTTTTGTCTCGGTGGCTGGGCGATGATGCATTTTTATGGTTTTACTTTGAGCTAATGACCCCAATTGGTAGAAGTGGTGAAAATTTACAACAATCGGTTCAAGAGTTAGTTAAATGTAAATTCTATTTGAAGGTTGTTCCTTAGGGAATTAATCAGTTTTGTAAAATTTTTAATTTCGTAGAAGCACATAAAATTATTTTAATTAATGCTAATAAATAATAGTATATTTTTCGAATGTCTTTCATATTTTTCAGAACTTTGTTGCCCTTGTAATGATATTCGTGCGCTGGTGCATTCCCGACATGAGCGTAGAGCTGCGGGATCAAATAAGACGGGAAATCTACATCACGAATGAAATTATCATTAATCAAGAAGCGCAACGCGCTCGTTTTGGTAAGTTATTCAAAGATTCTCTTAATATATTAACCTATCAATTTTGCCAATATTTAAAGACTTTTGACTTTTCACACTTCACTTATCAAGCTAATAAAACCACAATACTAAATACAAACCAAATCTTTTGGCAATATTGGTACTTACTTAAAATAATATTCTCATGTATTTATAATTTGTACTTTTAGAACGCTCTAGGCGAATGTCGATGTCACGAAATCCAAGCGTAGATGATGTGGATGCTGCATCTGTGACTGAACCCAATTTAAAGTTAATACAAATGGAAAAACTACTCACCGCAAATGAAATTGAAATGGACTCAATTATACATGGAGAAAATTCGACCACAGGCATCGCTGGTGCAGACTGTTAGAAACCACTTTGAATCTGCACAAATTTGCATATATATTTATATTTGACTTTTAGCTTAGGTTGTAAAAGTGCTTCATTGTGTTATATCAGTTCCTTTGCAGAAACTTAATTAGTTATATAATTATTTGAAATACGTATGTGCAAATGCTTGCAATATGGTTAAAAAGCTTTACTCATTAAACCACTCGGATTTGTTTATAACAATCGTGAATGTGATACAAATTCACTACTAAAATACCTAGTGGTACCTATTGGGTACCTGTGCAATGTCTCAGTGTAGATAAAATTAAATCTCAAATAGTTAAGCCCATTAAGTGCCAAACTAAATATTGCACAAAATATTTACGTTATTGTTATTAAAATTAAGAAGCATTAGCTCTTTAATTTGTCAACGACAAAAGAATTACCACAGAAGAAATTAATTCCTTGTAAATGGCGTTATTATTAAAATCATTTTTGTTTTTAGTTTGCAATGTACTTAGAGTGCACATACACCAACTTCATACTTCCTTAAATCTCATCAATTTTTACTAAATCTCAGGCTCTCTCGAACACCCATTGAAATCTCATCTAAACAAGCATAAACTATACAAAATGTGAATATATTTAGATGAAGTAGTTATATTAAAAAAAAAAAAAAATGTATTTATTGCATTAAAATAATAACATTAATATGTTATAAATATTATCTTTTGATATTGTGTATTGAAATAAACATTGTATTTACCGTTTATAAAGTAAAACTGTTTTATACGGCAAATAATTTGGACTACGTTTCAATATTTATAATCTGTTTTTTTTTTTAAATTATTTACAAACTATTCGAGCAAGTCGAAGTCGATTGTCTGCTTAATACTTAAAATGATCAATAAATTACATTAAATTTATATAGATAATTCTATACAAATTTTAATTAACATTTTTAAATACTGATACATTAGAGTCATAAAGATTATTGTCTCAGTAGATTAGGAATATTCATATTGGTATCGGTTTGGAAAAGTCTCCTTTAATACATATATATATATATATATATATATATATATATATATATATATGCAAATGTAGCTTAGCTAAAGTTACACAAATTTATCGTGAGTTGTGTTTTTTAAATTGTTACTTTACTGACTAGTAGTTTACTAAAGTTTGGTCACCTATTGAAATTTTGAAACATTTTGTCAAATTTGTGGCCATCGATTTTTTTTTTGATAATGCTTGACCTTTGTTTCTGAGCAAAATCTATAATTAAATGTCTAGATTGGTATTTTCTGGTAGAGAATTAGTTATGTTATGTTCCAACTGGTTGTGGAGACAACAATTTAGCTCGCCCTCCATTCATCGCTTTTATGTTCTGAACCCATTAAAATGAATCAAAAAATCGAAATCAGATACATTTTCTGTTTTTTTTTAAAATATTTTTTTATTTATAAATAAAAAACAAAATTTATTAAATTTAGAAAAGCTTTCAATTTTTTTTATATTTAAATATAAATATTTTCTTAGTAATGGATAATATTTAAGAAAAGTGTAAGTTGTATACGTATTTGAAACCTTAAAATACTGATGTTAAATGATAATATAATGAAGCAGAAAGCTATTATAACAGTTAGGAAAATGTACCCTGAAATTAAGGAACAAAAGCCCGAAAAGACACAACCTTAAGTTTTCAAAATACATTGTCTGAATAGTAAGCCGAATAAAAGTTATGGAGATTTACAAAAATTCGGGACAATTTGTCTGTGTATCAGCATTTGGGTGTTGGACAGAATATCTAAAAAATTAACAGATTATGATATGAGAGGATTTGGGTTCAGGGTATGGGCTGGGCGAGCACTCTCATAGATTCTTACTTGTTTTTCTTTTTAAGATCACACTATATGTAAATATAAATCGCTAATGTGTCATGTTGAAATTCATTTAATTAAATCTTTAACAGCTTTAATGTTTAGGTCTCTACGCTTAATTGTATGCCGAACTAATTGGAGGATTATCTAACATAAGTCAGACCATGTTATTGCCTTTTTGGTGAATTCTGCTTGCTTACAGCCAGCCCTTATAAGGACAAACTTGTACTTTCACAACTCAAGTTGCTGTGAAGTCGAAATGAGCGCACAATTTCTTCAAGTGTATTCTAGCTCATACATCAGCCAAGAATCAGTTGCTCTCCCATTGCTGGACGTCGATGGCATCCCCAAAGCGCAACAAGCATGCACAAGTTGTGAGCAACCTTCACACTGCCAGATAATGAGAGCTTGTTGCTATACTGGGGCCAAGTGCGGGAGTGGGATGGCCAATGTTGATGTTGAGAGTGCTCCGCTTTTGGTGCGCATGTGCCAAACAATGACGTCACTTGGGAAAGCGTGCGCTCTGTTATGTGGAGCGCAGCTGTTTTTCTTGCCGCCAGCGCAAATGGCGCACATGTCGCTGTCGCTGTCGATGGCGTTGGCGTTGGCGTTGGCAGCGTCCTCTGTTCACTCTGAGCTCATGAAAATAATAATTTTCATTCGTTTATTTTGTTTTCCACAGAGTGGTGCGCATTTGGCCGTTCATCGTGCTCTCTGCGGTTCGTGGTGCGGTTTCTGTAATTGGTTCTACTTCGTTGTCGGATTTGTTGTCATCGCACAGTTTGTATTACGGATTTCTCGTGTGAACGGCCAAGCAAAAGCCAGACGCGGGATAATGCTGGGTTCGATTGTCGTTCGTTGTTGCCGCTGCTTCAATTCGAATCCGCTGCTTGGACCAATTCAGGTGCAATTGCAGCGGGCATTGCCCTAAGGAGGAGGGTGTTGTCGTGGCAACTTGCGGGGCATAAACCGGGAGGCAATTAAGTAACTTAATTCGTCAAGGCCGCTCAGCCGGAAATCACAAGTATGTCCTAATTGAATAAATTCCTACGCATGTATGGCTGTGTGCGTTTAATATATCCTAATTAAATCTCGACACAATCGAGTACCTTCAGGCCAAATGACCGTTTGTGATTTCTAGACTATCGATTTTGGTTGCTGTAGCCGGTTTAGCATTTGAGGAAATGCTTTCCTTCATTCCATGCTAACTTAGTGTGTATGTGTTGTGTGTGTAGTGTGTGTGTGTGTGCTCTCGGATTTGGCGTCTTTGCAGTTGCATTGCGCCGCCTTGGCGCCTCTTTGTTTAACTCGCTGGGGCGCCTCATTTCGACAAGTTTTTCACTTGTGACGAGATAGCTGAGTTTCTCTTTGTACTCCATTGTGCTCTTGTCTTGGGTTCATGGGGCGAATCTTTAAATATACTGGGCCATATATTAAAATACGAAAAGGTTTTAAGTTACCAATTGTAACAGGAAGCAGACTACAATTTGTGTATTATTTGTAAATTTTGCGACTTATGGACTTCTCAAGAATTTTGTCGTGTATTATAATGTGCTTACAATATTCTTGGCCTATACATTATCATAAATATAATTGTACTTTGTTTTGATACTTTTCCTCGCTAAATTGCGAGTTGCCTTCAGAAATTGTTGATAATTTTATTGATTTAATAAGCGGCTCTGAGTGGGTAACTGAACTTATGCGTTAGTCATTAATACCGCGTTGATTTCGCGATATATAATATTCCTGAAGTAATTAAACGTAACTTTAATACGATTCAAATTATTTATTTAGCTTTGCTGTGTGCCTGCGTGCTTAACGGTCTGTGTGGCATATGTGCTAATATCCAGAACCACACGGACTTGCCACACACTCGAATTACAATGCAAACAGTGGGCAAATACTCCGATTGACTGACTGACTGTTCCTGTTCCACAACCTTTCTAAATAAGGCATATGGGGCAGCTGACAGTCTTTTGTTTCCTGTCAGCATACCTTTTGAATGCACAGGCTAAAGTACAACAACGAGTAACCGATTGTGTTTAACTGACATTGAAAAATGATGGTGCCACTCGACTATAAATTAAACTACTTTTATTACTTTAAAATGTGGGTGTCGCTTCTTTTTATACTTTGATACCCAAGGTATCAATATTGTCTGTCTGTCTGTCTGTCTGTCAGTCCGTCTGTCCATCTGTATGAACGCAACTTTTTTCGACACCATTGAGATAGAGACTTGAAACTTGGAATACGTACTGGTCTGTGCCCGCGTCAGACAGGGTATAAATTGGAGTGCTACGTCCACCAGGGCGCTAGGAACTCGATAAAATCGATATTTGAAAATCGATAAAGCCACATATCTCTCACAGTTTTCAGGTGACAGTCACCAAATTTGATTGGTAGGTTGTTGGACATGTCCTTCGGATATTTGCTTATGCCACGCCCACCTCTGCTGCCCCAACGCACATTGCCCATAAAAATTTCAAATGGCCTTGTCTTCCGCAGTTTTTGAGTTAGAATCGTCAAATTAGGTATGCATGTTACTGGTAACCGCCTTTAAGAGTCGATAACTTTTATCATGGCCACGCCCACTTCACACCCACCAAGGATCGGCATAAACTTTGAAACCACGCCCACCCCCGCCGCCCCAGGAACTTCGGCCCTAGAAATCTGAATTGCGCAAATCTTCCACAATTTGTACGCTATTCACCAAATCTTAAAAGTATTACTGGTAACTCCCCTAAGATATCGATAAAATTGGATGGCCACGCCCACTCCGCCTCCCTAAACCGATACATCTGTTAGTGTAAACCGATAAGACCATATATCTCACACATTTTGAAAGCTCGATTCACAAAATCTGAAAGGTATATTGCTAATAATTTGGACTACTCCCACTCCCTAAAACGATAAAAGTATATACCTTCCGCAATTTAAGAGCTACAGTTACCAAACTTGGAAGGCAGATTACTAAGATCGTACTACAACATTTGGCCACACCCACTTGCGCTTCCAAAATTCCCAGAACCCTATATCTCCCGTAATTTAACAATTACACTTACCAAACTTGGAAGGAAGATTACTAGAAAATTTCTCTAATAATTTTTTCAGTCACGCCCACTCCCGCTCCCAAAATTTCCAAAATCACATATCTCCATAATTTAAGAGCCACGGTTACAAACTTCGAAGGAACGGTACTAGCTTATATCTACCGCAATTTGAAAGGCAAACTTGGACAGTGCGTCTTGGCTACACCCACCCAGTTCTTTTTTGTTTTTTTATTTTATGTAAGGCAATGAAATGTGTGTACGTAGAGCCTGAATGTGTCATGGTGGTGATCAATTATGTACCAATTTAATCATGCCGATTAAATAATCGAGATTAAATTGTGACTTAAGTCTAATATTTAGCCCAGCATTAGCTGAACTCCACATGCTTAGCGAATTGAATTAACACTTCCTCTTTGTTATGGGGGCTAATAAATTAGATTAAATCAGATAAAAATAGAGTTTTTATTTTGGTTATAATCAACAAATGTGCCGCAAAATAAAAACCAGTGCAAACTTAACAAAAATTGAAAGCAAGACGTGCTTCAGCAATAAACCCATAAACATAATATAATTGATTTAAAATAATACGTGCAATAAATTGTGTACACGCAATATTTTTTTAATAAAAATGGTTTATTGTTAGTAAATGAAAGTCTGTTTGAATCGATTTAAATATTATTGAATATTTATTGCATTTTTTGTATAAAATATAATCAATACTCGACCCATAAATTTGCTGTCAATCGCACATTTTAAAGGCCTCGCAAACAAATTCATAGAAAACTCGCATAAAATGTGCACATCATTGTCTGCTAACTAAGAAAACTCAAATTAAAAACAAAAATTTCGTTTGTATGTACACAAAAGGCAGAAGAAGCCAACCAACATCAAAAAGCGAAGCCTATACAAAATTCTTTAGCCTTTGCATGAAGAAATAAATAAATACAATTTTGCTGACTCACGAGCGGATAAATTAATGCAAAACATGCCGTCCAGACACAAACCCTCCCCAAAATATATTTAATGTGAAATATATATTAAGATAAACATATATATATACATATATATATATATACATATATATATATATATATATATATATATATATTCATGCCAGAATTTAGACAATCCAATTTCAATATTTATTTGAAAAACTGACTGACCTATACTACGAAAAAAATCGCCATGAAATGTAGGAAATTGTGAATTTTTTTTGGGCAGGGGTACTCACCTTATTATTCACAAAGTGCGGTTGTATAACGGTTGATTAGGAAAAACATGTCTAATTTCCAGGGTATGGTTTTTTATTTGTTTACATAGAACTATAAACTATATAAAATTCAATTTAAAACTATTAAATTATATTTGTTGTTAATTGTGTTATTATTAAGCATTCGTATTTTAATATTTCACACATACAAATTTAGTTTATAATAATAATTTATTTATTTTTAATTAATTTGTAAATAATTAAATTCAAAAATAATTTTTTCTAAAAATAAAAGTTTGTATTTCTGCTTTTTATAAATATTTTCGATTATTACGAAATATATATCTGAAAAATAGAAAATAAAGCTTTCTAATTTTAAGACGCTCTTTTCACATATTTAGAAATTACTCCGAAAAAACAACAAAATAATAATAATGTAATTTGCAGGGCGATTTTCTAAAACTCTGGGCAATTTGTTTTCTGAACGGATTCAAGAATCAAATAAATCTGCAGCCAGGCAGATGGACATGATATATATGACATATAGACTCGGCTAGTGATGCTAATCAAGATTATATATAATTAATGGGCTAAGTGATGTCTCCTTCCGAGCGTCACACATTTTATGCCAAAATTAGAATGCCCTCTGTATGGGTATGAGAACAAGGTACACGCGATTTCCGTTCTAATAATTTAACGCAATGTTTATATTCTTGCTTTAGTGCTTTAGAGCATATACTATATGCAGTTGTCCTTGAGTGCTATATATAGCAACTCAACAACTAGCACTGTCACAACCACAACCTCCAATTTCAGTTACAAGACGGGAATGATATTTCCGCTGGGACCCTCCTTCAATACACCGTGTTTCTGTGTGTTCGTTGGCTTGCCTGCAAGTGATTAGTTTTTTTGTATGATTCCGTTTCTTATGTGACAAAAGGCTCAATCGGTGATTTATAGTGTGTAGAGGAAAATTTTCCAGGTTGAAGTTATCTGAAGCAAAAAGCGGTTACAGGAACCTTCTAAATTTGCTATTTATTAATTATATTAATTTTCTTCATTTATTAAGAGAAGTGTATTGATGCAATTTTTATTGTTTTGTTTACTTCAGATTAAAATTAGCATAAGCATAAACCAAGTTTAAGTATAAAAAACAAAATAACCGTGGCATACAAATTTCGTGCTTGGAAAATTATTTGACTAATAAAAATATCATCAGACAGTGGAAAAAACCCATTCCTAACTTTTGTTATTATTCGTATTAACATATGAACATTATTCAATGCGAATGAACGACATGCAACGAGGCATTTATACTCAAAGATTTATACCAATAAATTAAAATAAAAATAAAAAAATATTATATGTGGTAAGTATGCATTAGCAAAAGCAAATAACTGATAGCTGTCTTACTATAACGACTAATCAGTTGCCTTATCGCGTATTTAGTCATCTTTTCAGAGACTTTGGGGCGCCTCAATACGGTGTACAGTTTGTATTCCTATAAGAAATATATATAGAAGAAAAGTGCAATATATTAATTGAGACATGTTGGCAAGCAAAGTCTGTCGCATTAATTCAAATGAAATCAAATTAATGACGACTTACTACATTGAGGGCAATTAGCTTATTCTCATGCCTTTATTGATTAAACGACAATGATTTGGGCTCATCCATTAGATCGATTAATTTAAAGCCAAAACCAAACTCAAATTGCATAATTTATATTCACATCCATCTATATATATTAGGAAGAACGATGAATTTGACTATGTATTACCAAAAGCTATTTGTAATTTCTTTCGTTGTACTCCAATACCAACTGATAACAAGCGTCAAAGTCCCTTTTCATAAGTGTTGTGGTAGGGCGCAGACGGTGGGTGTGGCTTGAGCACTGAAGAATGTTGTCATTGATATTTATTTTAAATTGTGTGATTATAAGACAGTTATAGATAAAGGCTTTCGTTTTTGTGGGCGCGGAATATAGCTTTATAATTTTGGGATATATATGATGCTATACAATTGTACTTATCGATTTTCCGTAATTGATTAAAAGTATGCAAAAACTTGGAACAACATCACTTCATTCTTGCTAATGCGATAGAACTTATTCATTCTGATTCTGATTGCTCCACCGGATTGGTTGCCTATGATCACTAAGCAGACAATATATAAGTTAAGAACTATTATTACAAATAGCCTATGCACTCATACTAATGACACGTGCGCCTCGTAAGCATATTCACCAATGCTAGACTCAGTCGCAAATACCCAGAACCAACTATCGCCTTGACAGCATATTTCACCAGCGCACGATCTGGCCGAAAATACCCAAAACCAACGATCACCGCGGAACTAAGACGCGCGCGTCTTGTTAGCATATTCCACCATGACATTCAGAAGGGATACCCGGCATTTCTACCAATCGGACAACAGTGACCAGATCGGCAGAGCTAGAAGTCGGAGGTTTAATTATTATTAGCTTAAATCTAAAAAATTTGTTTTAATAAAGCACTCAAAGAAAACGATCCGTTTTTTTTTATACAATAATGAATTGTTTAATTTATATATAATATTTATATATATTATATAATATTGCGTTGTCTGCTTAATGGTACAATACCACGAAATTCTTTTCTGGAATACTTACATTTTTGCACATGAATATATCACCAAATGCTGGCAATCAAGAACATTTATCCTTTTCTTTGAATATGTCTGAAGTATATCATTTTGCACAAGAACAATGAGAAACCGCAAGGGGCGCATACGGATTGAACTCTTTTTAAGTGTGGCTGGGTATGCCTTTGACCACAACAGTAGCACATTATTATATTTATCACATATCTAAGTACGCTTTTACATTTTTCCTTGCGGGATAAATTATTTTCCATGTATAATGTTAGATTCTCTTCTTTTTTTTTTGTGTAATACAGCATGCATTTTTCAGGTACTTCATCAATTGAATAATACTTGAACTCAAGTAAAATGAATTTATCTTGAAAATGTTCAAATTTTTTAATCATCGCTCAGTCATCTGTTAACGGAGTTATTTAGTCTTACAAGTCTCTAAAGCTAAAAGGGAATCGGAAATATTTTTCTGTAATTTCAATTTGTCGTCACTGTTGTGCTTAATTCACATTAGCACTGTCTGATCCGCTAGTTATCATGCCATATCTTTATAGCTCCTCCATTCCGAAAACATTGCTGAATCTTCATTATTAAATTAATATTTATCGTGGAATTCGTTATTCAGATTTTAACCAGAATCACGACGTAAACTTTTTGTTAATTGCAAGATCACGTCTGCTATGCTGCAAGCTAATTTTTCTTATTTTCTTTAGGAACATATCATTACCCTAAAGACGTTCTCTTATGTAACTTTTTTTCATTAAAATTACTCATCCCTTACCTAAACGCTCTCGATTACCTCTATCTCCCATTGTGCCAAACCAAGGTTACTGAAAAGCTTGCCAATATTGGAAAATTCCTCTTGTCGTTTTCTAGTCGATCCAATAACCATTAGCTTTATGCCCTCACTGCTGTCGTCCTTGTGGTAGTCTACAACTGGCTTAGGCAGTATTCAAAGAAAATGTTTTTTGATATATTTGTATTAAGTCGACAGCGGTCAAAAATGAGTGACCAACAATTCCTGCGACTGTTAAGATGACGTTTCCGACTCACGAAATATTCACGGTGAAGGTCGTAGACATTTGATAAGCGCCGCTTTGAATGCTCTCAGTAAGTTCATCGGAGTCGCACAATCAAAATAAATATTTGTATTAATGCCTATGCATGCTCGTATGTGTTTTTATTGAAATACGTCTTGAAATACGAGCAACATAAGTTTATTTATCTTTACAAAATTAATCTTGTTCCGTTTAGTTAATTATGAAAACAAAAAGACTATTTAGCTGGGTCCGTTTAGCAATTTATGTAAATAAGGCAATGTAAGTATATAAAAGTAAGCAGTTTACTCATTTAACACTAAATGCATTAAAGTCAATCCTATTTTGGGAGTCATGCAATTTTTGTTTCGTCTCCATTTATTTCTATTGCGTCAAAGTAATCTTCATTATGTTGCAAGGGATTTTATTGTTTTTCATTGCTTGAGATTTTCTTTTGCATTCGGAAAGAGGGTTGTTTTTATGAGTTTGTGAAAAGCTCTGCTTTATGTTTGATCGTTAATTGTGCTATTCCTTTCTGATTGCTACTTTCCTGCACCAGGATTTTGCGTAGCAATTTTGTTTAAAAGTGTATTGTAAGCAAAACGCATAACTAAACTAGATCTCTCATTTGAAACTGAGTCTTTGAGTATTTTTAATTGTGGATCATTTTTAGGTTACTTTGGACCATTTAGAAAAACGACTCATCATTATTATGTAATAATATAATATATATAGCGGCAATACATCACTGAAAAAATGCAAGAATTTGCATATTTTGTTATGGATTTTTGTTATGGATTTAATTATATATTACTGTGTATTAAATACGAATACTAATTAAGTTCCAAATTAAAGAATTGTTTTAAATATTTAATAAAAATATAAGAAAAGTAAAAATAATTAGTAACTAGTTACAGGGTTACAAATTAGACTCGGAAATGTATGATATTTGAAATATAAGAATTGTGGGAATATTGCTCTTTGAAAAATGTGCAACCAAATATTATTGCGTGATTATGGAAATTGTTGTAAATAATTTGATTACTTGCGCGTAATTTGCAGTAAATACATTAATTTCTGGCAAAGTGCCCGCTTTTCGTTTGACTCACTCTAACACGGACCAATCATTAGGATTATGAAAATTGCATTATAAGTGTATTTATTACACATTTGTCTCACACCGTTTCGGACCTTGCACACTGAACTGGTTCAAACTGACTCACGAGCACAGCAGGTCGCGAATACTGTATGCAAAACGCATAAATAACAAAGCAGAGCAGAGCAAAGCAATGCAAAGCAAGCAAATTAAAATACGGTGCTATCAACTGAGTGACAGTGGCAACGGCAATGACTAAAACAAAGGCAACGCAAACGCAAACTGCGTCCGAAAGGACTTAAATTCAAATCAGATTAAATACTCTCTTCAATGCAATTAAAATAATGTAAGCAGGCAGAATTCAAAAAATACTTTGGACTTTCAAATCGTAAAGCTGCAAATTTAAACTTTAAATATACAAAATAAATTGTTTGTTGTCGAGCGCAAATGCAGGGTATCTATGAGTCGAGCGATTGCAATATTGTACAATCATAGTGTTTTCCGTGTTTTACAATTGCGCTCTTGCTCTTTGGTAGTGTTTTCAATAGTTTTGTTGTTGCTGCGTAGACACTCTCAAAGTCATGGCCAATATTCGCATATACCCGAATAGATGAACAGAATCATCCCTCAGCGGTGAACAGTCTAACGACGGCTCTCATGCCGCAGGCGACCGACCGAATGAACAAAGATCTAAACACAAATGTTGATCAAATAAACGCACAGTCGATGCAATGCCAGATGTATTCTGAGAACCAACGGTAAATCTGCGAAACGGTGAAATGTAAAACATAGAAAAATAATAGATACCAAAGTGCGATGTTTTGGTGGACTCTATATAGAGTTCAGTTCGCGTGCTGCTCGCTATTATAACATATATTTTGTCTATTAAAATCAATAAAAAAGAATAACCAACAAATTTTGTGGCCCCAGAGTGGCATATCTAAAGTATGAACCATAGGCATATGATGATCGTTGATATAATAACAACTCATTGACGGCAATTGAAGTGCAACAGAACCAGAAGCATGCAAATTTTATCACAGGCGAGTGGAAAGTTTTGTTCAATATTCGATTCGGTTCGATTTTTGTCGCCAATTTTCGCATATAAAAATAGCAATTAACAAATTTATGCAACCCATTGCGGCAACAGTTCCAACACATTCCCACCTATGTATGTATGTATGTATTGCATCTGCTTAGGCGCTTAAATGTGTATTTTAAAAATAAATAACTATATACAAAACACATGTGAGAAAAACCTAAGCATATACTAATGCACAGATTGTCAAATGTGTACCTATACATAAACATACATATGTATGTATATTTCTTTATAATTTTTTGTTAATTGATCTACGGCCAAAATGTTTGTAATTTCCTTAGACACATCACTCGTGTCTTGCCTTGGGCACTCAAATTCCGTTTGTATTGTTTTTGCTTCTTTCACTTGTTAACTAGTTCTCGTTGGATATTTCATGGTACGACTCGTCTCTTTCGTATTTTATTATTCTATGCTCGCAGCGACATTATTAAAACGGGCAAAGCGGGTGAAGCAACAGTTGACTAAATCAGCAAAAACAACAACGACAACAAAAACAACAACAACACTGCGCAGAATTCGCACAGCAAGCATGACCAGTTTTATGTTCCTGTTCGACGTTGCAGGGCGTACTTTAAATATTTGCGGGGGCGGGGCATGGCAGGGTGAGCTGCGTGCTCCAAAGTAGCTTAAGAGTACAATTCAAAGACTTTTGAAAGTGATGCTTTTGAAAGAGTTTTTATGTGGTCAGTGGCTTTATGAAAAGTATTAGAAAAATTCCAAAACACAAAATAAAATATGAGAATTTTTTTTACATGCAACCTGCTAAAAAACAAGAAACAATTTTTGTTAACTTTATCTTGTTCTTATTTAATACAGTGTATATATGTATACAAGATATATGTGAGAGAGTATATAATAATAATATGACACTTTACAACTTTAAAGTGCAACAAAAGAAATAAAACTTCAATAATATTTTTGTCTTATTTTATTTTTCAATAGAGTCGGTCTTTTGCACGAAACATAAAGCTACTGAAAGGCTATCTAAAAATAAAAATTACACAAAAAATGTTGAAGGTTTCTTTGATTTAATGCCCTTTTAAGTTGTCAAATGTCACGTTCGCAACCATGCAAATACCAATACAAATATGTTTATCCTCTTTAGGAGATTGAATTCGATTTATGTATTTGCAGAATACATATGGGGTAATGAAAAGTCTGTTTTGCTAGTCAGCCTTTTTTTGCGGTTTCTTTGGTTGCGAAGCTAACCAATAACAAAAAAGGAACAAAGCACAAAATTGCTTTAAATTTTTAACGTACTTAGAAAGGGAAAAATATGTTTGCTAAACACAAAACAGTCTTGCCTTACCTTTAACTGACTTAATCAAGTAATAACATTAGTCAATAATATTCGGACGAGTTTTACAAAATGTAACTACTATTTAAACTGGATTGTATTGGGAAAACCCCAGAAAAAAAACAAAAACACACATGCAAATGCAAATTTTATTTGCGAGACAAAACGTTTAAAATTGACTTCTTAATGAAAGAAATAGAAGACTCTGAACTGGTTGCATGTTATCATCACAGAGTATGCGAAAACGTCCATGTAAGAAAGTACAACGCTTAAGAGAAAGTGAGATGAAGAAAAATTAATTTTGCTCTTCAAAACAGTGGAATGGGTTTCACCATTTAGTAACTAAACTACAAACATGAAGCCTGACACAAGTCGACTATTAGCTAGGGAGGGAAAGTTGATAACAAGGAGTCTATCGGGTTGTGTTAATAACCCTCAGCCTTAGCGACGAAGATCAAAAAGCTTAAATTGATTTTGCATTGGATTAAATATTGTGGAGAGCACACACAATATCCTTATTCCAGAGTTGGACGTCTACGAACGAAAAGTAATGATAAAATTCCAATGATAATAAGACCAAGACCTTGAAATGCTTGGTTGACAGTAAATTTATTGTGATTATCAAATCTTAATTGATGGCCACTTGGTAAACCTAAATAATTTACTTCAATCAAATTATTTAAGAATTCAAAACCACCTAAAAAGTGACAACTATTTTATGTATTTTGCATATGTATTTCTTGAAGTATTTTTATGTTTAATATGTATAAAAATTATTGTTGATTTTTTGTTTTAAGCAGAACATTGCCATTTTATTTTTCTTAATATTGTTCTTACCGTGTTGTTGAACCCACTTGAAGTGTTTTTATCTTCCCCATGTGAAGCAAAATAATTAAGATTTATAAATTATACAGCTACTCATAAATACGTGCTATTCGCAAGTACATAAGTGCCTCGTCAAGTACTGGCTATAAACTTGGCTGTGATTCTAGGTAAACCGCATTCGTAGCGTATTTGATTCAATTTCAATTTCATTTTCAATTGCACATTGCTGAGCGCAATAGCAGAAAGAAAAGTTGCTGGTAGCTGGTAGCATATGATAACAATAATTGTTAGTTGTGTTCTTGGCAATTCCTTTTGGCTTATAATAACGTGTTTTACTCGTATACATCATACTTCTGACTGGTTTCCAAGAGTAGACAAATGGCATTCGATTATCTAGAGTTGTGTCCGTTCAAAACTGATCTGCAACAACAGGTTTTCGATACTTACTAAGCTTTGACAGTTAAATTAAGTGAGCACATAATGAAAAGATGAAACAATTCTTGGAAGCGATCATTAAATAAAATGCTCAAAATACAACAAAATAATAAAAAATAACAAATTGTTTCTGTGTACATAAATAAATTGATAAAAAAAATGCTTTTGTCACGTTTTTGACTCATTTAAAAAAAAGCAACAAAAATAAAAGTTTTGTGCGTTCTTCGTCTGTTGCCTGCCACGAATACTAAAATATAAATATATGTGTAAATAATAGATACACTAGTTTATCCCCATCGAGTATATATTTTAGAGACTATATATATATTATGGTATATTTTTAAAATTCAGAGTTGACGTTGCCCAAGCGCTTAAGTGGCCGTCAGCCAACTATTATTGCCCAGGCTTCATTTTTGTTCACCTCATTTCTAATGGGTTGAGAGTCATCAGCATTACACACTTCAATTGTAGCCTGTGCCATATTCGCTCAACGGTTTCTCAATTTGTGTTTGCTTGGCGCTTATCATTGCACAATCTCAAAGCGTGCTGTCGGCTTTGTTGTTGCCTGGGTCTAGGTCTAGATCTGGGTCTGGGTCTGTGCAAAATATGGGCCGGCTGATCGAGCAGCGTCTATGCCAGCTGTTTTAGCTAGTCCGTCACGTTTCTATGCCCCGCATCATTTGTTGCCATTTGCTGTCAACTCTGGGGACTGTTGTCTGCTCTGCTCAAATCGGCTGATTGTTTGTGCGTTTAGTTTGCATTTGAAATCATGGTGAGGATCATTTAAGGTCGACTCTGGTGTACATTGTTGTGTTTTTTTTTTGCATTCTGTGTCTAGTTATCTGTTGCACCTGGATGCCACAAGCACAAACTCAAGCGGTTCACCTGTTATGAGTAAATACTTGACATTAACCGTAGAATCAATCGTTCGACATTTCTCTTTCACTGTCAATTGATTTTGTGAGCACAAAGGTTGTTCGAGTTTTCAATGAGTTTTTATTTGTATTTTTATTGTGTGGCTGGCCACACCCTGTGCCAATTTGTTTACGTCACGGTACCATGATTCCGTAAAATATATTTCCAACATTTATGCTGGCACAACATAATCAAAAATGAGATCATTTGAATATGCATGCGCAACTCAATAAATTTATTTTGATGACTTGCAGCTATCCTTTGGTGTTTCACTTATAAGATATTCAGATTGGATTATTGGTTCATCGAACAACTAGTAATTCGTGTGTTTTGATTGTTTTCATTGTTATTGTAAAGTAACCCCAGAAAGCATATCTATTTTATTTAGTAAGTTGCCATTTTAAACACGATAAGATATGGTTAATGTTGTGGCTGGTGTGGTCTGAAAGGCGGATCAATGGGTTTGGTTATGTATTTATTTTATTTTTTTTTTAAATATTGTTCTAAGTTTTCCAAATAACGATAAACATCGATAGGTAAACATCTGTAGGTGGATTTTCTACTCATTAACAATTTTATTTCAAAATTTGCATTTTGTCGCAAATTAATGAGCTGATTCTTAATAAATCCAAACTCTTTTCAAACGCAAAATTACAGCCAAAGTCACAGTTAATACTTTAGGAGTAACTTATATATGTCATGTGTATTTTGCCATGATAGTTTATGATTTTTTAAATTATAGCTGTGTTAATGAATAGTTCATGAAATTAGTTTGGCACGATGTGAGTTACACTTTGTTGTTTATATATTCTTATCCACTTACAACATTTATCAACATATTTCAATTGAGAGTTTGTCCCCGATACGCAGAAAAAGCAATCAAAACAAATCAATTAAATTTTAGAATTTCCTATCCCTAAGAAATTTTATTTATGTATGTTTCTTAGTAAAAGTGTAATGTGCTTGTCATATTAGAAATATTTTATTATTTTTATTCATGGAATAAAACTATTTTTAGCCTTCCATTTATATTTTTACAAGCACTAGTTGGCTATTGGACACGGTTGTCATTGAACCCATTAAATATGTTTAAAAGGGGTATAATGAAGTTGAGAAAAAAATGATTGAAAAAATGAATGAATTATGAAAATTAAAAAAAAAGTAAGAGACAGAGGAATGCAACCCAATTCCATAAAACATATATGTATATAAATGGAAAGCGTAGGAGATAGTAATTGAGCCCTGTCTAATAGTCGAATTAATGTCGATCAATTTAGTTGACACTTGTGCTAGTCGAAATCGGTTTTAATAACCTGCCAAAATCGCATCACAGCTGTCGTATTTTAACCAACTATATTTCTTTCTTTCACTTACGCTATAAATGACGACATTTTCTGATCATTACGAAACGACATCCTTCTTCTCTGCTTCTCTGCCTAACTGGTTGAAGGATATGTTGCGTCTGGTAGTTGAATCCGACCGGCGTCGGTAGCCCGTTGTAATCGGTCTCGCTTGAGTGCCTGTCTGGCGAAGATGTTCTGATAGCTTTATCTATTTGGATGGCTGGGACTGGGCAATAAACTACTACTACGTTGAAAGCACGTCCAGAGACATCTTATCAGCTGGATCTATTCCCTTGCCGTTTTTCCAGTAAATTACTATGTAATTATCCTGTCTGTCTGCCTCCCCACATTGATAAGTTGACGTGCTCTGCCACTTGTTGTTTTTGATTTGTTCCGCTACTGGGATATCTTATCGGTGTACAACCAAATTACAAAAATTTTAGTGTTGTCACTGCATAAAGATGATACCCTACCATAAACTAATAATCATCATTTTGTACCCTTTTGCTAATTCATATATTTTAAGCTTCAAATATAAACATATCTTTGCTTCTTTATTGCCGATGAGATCACGAAGTTTTATGGATGAATTAGAGTCAAAATAGGTTGGCACTGTTGAAATGGGGCTAATCATCATCATCAGTCTATAAGGAAAAACCTTCTACAAAACGACTAAAGAAAACCATAAGGGGTAAAGAAAACCTATTGAAACAACAACTGATTGAAGCAATGCAGGTTTTAGGTGTATAAAATAAAGCACATTTTAAAGTTGCAAATAAATCTGTTTAGCCATTGGATAATGTATCTTCCAAAGCTAAGATAACGAACCTTGTAAACATATAAACACGTTTTCAAATCTCAACAGCAAATAAATTTATTCACATTTAAAATTATTTTTATATGTAAATCGCATTACGAGTGGTGCCACTCTTCATTACTCTCATCATTATGAAGAAGATAAATTTTATTGTTGTTTTATTAATGTGCCATATAAGCACTTCAATTGGCACCAAGTGTTTTGTGTGTCTATTTATGTGTATGTGTGTATTCAAACAAATGTATCAAAGTACCCTCATCTTTGCATAGATAAAAATAAAAGTATTCATAAGAAATGAAACAGCAACAAGCAGGCGCAAACATTTGCCATTAAAAACAATTGAACATTATTAGAATAGGAATTCCATAATTGACAGAATGACAATTTGTTACATTTGTATTGTACATCTCCCATCTCTCTCTCCCACAAGGGGTTTTCAGCTGAATCGCTTGCCGGATATCTTATTCGACGACGCCTTTGCCAAGTAACAATTAACTATGCACCCAGCGGGAATTTGGTTGATTACTTCATTGCTTTTATGTGCCTGCAGTGGTACATTGCACTGCAGCGAGCATGTTGGAGACTTAATGACGCCATACTAATAAAAGAGTTTGCATGTGCGAGCAGGCACAGAAGGGCTACTTATAACTCGTAAATTCTATAGGTTAGAGATGGGTCCGTGCTTTACGGTTTACTAACTTGAATTTTAATGTGAATTTTCGATGAATTCTTATAGACTTTTGCGATTAGCAACTAATATCAAATAGATAATATTACAAGTTTATTTGGCAGCTGGTTGCCGTTTTGTTATTGCATTTTTTACCATTTCAGTAGTATTAGAGAAAAAGAGTAAAACGAACATGCGATTGCTATAACAGTAGCAGAAGCCTTACATTCCCTTTGTTACGCTCTCGTTTCGCGCTTGGTCTTTGTGCTATTGCTCTTGGAAATGACAAAGCAGAGCAGTGCAGTGTAAAAGATTTATTTCAATATTCTGTTATTGGCTTTGCTATTGCTCTGTTAAATAGCAATAGCAAAAAAAAAATCCTACGAGGGATACATACATATGTACATATCAGTTTTTACACTAATATAATTTGTATTTACTTGCTTCTCTTTCCCAATTGTACTCAAAGATAAGCTGCCAGCCGAAATTCCATTATACTCAAAGACAAGCTGCCCAGCTTAAATCTATAGAATATATCGTTTTTAATAGTGTCTTCAGAGATATAATTTAAAATGCTTAAGGGGCGCCTCTTATGTATGTATGTACTGAAAAGATCTTCGCTCTGTCTCTCTTTGTCTCACCTAGCCACAGACAAACGAGGACCAATTGAAAGAAACTGTCACGCAATGCTTTTATTAGTCGAAGCCATTCGTTGAACTTGAAGTCGAAGCGAATTCAATTGTCACGAGAGCAGTAACCGATGCAGATCGCGAACCGAACCCAACATCGGACTGCATCGACCGAATGCAAGAGCAGTCAAGTTTGATGTCTGTGTGTGTTTGTTTGTTGTGTGTAATGGGAAGAGCTGGCGCTTTCATTGCAGGAGTAGTGAGTATTATATGTACATATATATATATATAAAATAAAAAAAAAAACAACAGAAAAAAATTCTATGAATTCAGGGCAAAACATCGTAAACCGTTAATAATTACTTGGTTAAATATGAGCATCTAATTTTGACTATAATCAAATTTTTATCGAATGTGTGTGAAACGAAAAAAAAACCAATCACATAAAGAGTTTAAATTTATACGGTTCACATTTGAATTTTGCGATTTAGGAAATGTGAAAATAATACGCACAAATAAATATTGGAGTATGTTATTGAATTAGAGACTTGGTGTTGAATGACAGCTGTGTTGCGTTCCATTCATTGCAATATTGCGATGGGGAAATCAAGTGCACATTTAATTGATTCAAAATGGCCCGTCATTATGATAATAAGTTCTAGGAAAATCTAATACATATATTTATAATTTATGTATAATATATATATATATATATAAATTATGTTATATAAATGTGTGTGTCTCAATCTATATTTATGTAAAATTAGAATTAGACATAAGAATTATTTCACAGAATTTCCATTTTATTAACATCCATTTCTGATAAGAGCAATTTAATATCGAGTCATTTTGAGCACTTCCAATTTCTATAAAATTAAATTTATCAAAGGCACCTACATTTATTTTATAAATAGCCATATGTTCGTGGCTCCTCCTTTTTTTTTTTTTAGATATATTTGTATGTATTTTTCAAATCGACAATTAGGTGTAAAAGTTAGCATCGGAGACTTTGAAATCACAAGTGTCAATTGGCTATTCAGTGGCGCTTAGTCATAGCTTGCAATGCGAAAAAATATTTTAAAAAATGCAAATGAAACAATTTGGTAAATAAGTCAAATTTGTAATGCTGTTGAAAATTTCACAATAAATTATATCACAATCAGGTGTAGATAAATAAAAATTGTTTGCTGAGCGTTGTGGATATGTTTATATATATGTGTATAAGCAACAGCAATCGGATAACTCGTGTTGATTATTGAACCCAGTTATTGTTTGGACATTTGATATAAGAGTTGCCTTGAGGGGATTACTTGACTCTTTGCTGACTTGTGCGCCAAGAGTTTTCTTTATTCTTTGTTGAGTTGCCAACGGACGATAAACAAAGGAAAATCCATCATGTAAATATTTGCATGCGCAATAATGTATCTGTCTTTCTGTCTACGATAAGTACTGCTCTTGGCAACGGTCTTGCTTCGCGACCCCGGTGCAGCTTCCTAAAAATGCTCTAATATTTTTTAATCGATTGTCTGTTTAACGGACTCCTTAATAGTTGTAAGCCGTAAATTAATTAGCAATTTCTTGTACTTTTCGAGTACTTAACTGCCTATGCTTAGAATTTGTTATGAAATCTTTATTATTATAGTGTAGCAAGTTAGAAAGTATATTAAATTATTAGTGTTAAAAAAAAATATATATGAACACTGATGGGAGACAGAAAAATGCTTTGTTTGGATCTTAATTATAACTGATATTTAATCATCTTCCAGAATGCTATTTGTATTTTGAGTTGGGAAATTTTAAATGAAAGAACAATGTTTATTTGTTTGTCAATTCAGTTCCGGAATTTGGGTTTTAAGAAATTCTTAAGCTTTGGTTTTAATTACGATTTTAATTTTAGTCGGGAAGCCTGGAATTAAAAAGATTTATATAATGTTCGATTTGAAATACCTAAAAGTGAAAGAATTCGTTTATTTTTAAGTTATACATTTATTTGATTGACAAGTGCATCAAAAAATCATTAAAAAGTAGCTACAATAATTATAATATACTAAGGCCGCAAGAAAGTTAGATAGATATTAATTGATACGATAGGATAACTAGAAGCTTAAGAAATATGTTGTAGAAGAACGTAATGCGTGCTGTTTTCTCCCTCTGGGTCTTCACAAAGTAATATCTAAAAACAATTAGCAAGTAGTCCCCTAAAGCATTAGTCATTTAATTGCTGGCGCCTCATGTATTTTCGCTTTTGTGAAATGCAGTCATACGAAATATAATTGTGAATAATTGAATTAAGATCGCAAATTGGCCAGTCAGAAGGCCGTCCAATAAAGGTAAAAGTCACAATTGTGGTAAAAATGTTGCAATATCGATCTAACTGCGAGTAAATCAAATATAATGAGTACATGTGTATATGTATGCTTAGTGTGTTTAGCGCCAATAATTAGCGGGGCAATTTCTTATGGCTAACTGCTGATTCGCGTGTGCTCGTCACAAGGCACATATGAGCATGTAAATCAAATGAAATCGTATCGAATCCAATCAGCGCGTATACGACGTGTGGCAGCACGTAAAAGTCAAAGGCCCGACTTGAGTCTGACTTTCATCTAAGTATTATTCGCTGCTCACAGCTTATGACCTGTTTTCGCTCTAGTCATTCATCCCCTCCCACCCCGCCTACGCTACGCGAAACTGGTTCAAGCGATCGTTTGAAGTACAGCCCCACAAAGTCCCCAATGTGGAATTAATTCAAAACTCTGTCCCTGGTCTGCCGCCAGTGGATATAATAATGTTTGACTTGGCGTCGACGTCGACGTCAGCGCTCAGAGCTCAGTCGAACAGCTGTTTGTTGTTTATTATAAACAAACGGCGGCGTTGTCTGGCTCAGTACGCAAAAGATACTTCGTGGATACACATCGCTAGAGATATTCGCGGGCACGTTACAAGCGCGCGCTAAACGGGCCGTTCGCCAGAACACAGACCCAAAACCAAAGCAATCAGCAACTACTCAGTTTGTTTGAAAGAAAATCCCCATTCAATTGTGCGTTTCACTAACAATAAGAACAATTTTAACAGCAGCTAAATCAAGAAATTTCAAATTTCGTTGACTGCTTTTATTATTAGCCTAGTCGTGTTTGCCATTTCAATCCGTTGAACTTTGAAGTAAATACATACTTTCCAAATAGTATATTGTGTATTTGCAGAAAAAATATAAAATATATATTTCTATTCTTAATGCGGCTGTCACAAAACAAACAAAAAATTGTGTACAATTTCTCCGAGATACGCATCTGTTTTCTGTTTTGTTGTTCTCTTCGTAAACAAATTTGTTTCGTGTTTTGAATCGATTTGTTGTGTATTCAAAGCTAAAAATTTAATTATTTATGTTGGTTTTCGTTTTCAGACAATTTAGTATTCTAAAATATTGTAATTATATAATACAATTTACGTTAGTAATATATAATTATAATCAATATAATATTTTCATTCTTTCGTTCTTAAAATTTAAAAACGTTTTCGTTAATTTTCGATTAATACTGAGAATGTTTCTGTACACATATTTGATGAAATACCTAGCCACATTCAACTTTTAATCCTAAAACCTTGAACCACTTTTTTGTTTTAATCGATTCTTAAACTGTGTATGATATATCTTAGAAAAAATTAATGCACTTAAGGCGGATCTTTTGCAATCACTTTTAACTAAAACCAGTTGTCAAAATGTAAAATATTCAAAGTCGAAGTACACAAAAACAAATTCTGTTTGTGAACATGACATTCTCACACTGACTGACTTCAACTCAACTCGCATCTAGAGTGCTGAAAAAATATTGTAATTTATGCGTTCAGCATTTCATCAAAATAAAGTCGCATCGATTTGATTGCTTATGTATCTGTCACACGTGTTTATTCGACCCTATTAGTAGTCGATTACTTTGGACCAGTTGACAACCAGTGACATGCTTATTAGTCAATAGTTATTAGATAACTCTTGATATAGTTAGTTTTCTTTGTTCTCGTAACACCCAAACTACTTACTTACCGCTTAATTAGACTCAGGGCTAATTTTCAGCTTTAATAGTTCAAGTGTTAAATGGATTTATTTAATTATTCATTGCAACATACATTGTTATAGAAAATTAACAAAAAAAAAAAAATATATCGCCCTAAATGCGGCAACTAAAAGTGGCAAAACGTGTTTTTTTTAAATTTCAATAATATTGTTGAGTATATTTTTAATTTCTTTGAAATATTTCAGTATATTTGGGTCAGTTGCAATTGTAAATCAATGATATGTAAAATGTACGCAAAAACAAAGACAAATGCTTGCATTTATTTCGAGAAAGTCGACCGACTTTATCTTAAACAACTTTCTCTTTAACAAAATGTTTACATATTTAATTAAAATTTCCTTGCGTCTTATTTTTTGTTCACACATTAATAAATATATTGGGTTCTTTACCATTGTACACATACAATCAATTTAGTTAATATATGCACACTGATTTTGTTTTGCTATAATCGTCTGCTCATTAATTGAGAAATCACAAGGCTAACATCTTGGTTATTAATTAGTTGCCTATGTAAATTAGTTGTTTTCTTCTTTATTTTTTATCATAATGTTGAAGAAAACCAAAAGGTTTAATTGTTTTTATTTGCAGACAATCCAGAGTTTCAAATGTGAACCAAATGTGTATACATTTATTACCTTTGTAACACAACACACACACAACAGACACGCACACACACGCACACACACACCAGACACGTAACAAATTGTGATACGCCATCCAACAACAACACGAGCAGAGTGGCCAAGCAACAAATACCCACCCATCAAAGTACACACACATCCAAAACACCCGAACAAGGAGCTTAGAAAATATCACAATGGATTTCGATCAAATTCTTGCCAAATGTGGTGACTTCAATCGCTATCAGTTTATGATACTCGCCCTCTTTGGCTTCATCAACATCATTGTATCATTGGTGAGTACATAAAGTCAATAAAATGCTTACATCTTAACATTATCCAATTCACGCTCCTTGCAGCATTACTTCACACAAACCGTGATAAGTTTCGTTCCGGATCATTGGTGCTATCATGAAAAGCTAGTTAATATGACATATAAAGAGATAGCTGATATCTATTCCAAATTTGAGAGTCCCTCGTGCACCCGCTTAGCAGACATTAATGGCACTAATGTGACTGTCAGCACTGAGAGGTGCGAACGATGGATCTATAACTATGACTTTGGCTATAGAAGTATGAACACCGAAGTAAGTTCACATCAAAAATTTACTGTAGCAATATGTGTGAAATTAGTACGAAACTACAATCAGTTAACATTTTATCTTTTTGAGGGTATTTTATAAGCAGTGCTAGGATATACATTAACTCCACATCACAATCTATATATAAGCTGGTTAATTTACTGGCTAACAGTAAGATTAATGAGAATTTACACCAATCGTTAAAAAAAAGAAGGTATTTATTAAAATTAAAAGTAATGTGCTCCTGAGCATGCGCAAGCTTTTCTTAGATGATATAAAAATGAAAAGTCAAACTCGATTTTATTATACTTAGGATTCGCGTTGATAAGATCTTTATGTCAAGAAGTGTCTCTTTGTTTGCTTTAGTTAGACTCCATCTCAATATTTCTCAGTACAATTTTCATAAAAACAAAATAAATATATAGCTACCTGTAAAATGAATTACTTCGACAGAATAGGCAGTTCGATAGTAGGCAAACAATTTTATGTTAAAAACAAATCTACTATCTTCTTCAGAATTTTGTTTTGGTAAATTTAAACAACTTTGAGACTAGGCTTTAATTAACCAAATTGGCTCTCATTATTGTTTACATTCTTCGACAATCTATGCTTGCGTTTTTAAAATTCTTTAATAATAGTTGTTTGTTTCTTCTTTTTAAATTTGTGCATAATTGTAACTACGATATATGTTTTTCTCTACAGCTCAACTGGGTCTGTGACTCAGCGTATAAGGCTCGCATTGGACAATCGCTGTTCTTTATTGGGTCTGTTGTGGGTACTCTATTCTATGGTCTGCTGTCTGATAAAATTGGACGTGTACCAGCGCTGATATTGTCAAATTTCTGCGGCTTTGCTGGCGATTTCTCTACCATTTTTACCAAGAGTGTTGCAACATTTACACTCTGTCGTTTCATATCGGGCCTGGCGGCCGATACCAACTTTTATCTCATGTACATTATAGGTGAGTACGGTCTTTTTCACGTTGTTTCATTATAATCTAACCAAGATGAACTCTATTGTGACAGTCCTCGAATATATACGTCCCAGCATGCGAACCCTGGGTCTGAATATGGCTGTGGGCCTGTTCTACTGTCTGGGCCTGGTGTTTACGCCTTGGCTGGCTGTCTTGGCCGGGCACTGGCAGATCTACTTGGCCTGCACATCGCTGCCCATACTGCTGGTGGTGCTCTATTATTTTGTGGTGCAGGAGAGCGCCCAGTGGCTGGTAACGCGCAATGACATTGACGGAGCCATCGTTCGCCTGAAGCGCGTAGCACGCTTTAATGGCTGCCATGTAACCCAAGCGGAGTTTGATGAGTTCCGACGTCATTGTCAAATGACCCGCGAAATGCAAGGTGGCGATAACAAGAAGCATGCCACACTATTGGACATGTTCAAGACGCCACGCATGCGCAAGAACACGCTCATTCTTTTCTTCAAGTCGTACGTTTTAATGAGTCATTCACTATTTGGTGTACAAATATTTCAAACCAATTTTATTTTCAGAATGGTGATTACATTGTGTTACGATGCCGTGTCTCGCAATGTTGAAGGAATGGGAATATCGCCATTCATAATGTTCTCGCTGAGCGCATTGGCCGTGCTGCCTTCGAGTATTTTGCTGGTCCTCCTGCAGGATCGCATTGGACGCAAGGGCATGGCATCGGGTTCCCTGTTGATTGGCGGTTTGTTCACATCGGCCGCTGGCATAGCCATTGCCTATCAGCAGCACAACCACAATGCCATTTTGTTGGCCTGCCTGACAATTGCGGCGCGTTTCGGCGTTGCCATTTCATACGAATCGGGCTCACAGTATGCCACAGAGCTGATACCGACGTGTGTGCGCGGCCAGGGTGTAGCTGCTGTGCATGTGGCTGGATTTGCAGCCTCCTTCCTCGCACCGTATATTCTTTGGCTGGGCACGTTCTTTAAGGCAGCGCCCTCGATTATTCTGGGCGTGCTCTTCTTTTCTGGCTCATTTGTGTGCCTCCTGCTGCCCGAGACGCTTAACCGGTGAGTGTGCGAAATGTGTTTCTATATATAAAATGAAACTTATATATAACAATTTGCTGCCTTAACAGGACTTTGCCGACGACTATCGAGGAAGGTGAGGTGTTTGGCAGGGGCGACAGCATGTTCGACTTCCCATGCTTGCACCATCACAACGATGATGACTCGGACTCTGATCTGGAGAAGTACAAGCGCAAGCATTCACTAATCGATGCCAAGCAGCAGGTGGAGTCCGGCCAATGCACCAAGCGCAAACAATCGTTGATCGATGCCGATCGCGAGGAGCAGGCCATGAAGGATGCCAAGCAATGAGCCAAGTTGAAATGCTAATGACTAGTTCGTAGTGTAGTTAAACAATTTTTTTATAATGTCCCAATCAACTAATCAGTCAAGGAACAACAAAAATAGTCCTAAGTAGCTCTTTGGGATAAATCTAAAAATTCAAACTTTTGCTTTATTTACTAATAACAAACATTTAATGAATACTTGAAGAATATAGAATGAGTGCTCAGCATATAGACATCTTCTTTGAAACTTTTTCTATCTATACGCACTCGTACACACTTACGCACATAAATATACCTATATATATATTTACATATGTATTAAAATCTAGGATTAAATACCTACATAAATAAACTTCAAAGTTTATATGTATTCATATGTCTCTTTAATAACTACAAAAGTCGATTCAGTAGATAGCCATTGAAAACATTTTCCAAAAACGTGTAAAATATCGAACGGAATCGGAATCGCATAGTTAACATTTAAGCGGCACAATTTCACTTAATTGAATAAATTGAAAACTTATATACATTTATAAGTATGTAATAAATAATTTATCATAAGTGTATAAGTACATAGCAGATTTTATTTTGATTTGATGCATTGCAAATGCAAGTGCAAAACTGATAATAACTACAATTTTAGAAAAAATTAAAAATAAAATAAAACACTTGTATGCAAATTTGTATAACACTATGTGATTTATTTGTTTTTATGAGAGAGATTTCTACAGAAATTTGAAATGTTTTTCTTTTTAAAATCAATCACATACGCCAACCGTTCCCTTGACCTAAGACTTTTGCTTCTAACTTTCTCACAATCCATTAAAAGCACTTTCCGGGTATACGACTTGCGATATTATCTCACGGTCTTCATGCTCATTACTAGTTTTGAAGTTGTTGTATTAGCTAGCTGTATTACTAGATCATTGGGTCATAAGATGGATCTTTCGATATCATACAAATTTTGGAAGGAGATTCCTAGTAATTTCCCTTCCCAGTTTGAGAACTGTACTTCCCAAGTACTGTGGCGGTCCGGAAGTTTATTTATCAATCCTTGAAGGACCTCAAATACAATCTATGTTAGATCATTGAGGGATGATTGATGACTGTACCTTTAAAATTTTGGGAGATATGTGGCTTTATCAATTTACGATTATCGATTATAACGGTGTCCTATAGTGGATACATCAAAATTTTAGCAGTTCTCAAGTGTCTAAGGTGTCGAAACAATTGCACTTACAAGTGCGGAGAGACTAACAGAGATCGTGATGGAAATTTCACAAAAGCAATATACTCTCCGTGCGAAAACTACTAATTTGAACGATCATTTAATTTCGAATTAAATAAATTTTCACATTATGAGGTATTTTTCTAAATTGTTCTCGGCACTCGCAATTAGCATCGGAATACACAATGCACATCACAATGCTTCTGGGTACAACAATACTTCCTCACAATTAGCAATGTCTATAGAATGTAGTTTAAGTATACACCATGTTTTGGATTTTATTAATGGGGTTTCTAAATTCCACAAATCGAACGAACGCAGCAAAGAAATATATATTTTGTTGGCTGTGGGCGATGAATTTGTCATAAGTAAAAAAGTTATATAAAGGCTCGAAATATGGCCGGCGATCAGAAAAGCAAAAATTGCTCAGTTGCTTGTGTTCTGAAATGTGAAAGCAAATAAAATATAAAAGAAATTGCAGTCACTGCTAAGAGCCACTTGGCAAATTGCCAAGTTGAAAGGTTAGGTTGTCATTTCCGAGTTTATGAATACGTTTTATTCGCAGCACACAAACTTTTTGTTATATAGAATTGTTATTTTGAATTTGGCACCCATCATGGAGTGTTTTTAACTCTGTTAACTCCGCATCCACAAGTATCATAACTGCTGTCGACATCACTAACATCAATGCTCTCTATGTGCTTCTCTCGCTCTTTAAGAAGGGGTTCTCTCTTTTCTGCCGGATGCTGCAGGTTAGTCTGTGTTAACTTTCTCGTTGTTTGACGTTTCTTATATAAATGCTAAGCCGTGCTTCAACCCTCTGCCAACATTAATTTGAAAAACATTAAAACGTTATTGAAAGCAACTCTGTGTATATTTGCCGAACTTAAGACCACCAAAAATCTGGTGTTGTTTTATTATTAGTTAACTGTTTTTGTAATGTTATGTGAAAGAAAACTGAGTGTACTCCATATCAAACTCAATATGCCTACAACAATCCGTGTTTTTTTAGGGTTTTTTTTTTTTAATTCAAATATTGTCGCCCATGCTTAATCAGATTTCTTTCAATTTTCACAATCAAGTTATCCAGTTTATCATTAATGGGAAGGCCACGCCAAAGCCTCAACACATTTCTTAAAGTCCTTAGTGAACTCGAGAATCTCCGGGTCATCTTGCTGAGCCGAGGGCAGAGCACATGGAGCATTTAGCAAAAAAGCCGCCAAATGCAGAACGAATAAAGAAGAGTGCGTTTTGGTTAATAGCTTCTGCTAACTGATTAATTCTCAATCCTTGATTAATTAATTCTTGTATATGGAGTGTACTTGATTGTAGCTCGTGCTGCAACTTGTGTTTCTCAACTGAATAACACTGCTGTTTACTTTTCGTTATATACCCTCCTGATCCATCGATTATCACTTAGTATCCGTTTGATTTCCTGGCAGGTGAGATAATCCTTACCGAGAGTTTCATGCGTTGCTGTTGGTATATTTTTTTTAGTTTTTTTTTCTTATTGGCTGAAAGCGAATTGAATATTGGCTGATTAACCTATAATTGTTATTTTCTTGGAAACCTATATTGTTGATTTTGTTCACTGCTGCTGAATATTTCCCTTTAACTTACAAGTTTTAATTTCAAATGAATCCAGAGAAGTCTTCATAATGTGCTATATATAATTGTTGGAAATCCACACGAATTCGTTTAATTCGTTTACAGGTTTGTTTGTAATGAACAATTTACATAAATAAACTAAAACTTTTATGTACTACGTAAGTTGTTTTTGGTATTACTATCTACTAAGTAGATTGTAGTATAATTTTATCGTAAAGTTTCTAATGCGATATCTCCGACTTTATGTAAATTCCTGATAATCAACACAAGCCAAGTTGTCTGTTTGTTTGTATGCGAACAAGTCTCTTTTTAAAACTAAAATAAACTTCTTCAGCATCAGAACATCAGAACCGTGTATAAATATCTTGAAACTTATTAAACAAAATCTAGATACACGTTTTGAAGAGCCTTGGAGCCGTAAGCCTTTGTAGCTAGTACTTTAACTCTTAAGTATATTATTGCAGAATATATTGAAATTAATTTAAAATAATTTTATAGTCTAACATGCCTAAGAAATCCTTTCTAACTTGCTTAAATGAAGTCTCCGCTATTTTTAATCTCATTGGAGTTCATATTGATAACCTTGTAGTCCTGCGTAGGAGGAATTATGAGTAATTCCCTCAACTGAAAACTTAATGCACTATAAACAATAACTTATACTAACCAATTTGAAATGTTCGCTGCTAATATGCAACCAATTTCCGAGAGATTTTTTTTTTTTATATTCACAATGTCTTTTTTGGTTCGTTGTGTTTCATAGTTGCGAAAGCTATGCAGATATGTTGAAGTGTACCTCTAGCTAAGATCGGATTTTGTACACCCCATAACCACCTCACCCTAAACAGAAAATATCTACACGATATCGCTATCAAAGCCCAGAGATTTTAACTATTCTGGGCTGAAACTGGGAAGGACCACACCTACCCCTAAGTGTGAACATGTTGTTTGATTAGTTTAAGCTTTATAAAATCCGAATGTTTGTGAGGTGCTGATAGCAGCTGAGACCAATCGAAGTAGTTGTCAAACTGCTTCTATTTATAATTTTTGTTTTGAGTCTATGCTTAGTAAGGGTTATTTTTTTGCTTTTGGTTTTTTAGAAGTGAAAATGAAAAAAATTGAATAGATTTAAAGATGTTTAATTATTGACAATCTTATTGTTATGACAATTTACATTTTAGAAGATCGAATGCCGAACTGGAATGGACGTACAGTGAAATTCTAACTTCTAATATAACTTTGACTTTCTTATATTAATAACTTATACACCGAAACTCTTCACAAGTATGACGCTGAACTTAAAGATCGTGGAGTGAGTAACAAGCTTATTATAAATTACTTTGTGAAGAACATACTTATACATTTTCCGTGTGCCTTATAGTAATATACGCTGTATGATACTTTATGTTTACTTCAGCCAGATTTCATCCATTTTCGTTTTTCCTCTTTTGTTAACATAAAATCTCTACTAGTTTTTTCAATATTCATATATGTACAATAAATTAGTTTCCTAACGATTATTCTAAACAATAATTTAATAAAAATGGAATCAATTCAATGTTTATAAAAATCAAAAATTCATGTTCTAATAACTAGCCATCTTCGTCTCGATCTAGGCATAATGATGTCGAAGATAATGTGGTTACAAGCATTATATATAGACATTGTATGAAAAATCATGGCATAGGTGGCGTATGAGAATCGTTTCCATCATTGTTGTTGTTTTTTTTTTTTTTGCCTGAGGATGAATATTGTAGCTGTCGAAAATGGGGAAGTCGGGGTACGATGAAAGGAATATGATCATGCCTATGGATAATGTTAATGTAATAGAAAAAAACAAGTGACAAAATACGAAATACTCTGATAACAGGAGCCACAGAACAGGGTGGGTGTATCCAAGAAATACCGATCCTTAAATGAGGTTCCTAGTAATTTTCCCTCCAAGTTTGTATTTAAATTAGATCGGCTATTAATAGGCTTTTGTGCATTTTTGGGGATGGTAGTGGGCGTGACCAAAAGAATGTTCGAGGAGTTTCCAAGTAATCTACTTTTCAAGTTTGGTAACTTTAGCTCTAAATTTGCATATGCCATAACGTTTGGAGAATTTTAGGGGTGGAAGTGGCCGTGGCCGAAATAAACATTAGTAATCTGCCTTCCAAGTTTAGTAGCTTTATCTTTTAAATTGCAAGACATATAGGCTTTAGAGATTTGTTGGGGCGTGTATTGGCGTGGGTGAATATTTTTTTAGAGGACGTTCTTAGTAATCTACTTTCCATGTTCGGTAACTGTAGACAAATAGTGCGTGGTCAAAATGTTGTCTCTAGAGTTTTAAAAGGTGTTACTAGCACATTTAAAATTTGGTGACTCAGGTTGAAAATTGCGCGAGATTAGCTTTTATCGACTTGTAGGCTATTTCCGATAATGGTACATCCATCCATATATATGATCAGCTGTAAAAAGTTATTATTACAAGTCATTACTCATTACTGTTGAGCAGTCGCAATCATTTTCCGTAGGCGCACTATCACAAGGCGTTGATTATAATCTGTTACCGAAGGTATAATTGTACTCTGATACTGACGGTATAATGCACATTGTTATTGTGCAATGTTTACCTTCTGTTTATCCGCAATTTCCTTAAAATTTAGAACGTGTTCTCGTCTGGCCTCCGACAAGTGTATAAAATTTGGGTGCTATGTCCACTGCGGGGCTTGAAAATTTCTATAATCGCAAACAAAAACTGTTAAATAAAGTTACTAGATTCTGTTGGTAGATTACCGTTAGCTCTCTTTGAAGATCGATAAAAAAATGTATGACATGTATAACACGTTCAGTCCAGTGGCTAAGTGCCGATATATCTGGTGGTATAAGTCGATACAACCATCTATCTCACAATTTTAAAGCTACAGTCAACAAATGTAAAATGTATATTACTAGTATCAGCCTTAAAAAACGGATAAAGTCTTCTCACTACAACAAATAAATTAATTTCTTATTGTTATATTAAAAGCAAATATTTATTTATTTACTTGAAGTTGTTGGTATACACTTTAAGGTTAAATGGTAAGAGGTGTACAAAGGGGTTTTCTTAGTTCAGTTTAAGTACAGTAGGAATACTATAATTGGAACACCTATTGTGTAATTTATCAGCTACATCTGTATTACTATGCATCCTTGGCATGAATAATACTTATCAGACCATTCTGTTACAGGAACTAACTTTACGTTAAGCTCTTCTTCAGGTTATTTGTTATCTACATCAGATTCAGTTTAAGCCTAGTACTAAGCCTCTGACTTCTCTTCGGTGCACTGGGAGGCGCTTTCGCGATGTTTTTTAAAGCACGGAAAGTACAAGTAATCCTCGTTCATGGCAAATTTCTCACCATCGGCCAAGTTCTCCGGTAGTTTTCTAGATAAAAGCAAAATATTAACTGATTCGAGCTCTGCTTGAATATTGTGACTTACTTGTGCAGAGTTTCAGGAAGCGTCAAGCATAAGCCAGCACCAATGAACATCAAAATACTTATGAAAATTGATGGCAGTGGTTTATAAAATTGGGCCAAGTAGATCACATAGAAAGCCATCGTACTGGAGGCCAAGCCAACGACATGTATATTGGACACGGCCCTCCCCTGACACTGGTTGGGATTATCTCGGCAGCATATTGGATTTCCGCATCAAAGGAGACCGTGGATCCGTAGCGACCCAAACCGATCATAACAGCCAGCAGAATGGCATTCTCTTTCGGATCCATAAAGGCAATAATGAAACCCGTTACTGTGGTTATAATTCCGCCCACCAGCAACGCGCCACAGGCCATTCCCTTCCGCCCGATAATGTTTTGGAGCAAGAGAATTGTGCAGCCTGCAGGCAAATAGTTGATCGATGTATACGAGAAAAGCTTGAACGGAGAGAAGCCCAGACCCTCCATATTGCGGTTGATCACATCGTAAGAGAGTGTAATGATGACCCTGCATAGAATAAATATCGTAAGACAATCTACCAACGATTAACTAGCAGTACTTACGATTTCAGCAGCAGGGTCAGCGTGAAACGACGCAGACGCGGTGTTCTAAACATTCCCATGAAAGTATCCTCATGATTTGTTAGCTTCTGTTGCTCGTTCATCTTCTCGCGATAGTGTTTTACAAACTCATCGAACACAGAGTCCTCCACCTGTCTTCCATTGAACCTGGCCACCCATTTGAGACTCTTCACTGCCTGATCGTACCTCTGTTTGGTGAGCAGCCACTGAGCACTCTCACAGAGTAGCAGCGGATAGCAGAGCACCCCAAGAGCTGGTAGCGAAGCTATCCACAGATAGTGACGCCAGCTGCCTATCCAGATGGCGACCCAGGGGGAGGTCATCAGTCCAAAGCAATAGAAGATGGCGAGAATAATGTTGAGGCCAAAGGTGCGACGTTTTGGACTCAGGTACTCGAACACTGATATGTCAAATGAGATGAATGCAAAGTCAATATTGAAATATTGATAACGATTGAAGATATTAGGTCGTCGTATAAAGGCTTTCGCTTACTCACCCAGAATGTACACCAAATAGTACATGGTGTCGGTGGAGAGACCAGAGACAAAGCGCGAGAATGCAAACCATGGTAAGGTGTGCACAAAGGAAGTCATCATGTCACCGGTTGCACCAGCTAATGTTGTCATTATCAAGGTAGGTAGCCGGCCAATGCGGTCCGATAGATAGCCAAAGGTGATGGTGCCCACCACGGAGCCCACAAAGAATAAGGATTGGCCTACGGCCGGCTGATGGGATTTGTCGCAGACCCACTGGAGCTCAGTTGTGAGGCTCTCGTAGCCACTTTCACGTTCGAAAATCCAATACTGGCAGGTTTCGCTATTGGACACAATGCCCGTTCCATTGATGACGCCATCGAGTTGTGTGCAGGCCGGTTGACTTACATTTGAATAAATCGAGCGTATCGATTCCGCATTGAGTCCAAGAAGATCATCATGGGAGCACCTGTACCGACCAAGTTTCGAGTGTTTAATTAGTAAAGATGACATTCAGAAGCATAATGGCTTCAAGTACTGACCAATGTTCCGGCGTAAACGTGATGAGTGTTTGTGAGAAATAATGCAACGAGCTGAGTATATTCGTATAGCCGTACAATATCAAGAGGACAAATTGGAAGCGGTTAAAGCTGCCGCACTTCTCGAGCACCCGATCGAAATCCATATTCAATTCTGTACCTAGCTGCTTTAGGTGAACTTTATTTACTTCATAAACTATGTATTATATATGTATTCAAATCACGGGGTACTTTATACTGCAGGTATCGGGTTGAAAGCGAAGACTTCAAAGCTTCCCGTAAACAACATGCTCGGCGCGAAGCAGGCTTCCAAGTGTTTTGGTTCAGATGTTGAGTGCCGGCCTTATATAGTATAATTGCCGTAAAGCGTCTCCCCAGATTAAAATGCGAAATTAGTGATAACATTTAAGTTTGACTATCTCTATGTGTCTCTAATACGTTGAGACTTTCGCAAATATTGTATTCGTAGTGCCAAAAAGTCAGTGACTGCCTGCTTTGAATTGCCTACTTTATGTGGCCAACAAACAATTACCAATTCATATGGTACACATTTTTGTTGACACTACTCCTTGAATATTTTTTTATTTATATATACATACAAGAGTTTGCTTTTATGGTAATCTGGTTGTCTGGTATCCGTAGTAATAATTTGCGCTTCTGTATTATGGTTATAGCGATGCAAGTGTTGCACAAACACTTGCAACAAACTTAAACAATATTGAGCATTCGAAATTTCGAAAGGGCATTTTTCGAAAGGCGTATTTGACTCCGTTGCTCTTATCAGGCATTTAACTCGACCGATCAAGTGACGAACGTGTCTTTGTTGATGGTCTTAGAATTTTCGGCAGTCACAAGTGTGATTAGTCTAAGATTTATGCTAGAGTTAGTGGCGGCAATTGCTGTAAGTCACGCCTGTACAGCAAACATTGTATATGCATTACCGCTGGACTTATCCAGTACCTGACACCTTTATAGTACGGCCTAGACTAATATTTATATATATTTATATATGTATGCGTTATACACGTGTATAGTATATATTACAATTGCATTGACATTGCGAAATTCAGTTAATATGAGCACATTCCAAGCATTTCCAAAGCAGTGTGGAACACATCCAAATCGACGTGATAATTATTGACCTTTCTACATGGCTCCGGTAATGGAATTGGGTTAGTTGGGTTTATTGGGATGCTAACGGTAGTCTTAGCATTACTGACAATTTATGCATTTATTGCCTTATTTAACTTTAATAACAGCATTAATGTTATAACATTCATATTAAGCAATGATATCACGCCGCTCTAAGTAAAACTAATTATAGTGGGTGTGCCGTATGGCAATAAATGATAAATTCGGAAAGTAAATACTATAAATTAAAGAACTTTATTTTCAATGATTTTCTTTTATATATGTTTTACAAGTTTTTTCTATGGATGCAACAGACACTACCGTTTCCTCGGTCGGTTTCCTCCTTTGGCCAAAGCAGGGGAAATAATACCAGTTTTCGCCTTTACCAAAATTCTCGCCATCTGCCAGTGTTTGGGGCAGTTTCCTAAACGAATCAATAAATAACACATTTGTAAAATTGTATGCCATTTTTACTTACTTTTTCACTGTTTCCGGTAGAGCCAGACACAAGGCGGCGCCAATGAACATCAGCAGACTAATAAAAATCGACGGCAGCGGCTTATAAAAGGTTCCCAGGAATATGATATATGAACTGAAGAAGCCAAATGCATAGCCCACTACAAGTATATTAGACATGCCGCGTCCTCGTACACTGGTGGGTATAATTTCGGCGGCATATTGAGCCTCCGCATCGTAGGCGACAACACCACCATATCTGCCCAGGCCCACCATTAAGTCCAAAAGAAGCGAGTGCTCCGACGGATCCAAACTGGCTACCAGAAAGCCAGTTAAGGCGGTAATCACTGCACCTACAAAGAGGGAAGCACAGGCCATGCCCTTGCGACCGATGAAGTTCTGGAAGAGGATTATGGTCAGGCCGGCGGATAGGTACGTAATGCCAGTGAATGAGAAGAGCTTGAAGGGTGAGGTGCCCAGGCCCTCCATATTGCGACTGAGTATGTCAAGGGCCACCGTGATGATCATGCTGGTAGAGAAAAATCTGTTTTAGTCTGTAATCTTAAACACTTGCACTCGCTTTCGACTTACGACTTGATGAACAGTATGATGGTAAATTTACGCAATCGTGGCGTCCTCAGCATTCCCATGAATGTATCAGATGTGGTTTTCTGCTGCTCGTTCATCTTATTGCTATAATACGTAATAAAATCATCAAAAACATTTTCCTCCAATTGGCGTCCATTGAATTTGGCAATACGACGCAGACACTCCGCCATAGGCATAGGCATCATCGCCAACCCATTTAAGCTGTGCACAATATTCAGAGAAGCGAGTATAACTCTGTGAATTCCTTAAACTGCTGCCTATTTTTAGGGTTAACATACCTCAGTCGTAATGCTTTCATAGCCACTCTCGCGCTCAAATTGCCATGACTCGCATTTGAATTCCTCATTCATTAAGATCACCGGATCCCACTGAATGTAGTTACAGCGACCAGAGGATGAGTTATTTCGATAAGCGTAAACATCATGGGGAACGGCGGCGTGAAGCTTATGATCGTCTGCGAAAAATAATGAAACGACGACAGTATATTCGTATATCCATAGAGAGCCAGCAATACGAACTGGTAGCGCCCAAAGCTGCCACATTTCTCCAATACACTCTCGAAGTCCATTGTGTTGAGAATTCTCGTGTTCTCTGTGACTAGAATAGCGGTCCCAACGTCTGCATCGCTCGTTGGCCGCCGATCGTGTGGCAAGAAACGACTGCTGCAATATTCATATATGTGTATATATATATAAACCTACATATATCCATATACGTTATACGAATCGCATGCCATCAGATCATCTATTGCCTGGAATATCTGGTAAGGCCAAGCGTTTTCTATGCAAACAGCAAGGCGAAAAAATCTGTAATGGCTTATTTTGTAGACGGTGAAGTTGTTTTGTTTTATTATTCAGTAGCTGTGTAATATGTATACGTATAGATAAGAGGTGGTCACATGCTATTAAGTGATTAGGTGATTAAGTTAAGATTAATTTAATACGATATTTTCCCAAAGGCTTTAGAGGATATATTTAAAACTACTCAAAAACTCAATTGAAAAAAAAAAATAAAAGAAAACCGTTAAATCGGAGTTAAATGGTAATTTTAAAAATTTAGTTTATTTTTGCATTGCTTTTTTTTGCCATGTAAAATGCACAACAAGCAACTAGACAAACCTTCATATCGATTGTAAGTATTTATGTACACTTCTATGCTTCTCTAAACCCATTGATATTGGAATCGTGAAATGTCTTAGGTCATTTTTATCTGGATTTTTTGTCAAATCTCTATTCATTGTTATCTTTTGAATCCAGTCATATGCCAAGCATATGATAAACCTTATTACGAAAACGAATAAGAAATTAAAATCAAAATGCAAAGTAAATAACGATTTAAATGTGCATTTGCCTAGCCTGATACACTATAAAGTGCCGTTGTTTTTAAGCCTTATGATATGACTTTGAAATATTGCTAAAGCAAATAAGTGTGAATAGGGCAACGATCTGAGAACTTTGTATTACTTAAAATTTTGCTGCAATTCTTTTAGTACAAAATACGTTTTTCTCTATTCGTAAACTTTCAAAGCTTTCTTCAAAATAAAATACAAATACAATTATTTCCAACAACTTCTCAACGTAGTTTGTCTACTTCTACTTAAACAAAGTAAACTATTGCATTCCTTATGCTTCACTTTACAAAGGTTTTTCCTTCATGTTCTTGGTAGATACGTTATTTTTGACCATATTTCTCATATGATGATATTTATGTCGATATGCTTAATTTGCGCATGGAATTTAGTACCTTTTGCCAAGCATTGAGGGCTCTGATTATCGCTAAATATCCTTGTTGCAGATCCCTCGCTGAATCCCAGTTCACGCATAACGTTGCGTATATATGCAGCTTCCTAAGCTGCCAGTGAGAGTGCCATTAGGCCATGTAGTTATGTCTACATACCAACGATTGATAGTTAGCGTGGTTCGCTCGCTGACATCCGTCAATGTCGCATCTGACTTGAAATCGTTCCTCTATGGCATTAGATTTGCAGTTGTGCATACCAGACTCACGCAGAATGTTCTCAATGTAGTAGCTATGGGTGACAGTAAGGCTGCGCGTGTGCTGGACATAATAAGATCGTCGACATTTACGGCTATTACATTCAGTTTGCTGGCTTCACGGCGCGTATACAAAACAATCTTGATGAGCACGGCGTTCAGTTTCTCATTTAACTGACGGCAACTCTGTTTAAGGCCGAATAGAGCCTTCTTGAGTTTTAGAGCTCGTTCAGGGAAATCTTGGTTAGCAAATCACTCCGCATATAAACCACATCTCGCAGATCACTGCTGAGATAAGCAGAATACACGTCAATCTGATGCATATACGAACCATTTTCTATCGCTAGAGCAATTTTTATTGAAACACCGGGCCCATGACCATTAATACCACGAGGAGTTTTTCAGTAGAGGTTATGTTTATATACATACGTTTCAATATCTTTTCGTCAAGCGCTGCGCGACCTTCTAAATTACGCTAATCGATGTTATGCGCGTCTTTACAGTGATCTGTTAAGAGACTCGCATATAGAATGTTGTGGTAACTCTATGTACATTGTGCATATGTAAACATTGTTGCTTTAACAAATTATTATACTATTCGCGATAATAGCAATACGCTCCCTTGAAGAAACAATACGCTTTACTTAAATATATGTAACTCCCAAACTCGAAATGCATTCGCGATGTTTGCTGGCATCTGTTCTGTTTGCATATACTCTACTTCAATGTCGCCGCTCAGGTATTTTTGCTTGATGAAGTGGTGGCGTACATCTATATGTTTCGTACGCGGGTGAAATCCGAAGCCAGTAACCAGTGATTGTCATGATAATCTTCTCCAGGTCGCCCTTGGCCACCAGACGCACTTTCTTCTTGCCTGCAGCGCTGCCGTCATCCTTTGTGCGAAATACCATTCTGTTGCCGATAACTTTACGATCAGCGGGTCGTTCTACGAGGTCCCACGTTTTATTTAGCACTTGAGCTAAAAACTCGTCCTCGATAGCTTTAGTCGCGTCTGCTTCTTTAGAATTTTTAGCTTCTTGCAACGTAGACGGACCGTCTACGCATGTAAAAGCCATTTCGCACTCCTCAATGATTACATCCTGTGCCTTGGCGTCTCCCGCCTCATCATTGCTGCTGCTGACCCGTCCGAATAGTTTTTGCACGCCCCCGACTACGACGTGGATTGTGTAGTTCTTGCTTCTCCTCTTTGGATTCGCCCATCGCATCCTCACAGCGCTCACTTGACTCATTTGTCGTGATGACGACGTCAATGTCTTCTTTGCCATAGAATTCTTCATATTTCGTTTTGAAACCTGGAATATCCAAGAATTGTACATCGTTAGATATGATCATCTTGCGCCTTTCCAGCACGTATAACCGATACGCTTTCGAGCTTGTTGCGTATGCCAGCAGAATGCACTCTTCAGATCTGGAATCGAATTTGCCATTCTTAACGCCTTCGTGCCAAACGTTCGCATGTATGCCAGTGTCGGGATCTTATTTATCCACGTGGTGTAGGGAATTCCTCCAGATAGTCCTTTCGTTGGGCATCTGTTGCAAATGTAGCAAGCTGAGCTTACAGCTTCTGCCCAAAACATTGGAGGTGCTCTCACTGGAGCTTGTTTCATCATGCACCTGGAGATTTCCACATGGGTTCTGTTTTGCCTCTCAGACAATCCATTTTGCTGCGGCGTATATGGGGCACTAAGCCTACGCCGGATGCCATGGCTCTTCAGATAGTTATCAAACTCCACGTTGCAATATTCGGTTCCAACGTCCGATTGTAGTGCTTTTATTTTCCTTCCGGCGAAGTTTCTACTTCTGCTTTATATTGCTTGAACAATTTAAGCACCTCAGACTTTTGTTTAAGGAAATATGTCTCGCAATATCTTGACTGATCATCGATAAAGGTTACATAATATCTGTAACCACTCATGGATTCTTTCCTCATTGGTCCGGACACGTCACTGTGTATAATTTCGAGCAAATCAGTCGTTCTCATTTCAGTTGTAGTTTTATAAGTGTTTGTAGTTTGTTTCTCACTTATAGGCGCTGTTCCAGTTGAACTGTGAGACACTGTACATACATACTTCACATTTCGACAATTTTTTGTTGTCTTTGACATTCATATCGTACACTTTGTTTGTACGCAACCAAACCATATTATTGTTTTTCACTATTAACGCATTATTTTTTCGGAAATGAACCTCGTAACCTCTGTCTGTGATCTTTGCGACAGCAGACTTTGTCTCAGATCGGGCACATAAAGCACTTCACTCAGAGTTATATTCTCTTTTGTTTGATTTTCTTCAACCGCGATTCGTACATCACCGACTCCACTGATCTGTGTCGTTTCATTGTTTGCCAAATGCAACGTGTTTTCGATCATTGCAATATTTTCAAGTGAATCCACATTTGAAGTCATATGCGCTGTACATCCACTGTCTAGGCACCACATACCAACTTTATTTACACAGAAATTAGTCTGATATGCGAGCGTGGCTTCTTCAGCTCTCTTTGCTCTGTCTCTTTGGTATCTAGCTCTTCGCCTTTGCCTTTTGCCTTGTTACGACAGTTGCGCGCTATATGTCCCGTTTTATTGCAAGTAAAAAATTTTCTGTTCCCTCGCATTTTAGGCGGCTTATCGCGTTTACCGTTTTGTCGGTGAGCGAACATTACGTTTTGCTCTTCAATTTCACACTTAGTTTTGCGCGCATTTACTTCTAGTATTTTTACTTTTAAAACATCTGACCTTGGAATCATCTCTTGCTTCCATTGCGCACCGAAAAGTTTCGCATGATTCGGGCAAACTGTAAAGCAGGAGTATGCTGAGCAAATCATCGCATGTTGTCATGCCAATTTCCCTGAGTTGCTTCACAGCCTCGCGCATCGCCATCTTCACTTAGCCGCGACAGTGCGATTTTCTTCAGGAGAGATGCTTTTCGCACTGGTCCTCTTGATTGAAACGTTTCCCTAAGCTTTGTCCAGCAGTTGGCAGCTGACGTACAACCTTCGATTACGGCTTCGGATGGGCTAATCGCCAACACAATATCCGCACGCGCTTTTTCGTCATACGTTTTCGATACGGTGGAGTCGTTCCCGACCGTGAGAGGGCATTTCTTAGTGCCGTCCACATACAGCCATAGGTCGTTCTTCACTAGTACGGCTTGCATTTGTAATTTCCATATATCGTAATTTTCCGCACACAGCGGTTCTATTTTTATAAAGGCACTTATTTTTCACTTTTTGCATTTATAACCTTCTATTGTTTTCAAGTTATGATTATTATTTTCCGCGCAGTGGAAGCGTGCTGCGCCCATAACCTGTTGGAGATTTGGGGTTATGGGTACAGGCTTATTGATTGAAACACCGGGCCTATGACCATTAATAACACGAGGAGTTTTTCAGTAGAGGTTATGTTTATATACATACGTTTCAATATCCTTTCGTCAAGCGCTGCGAGACCTTCTAAATTACGCTAATCGATGTTATGCGTGTCTTTACAGTGATCTGTTAAGAGACTCGCATACAGAATGTTGTGGTAACTCTATATACATTGTGCATACAGAACTATGTAAACATTGTTGCTTTAACATATTATTATACTATTCGCGATAATAGCAATACTGGTCACTAGTCAAGCGTTCAAGCGTACTACTTTGCCATGTTCGTCACGCTTTACTGCAAATACCCATTCACAGTCAATTGCCTTCTCTCCCTTTAGTAGATCAACAACTCCCAAGGCTTGTTGGCTTGTAGACTATCTACTATCTATCTCCTTCTGCATCGACGCCCTCCATTCACTGATCGGAACTCAACGGTGCAATGACGCTAGCAGGTGCAGCTACGTTGTCGTAAAATTCAAAATGCTATACTGTTTTCGTGGGCGTCCTGGCTGCTGGGTGCGCACTTTCCTTGGACTCTCAGGACCAATTTTGCCCGGTGCTTTGCATGACTCGATTTTCTCATTGTCACCAATGTCTCCATCTGTTGATATATTTTGCACCTTGTCATCTCGTTCGGAATTCACGCGATCCTCAGTTTGACCGCCATTATGAAGACATGCAGGCTCATCGTCGACTTTATTCGTGTCATTTCGCGCACTCCGCTACACTATTTTGTTGGAGTTTATACGACACAATACGCTGTCTCTTGATGCCGTTGCTCACTAAATATTTTTCGATATCGCCGCTTCTTACCGCTCGTTAGCAGCAAAGATCACATCGCATGAACGATTTTCCATGCGCTCACTCTCATGCCCATATTTAAAATTGAATCCCTTTTGAGTACTTTCGAGTCTGGCACAAAGTTACATTGAAGGTCTATTACATACATATAATCACTAAGCAGACAATACAATAGAGGCGGCAAACCGACAAAAAAAGTGCATCAGGTTTTTTCTGAGTCTCTGGGCGCAAGTGTGTCATTATTTCACTTGACTTCTCTGCGAGAACATGGTGGGTAAATGAAAAACCCAGCCTTTTATGAGCATGTGTGCATGCGTGCGCACAAGTACTCACCTTTTCTAGTAGGCACTCGGTTAGGTTAGGTTGTATCGGCTGTCAGCCCGATGTGATACCGAAATGGGATCCAGGGATTTTCACCTGCAGTCGTGCCTTCAAGCATTCTAACATTTATTCAAACATTAGCCCTACCCGATGCGTTCATGAATTTCGCTATCTTGGCCGGTCTCATATATCGGAGCTCCGATAAACCATTTAGGGAGTAGTTTCCTGGTGTGCTATGCGGGCACAGGTGGCATTTTGCCATTTTTTGCATGACCTGCGCCTGTACTCCTCCATGCTGTTGAGCTTACAGGTAGCTAGAGGCATACTTATACCTTCCTTGTCCGTGAGGAGCGGTAGTATGGTACCTTTCCTAGCTAACTCATCGGCTTTGCAGTTCAATGTCCTGGTGACCAGGAACCCATATCAGGCTAATAACATGCTGTTTAGCCATCTCGTGTAGAGATTTGCGGCAGCTTGTTACTGATATCGAATTGGAAGATATCGAGCTGATTGATTTAATTGCTGCCTGACTGTCAATATATATATTTATGTAGCCAGGGCTGACTTTGAGCCTATCTAGGCAGTCTAAAGCTTCCTTTATGGCCAGTATCTCAGCTTGAAAAACACTACAGTGTGTTGGAAGGCTGAAGGATAACTGCAAATTGAGTTGCTCGGAGTAGACCCCTCCGCCTACACGGTTGTCTAGCTTCGAGCCATCTGTAAAGAAGGTTATGGTTGCCGGTGGACCGGGGTGCCATGAACCCATTCTTCCCCTTGAGGGAAGTATGTGTTGAAGGGTGTTCCCAATTGTGTTACTGGCACGCAGTAATCTGTATTAGAAGGGATGGTCGGTTTCCCTTCTAAGATAGAGGCATGACCAGTGCTCTGAATAGTCCAGGCGAGGGATTCTCTGAGTCTTATGGCCGTAAGTGTTGCATTTTCCATTCCTTGCCTTTCCAGACACGGAATGTCCAGGATAGCGTCAAGTGCCTCACTAGGTGTGGTATGAAGCGCCCCTGATATGCATAGTTCAGCCATACGCTGAACTTTGTTTAGTTTAGAAAGGGTGGTTTTCTTTTTAAGACAGGGCCACCATACTGCGACGCCATACAGAAGTATAGGTCTGACTATGGATGTGTATAACCATCGAACGATATTTGGGGATATACCCCATTTCAGCCCAATGGATTTCCTACACGTATATAGGGCGACTGTTGCCTTTTTAACCCGTGTTTGGATATTGAGGTTCCAGTCTAGTTTCCTGTCTAGTGTCAATCCTAGGAAATTGGCACTGTTTTTGAAAAGTAGATTTACATTATTTAGTCTGGGTGGGACAAAAGAAGGGACCTTGTAATTCCTTGTAAAAATAACAAGTTCCGTTTTATTTGGGTTTACTCCTAATCCACTCTCTTGAGCCCAGCATGACAGTATTTTTAAGTTTACTAGTCATGAGGTCGCAAAGAGTTTGTGGGTATTTTCCCCTGAAAATTACTGCAACATATGCAACCGTTTTGAAGCCGCCCCCTCCATGTCCCGCAGCAATTTGTTAATTGCTATGTTCCATAGTAGGGGTGACAGGACGCCTCCTTGTGGCGTACCTCTGCTTACGAACCTGAGAGAGTTGACGACCCTAGTGTGGATGTCACAGTCCTGCAAGTAAGCAACTGACTGATCAGGCCCACTAGACCGGTGTCAATCCCCAGGCTCAGCAGAGCTCCAGCTATGGCTGCCGGAGTGACGTTGTTAAAAGCGCCCTCAATGTCGAGAAACGCTATAAGGGTGTACTCTTTATGAAGTAAGGATTTCTCTATAATAGAGACCACAGAGTGAAGGATCTGCCCTTCCTGTAGGCATGTTGAGACTCCGACATAAGCCTGGGGTCAATGGATGCTGTGAGATGGAGACTTATAAGTCGTTCCAAGGTCTTTAGCAAGAAAGATGACAGACTGATGGGTCTGAAATCTTTGGCGCTGGTGTGCGACGGCTTCCCAGCTTTGGGTATGAAGGCTGTTTTTGACTAGAGCCATGTCGGTGGGATGCGACCAGTCTTCAGAATCTTCCCGAAGATTTCATGTAGCCAGTTTATGGCTGTATTTCCCGCCTTTTCTAATTGGGCTGGGCTTGTCTGATCTGTGCCTGGGGATTTGAATGGCTTGAAGCTGTTCACTGCCCACTTAATGTTACCTCTGTGTATAAGAGACTTTCAAGATGTGTTTTCTAGTAGGCCCTAAAGGGTTATGAATGTGTGCGAAAAAGCAGCTATATTGCATTGTCTGCTTAGTGATATAATGTATCGGTCAAATCAAGAGTGTTATTTTTCGACTTTATTCGCGCATTTCCACGCCCATATGCCTGTATATAATTATTTACAGGTCAAATAATTTTATCTTTGTGCTCTCTCAATTCTATAAAGCACGATCTATCGTTACACAAATGCGCTGTGGCACCACTGCCTAGACACCACATGTTCTTTGCGAAACCAACACCACTTGGGTAACTTTCCGCTGCAAATAGTGATTACGATTTCTGACTCTTTATTTTTGTTGCCTTGCACTTTTTCAGTGCCCGCGACGATTACATGTCTAGCAGGCGGCCTGTGTTGCCTATCTCTGCTGCGCACTTTTACGATGCACTTTACAGTTACTTTTGCCTTCATTTCTGTTTGCTGGATTGTCTATACGCGTCGAGAACATTTTTGCCTCTCCGCTTGACGCTGTCTTTCCGTCTATCCGATCTACGCCGTGACTCCCTTCGAGTATCTTGATTTTTATCACGTGCGTTGCGAAGGCAACGAGTTTCCATGGCGATCACGAAATTTTTGTATTCATCCGACAAACTTGAATACAACAATATAGACAAACACTCTTCTTATTGTAAAGCCGATCTCGCTTAGTCTTCCCACTGAGTCTGCAAACTTATGCATGTGCTCTGCCATTCCACTCGGCTCTACCAATCTTAGCTGTAGCAACTGCTTTAACAAAGTTGCCCGATGCAAAGATCCCATTAGCGTATGAATTTCTTTCAGGGTGTTCCCGGAACTTGGCGATGTTTGGCAATTCTTCACGTGATTTATTTGGGATGCCTTTATGCGAAGCATTATGCTTGCCAGAGTCTTTTCGTCTCTTGTATCAAATATTGCCTTTTGATCAGTACACATACTGTCATAGTTCTGAATATACGAGTACGCTTTGCATTTGAACGTCCCAGACACTATAATTTTGGTCGTCCAACTTGTCGATCAAACTCATAGAGATATTCATTTTCATTAATCACACTCGTCTAAGAAAGTCCAGAATGCTCTGATTCTCCTTCTACAAGCAATCCTCAGAATAATTCACTGCATTTTCTACAAACTAAATTTTTCGTGTGCTGGGCCTATAACCTATTAGAACTCAGGGTTTACATTTATTCAGAGCTTTGTGTTTAATACAGAAGCAACATATTAAGACTACAAAACGGGAATCCAAGACAAGCTGCGGTGTACATAGGCAAATACAACTATTTCCAACAAATTCCAATTGTTTACGTAATAAAGATAACACTGAGACATCGGAAAGCAGGCTTTAAAATTTATTTAATTGTTTTAATTTTTAATTTGGCGCTCTGCATGTCATAAATGCATTTATTGTAAGCTTTGTTAATAACACACACCACTAAATTGCACAACATTGTAATCTTTATTTTCAGAGATTTTCTTTCATATATGTTTTACAAGTTTTTTCTATGGATGCAACAGACACTACCGTTTCCTCGGTCGGTTTCCTCCTTTGGCCAAAGCAGGGGAAGTAATACCAATTTTCGTCTTTACCAAAATTCTCGCCATCTGCCAGTGTTTGGGGCAGTTTCCTAAGCGAATCAATAAATAAAACATTTGCAAAATTGTATGTCATTTTTACTTACTTTTTCACTGTTTCCGGTAGAGCCAGACACAAGGCGGCGCCAATGAACATCAGCAGACTAATGAAAATCGACGGCAGCGGCTTATAAAATGTTCCCAGGAATATGATATATGAACTGAAGAAGCCAAATGCATAGCCCACTACATGTATATTAGACATGCCACGTCCTCGTACACTGGTGGGTATAATTTCGGCGGCATATTGAGCCTCCGCATCGTAGGCGACAACACCACCATATCTGCCCAGGCCCACCATTAAGGCCAAAAGAAGCGAGTGCTCCGACGGATCCAAACTGGCTACGAGAAAACCAGTTAAGGCGGTAATCACAGCACCTACAAAGAGGGAAGCACAGGCCATGCCCTTGCGACCGATGAAGTTCTGGAAGAGGATTATGGTCAGGCCGGCGGGTAGGTACGTACTGCCAGTGAATGAGAAGAGCTTGAAGGGTGAGGTGCCCAGGCCCTCCATATTGCGACTGAGTATGTCAAAGGCCACCGTGATGATCATGCTGGTAGAGAAAAATCTGTATAAGTCTGTAATCTTAAACACTTGCACTCGCTTTCGACTTACGACTTGATGAACAGTATGATGGTAAATTTACGCAATCGTGGCGTCCTCAGCATTCCCATGAATGTATCAGATGTGGTTTTCTGCTGCTCGTTCATCTTATTGCTATAATACGTAATGAAATCATCAAAAACATTTTCCTCCAATTGGCGTCCATTGAATTTGGCAATACGACGCAGACACTCCGCCGCCCGCTCATATTGTCGCTTGGTCAGCAGCCACTCGGCGCTCTCAAAGAGCAGGCACGGATAGCAGAGTACGCCTAACGCCGGCAATGAGGCAGCCCACAAATATTTGCGCCAGCTGCCCACCCAAATTGCCAGCCACGGTGAGACCATCAGACCCACACAATAGAAAACGGCCAACACAATGTTAAGGCCCAGAGTGCGGCGTTTGGGACTAAGGTACTCAAATACTGCAAGAACAGCTCGAATATAATCGGAGCTTGCATTCAGACTCATTGTTCAGACTCACCCAATATGTACATGAGAATGTACTGAGTATCTGTCGATAGACCAGCTATGAAACGGCCAGCCGAGAAAAATGGCAGCGAGTGCACAAATGAGGTGATGAAATCGCCAAAAGCTCCCGTCAATGTGGTCAGCATGCAGGCCTTGAGTCGACCAATGCGATCCGCCAGATAGCCAAAGAATATAGTGCCCAGAACGGAGCCCACGAAGAAAAAGGATTGACCCACGGCCAATTTATAGGCATCATCGCAAACCCATTCAAGCTGTGCACAATATTCAGAGAAGCGAGTATAACTCTGTGAATTCCTTAAACTGCTGCCTATTTTTAGGGTTAACATACCTCAGTCGTAATGCTTTCATAGCCACTCTCGCGCTCAAATTGCCATGACTCGCATTTAAATTCCTCATTCATTAAGAGCACCGGATCCCACTGAATGTAGTTACAGCGACCAGAGGATGAGTTATTTCGATAAGCGTAAACATCATGGGGAACTGCAGGCATGCATCTATAAAATGGGAAAATTATTTACATTTATTGAAATAATTTAAATCGCATTAAACTGGATTTACGTATGCGGCGGCGTGAAGCTTATGATCGTCTGCGAAAAATAATGAAACGACGACAGTATATTCGTATATCCATAGAGAGCCAGCAATACGAACTGGTAGCGCCCAAAGCTGCCACATTTCTCCAATACACTCTCGAAGTCCATTGTGTTGAGAATTCTCGTGTTCTCTGTGACTAGAATAGCGGTCCCAACGTCTGCATCGCTCGTTGGCCGCCGATCGTGTGCCAAGAAACGACTGCTGCAATATTCATATATGTGTATATATATATAAACCTACATATATCCATATACGTTATACGAATCGCATGCCATAAGATCATCTATTGCCTAGAATATCTGGCAAGACCAAGCGTTATCTATGCAAAAGCAAGGCGAAAAAATCTGTAATGGCTTATTTTGTAGACGGTGAAGTAGTTTTGTTTTATTATTCAGTAGCTGTGTATGCGTATAGATAAGAGGTGGTCACATGCTATTAAGTGATTAGGTGATTAAGTTAAGATTAATTTAATACGATATTTTCCCAAAGGCTTTAGAGGATATATTTAAATCTTATATAGCAAAATATCATATTAACACAGTCAAGCAAATACATTCTTTATTCATTCAATACTCGTTCTGTGTCGAATAAACTACTCGAAAACTCAATTGAAAAAAAGGAAAAATAAAATAAAACCATTAAATATGCGTTAAATGGTAATTTTAAAAATTTAATTTATTTTTGCATTGCTTTTTTTTTTGTCATATGCACAACAAGCAACTAGACAAACCTTCATATTGATTATAAGTATAAGTATATAAGTATAAACCCATTTATATTGGAATCGTGAAATGTCTTAAGTAATTTTTATCTGGAGGGTATGCTTTTGCTAGCTGTTTTGTCAAATCTCTATTCATTGTTATCTTTTGAATCCAGTCATATGCCAAGCATATGATAAACGTTATGACGAAAACGAATAAGAAATTAAAATCAAAATGCAAAGTAAATAACGATTTAAATGTGCATTTGCCTAGCCTGCTACACTATAAAGTGCCGTTGTTTTTAAGCTTTATGATATGACTTTGAAATATTGCTAAAGCAAATAAGTGTGAATAGGGCAACGATCTGAGAACTTTGTATTACTTAAAATTTTGCTGCAATTCTTTTAGTACAAAATACGTTTTTCTCTATTCGTAAACTTTCAAAGCTTTCTTCAAAATAAAATACAAATACAATTATTTCCAACAACTTCTCAACGTAGTTTGTCTACTTCTACTTAAACAAAGTAAACTATTGCATTCCTTATGCTTCACTTTACAAAGGTTTTTCCTTCATGTTCTTGGTAGATACGTTATTTTTGACCATATCTCTCATATGATGTTATTTATGTCGATATGCTTACTTTGCGCATGGAATTTAGCACCTTTTGCTAAGCATTGAGGGCTCTGATTATCGCTAAATATCCTTGTTGCAGATCCTCGCTGAATCCCATTGCACGCATAACATTGCGTGTATATGCAGCTTCCTTAGCTGCCAGAGCCTCAGTGCTGCTTAATGCTACATCGCTCTGCTTTTTTTTACTCCCATATGAAAACCGCACCTGCCGCTGTCTCCAGCCCAATCTGCATCGACGAAACAGTGTATCACCTGACTGGTCTTCTGGTAGTGCAAACTCTACTCCGCAGTGCCTCTTAAGTATCTCGTTACTTAGTGCAATATATTAGGCCATGTAGTTATGTCTACATATCAACGATTGATAGTTAGCCTGGTTCGCTCGCTAACATCCGTCAATGTCGCATCTGACTTAAAATCGTTCCTCTATGGCATTATATTTGCAGTTGTGCATACCAGACTCACGCAGAATGTTCTCAATGTAGTAGCTATGGGTGACAGTAGGGCTGCGCGTGTGCTGGACATAATAAGATCGTCGACACTTACGGCTATTACATTCAGTTTGCTGGCTTCACGACGCGTATACAAAACAATCTTGATGAGCACGGCGTTCAGTTTCTCATTTAACTGACGGCAACTCTGTTTAAGGCCGAATAAAGCCTTCTTGTGTTTTAGAACTCGTTCAGGGAAATCTTGGTTAGCAAATCACTCCACATATGAGCCACATCTCGCAGATCACTGCTGAGATAAGCAGAATACACGTCAATCTGATGCATATACGAACCATTTTCTGTCGCTAGAGCAATCACAAAGCTGATTGTCGAAAATCTGGCCACAGGGCAGAAATTCTCATTGGAATTTACGCTATATTATTGGGCGCATCCTTTGGCTACTTGTCTAGATTTCAGGCGTACTACTTTGCCATGTTCATCACGCTTCACTGCAAACACCCATTTACAGCCAAGTGCCTTCTATCCCTTTAGTAGATCAACAACTCCTAAGGCTTGTTGGCTTGTAGACTATCTATCTCCTTCTACATACAGGCTCATCGTCGACTTTCTTCCTGACCAATGTGACATTATTATTACCCAACGATAATGTGTCCCTTACGCTGGCATCTGTCGTTTCACCTTCAAGAAACATCAAATCACACGTTTTGATTACTTTTCATGAAACGGGTTTATTCGTGTCATTTCGCGCGCTCCGCTACACTATTTTGTTGGGGCTTATACGACATAATACGCTGTCTCTCGATGCCGTTGCTCACTAAATATTTTTCGAAATCGCCGCTCAAAAATTCTGGACCGTTGTCGCTGAGACATTTTTGCTTGCGTCCAGTATGTTTTCTGCAGACGCCTTGTATGCTTTGAACTTTTCAAAGATTTCATCGCGAGTGTTCATAAAACACGCATATACAAATACCGATCTATAGTCAGTAAATGTGCCAAAGTACCGCACACCACCTACAGAACATTTCCTCAAATGTCTGTGTATATGAAATCTAGTGTGCCTTTGGCGCACGCTTATTTTAAACTTATTTTGCACTTCGTGCATGTTTCACATACATGTTCTGTTAAGTCCGAACACTGCGCTACCTGCAAACCGTGCACTAAATTTCTCTTAATCATTTTATTTAGGCTGATAAAATTTAAATGGCCAAGCCGCTTGTGCCACTTCAGTGTGTCTGTTAAATTATCTTGAACGCTGACACACTGTTGCTCATCTGTGTTGAACAAATATAAGTCTTACCGCTTGTAACTATTAACCAAGTCAGAACAAATATTTTACCTAACTTGCTTCAGTAGGGTATTAAAAAACCAATACAACCTACTAAGGAGCTACAGAATCACAGCTGAGGTCTGGACCATTTGATACCCTAGCTCTTTCGGGAGGAATTGGATGGGTTGCTGTGACCTATGGCTCTATTACATAATGTTTAAATTATTGTAGAGTCCCTGATGTACTAAATAGGAAGTGCTGGACTTAGAAATGAAAAAAAAAATATAAAAAAATCGGACGAAATACTAATATTGAAGGTGAATGCTCTAATATATACTGGACTATCTAAATAAATGTAGCGGGATCTCAAATGGCATTCGATCACCGCAGTTTTTACCCACCAAAACATGAATCTTCAAAGGCGAGTTGTGAGATTCCCTATTAAAAAATGATCTATCTCATTATATCATTTTGGTTGGCCCCATTTACTCGACAATTACTCCATCGGAGCAAAAAAAAAATAATACTTCAACTATTGTATTATTTTTTTTTGCTCTCTATTTAAAAAAATATATAAGAGAATATTCAATTGTTCTGTGCCGAGGGTAATTTTTTTATTTTTTTATTATAATTACTTTTGTTTTATTTCTGGCTAAATTTTGTTTTATTATGCCATGGCTAAATAGTGAATTGGTAGATTTATTTTTCTTTTATTATTTTTGTAATGTTCAGTTTTTCTTTTTGACTTTAATTGTTTTTATTTTTGGGTGCTAAGTGTGCATATAACTTTGTTGGCACCTGTAAGCATTGCAATCTAATTCAAGGCAAAAAGCTGTCGTTGGCGCCACCTATGGCGCATGCGCCACCGACTTTATGCTTTCAAAGCTCCAAAGCTATATTCTCAGCCGAAAGCTCTCCTGGGCGAAAGCTTCAAGCTTAGCCTGGGATAAGCTGCAGCCTAAAGCGGATAAAAGTTCAAGCTGATGTGTGTATGTATCAAGTTTTAATTATTAGTGCGGATTTGGTTTTGTTTGGTGGTTTTTTTTTGTTTTTTTTTTGTTATTGCTTAGGGATTCGTATTAATTTCTTCTTTTTTTAAGCTTGAATAAAAAATATTTTGGAAAAATTCGGGTGCTTCTCATATTTGTCTCTTTAAATGTTCCGTACGAAAGTACGTTTATTGGCACCGTATTTTACCAAATTTCAGGAAAAGTAGATTCTTGACTTACGTTTTTCTCCGATCCGATGAAAGGCCTTCCAACGATGGGTTTATTTCTTGTAGTCGTAGGTGTATATAGATGTATATTTTTTCTCACTGAAACTTAATTAATTATTCAATCACAAAAAATATTTTTTTTTTTTAACTTTAATAAGGAATTTTATTAGTATTGCACTTATACAAAAACACACAGCCGGTCAATTTTATCGATTTGATTTGGAAGCTCTGCGCTTATTTATGATATAAATAAATTCTAACTTTCCGGTTATATATGTTTTACAACTTTTCTGCATCGATAGTTTTTTATGATGTTTGTTTTAATTTCCTGGACTTTTAGTATTTTAAGTTATTATTACTATTATTTTTTTTTTAGCATTTAATTTTTTTTATTCTTTAATGGCATTATGGATATTTAATTTTTTCTTATTATTTGTATTATATTGGCAGATTTACTCATGATACATAAAACATTCTTACAATTTAGCACTTATTTTATACACAATTTTTCTTTTTATTGTTTTTTGTTTTAAAATATTGTTTCTGTAGTCTGTGTTGGTTTGCTTTTAATAATGGATTAATTAATTCGCCGGTTTGGCTGCTGCTGCAAATGAACTGTCTCCGTCTCCAGGGGATGAACAAATTGGGGCTCTCTTCCTAGCGTTATTGAGTAGCGATCGGGGCAGTGGGCTGCTTGATGGCTTCCAGAGGCTTCTGAAGGGGTCCAGCGGCTGTGCCTTTCCGCTTCCAGAGGGTTTTGGTTAGGGCCGCCCTGGCCGGGCACGTGATGATACGTGGCACGTTCACAAGATATATATGGGGCGGTTATAATTATTTTTGTTGGTTCGTTTTTTATTTCACAATTGGCATAACTTTATTTGTGGTTCTGGTGTTTTTTAAATTGGTGTTTTTTTTTTTTTTAAAGTGTTGGGAATACTGTATTTGCCTATGTACACCGCAGCTTGTCTTGCATTCACATTTTGTAATCTTAATCTGTTGTTGCCTGCGAGTAACGGTAATTGTAAGTTCCTTATGATCAAGACCTTTTCGATGGTATGTTTAAGCTACTTTCATGAAGTAAGAGTCAGTCGCTTTTGGTCGCTTGAATCGCGTAGTATAAGTCGCATGAAGCGGACATATATTCTGTATTAAATACGAAGCTCTGAATAAATATAAGCCCCAAGTTATAATAGAATGAATTCGGCACTATGTTAATTTATATTATTTTTTCAGCCGCCACGTGTTATATACATTTTCGCTGACCGACGTTTTACTTTCTATTTGCATCCGCACGTTGCAATAATTTTCAAAAGGAGGAGGGCTTTAGCTGAGGTCAGCTCCCTTTTATACCCGGTTGTGCTCGCTCAAGCCGCCGGATGCAAGCGGAGACAACAAAGTTGGCTGCGTTTCAAAAGCTCCCTTAAGCGATCTATCGCTAACCTTGAGCATGCTCCGTTTGCGTAAAAGTTTCATTTTTTTGGAAGCTCAGCTTTTTGCTCAGATGCACTGCTTTGCTTACTATTCGTCCGCTACAGCGCAGGCGACAAATTTGTCGCAAACGATTAGCGCTGCAACTCTATATTTTTTTAAGTTGCACGCTCGTTAGCAACAAATATCACATCGCATGAACGATTTTCCATGCGCTCACTCTTTTGCCCATATTTAACATTGAATCCCTTTTGAGTACTTTCGAGCCTGGCAATACAATAGAGGCGGCAAATCGACAAAAAAGTGCATCAGGTTTTTTCTGAGTCTCTGGGCGCGAAAAACAGCTACATATATTGTATTGTCTGCTTTGCGATATAATGTATCGGTCAAATCAAGAGTGTTATTTTTCGACTTTATTCGCGCATTTCCACGCCCATATGCCTGTATATAATTATTTACAGGTCAAATAATTTTATCTTTGTGCTCTCTCAATTCTATAAAGCACGATCTATCGTTACACAAATGCGCTGTGGCACCACTGCCTAGACACCACATGTTCTTTGCGAAACCAACACCACTTGGGTAACTTTCCGCTGCAAATAGTGATTACGATTTCTGACTCTTTATTTTTGTTGCCTTGCACTTTTTCAGTGCCCGCGACGATTACATGTCTAGCAGGCGTCCTGTGTTGCCTATCTCTGCTGCGCACTTTTACGATGCACTTTACAGTTACTTTTGCCTTCATTTCTGTTTGCTGGATTGTCTATACGCGTCGAGAACATTTTTGCTTCTCCGCTTGACGCTGTCTTTCCGTCTATCCGATCTACGCCGTGACTCCCTTCGAGTATCTTGATTTTTATCACGTGCGTTGCGAAGGCAACGAGTTTCCATGGCGATCACGAAATTTTTGTATTCGTCCGACAAACTTGAATACAACAATATAGACAAACACTCTTCTTATTGTAAAGCCGATCTCGCTTAGTCTTCCCAGTCTGCAAACTTATGCATGTGCTCTGCCATTCCACTCGACTCTACCAATCTTAGCTGTAGCTTATCATTAATCATTAATCACACTTGTCCAAGAAAGTCCAGAATGCTCTGATTCTCCTCCTACAAGCAATCCTCAGAATAATGCACTGCATTTTCTACGAACTACATTTTTTGTTTGCTGGGCCTATAACCTATTAGAACTCAGGGTTTACCTTTATTCAGAGCTTTGTGTTTAATACAGAAGCAACTTATTAAGACTACAAAACGGGAATGCAAGACAAGTTGCGGTGTACATAGGCAAATACAACTATTTCCAACAAACTCCAATTGTTTACGTAATAAAAATAACACTGAGACATCGGAAAGCAGGCTTTAAAATGTATTTAATTGTTTTAATTTTTAATTTGACGCTCTGCAATGCATTTATTGTAAGCTTTGTTAATAACACACACCATCAAATCGCACAACATTGTAATTGCTCTTTAGGTTAAGCTCGTGCTATAAAAAGATCCTGCTAATCACCTGACAGCTGCAGTCAAAGCAGTCTTATCACTTTCGTTCTTTGACAGCTATGAAATACTTTTGTTATTGAAGGGCTAAGCCGGTGCTTGAAGCTTCCAGTTTATATCATGTTATAAACATTATAACATTATATGTTGAAACCAACTATGATTTATATTTATTTGCAAGTGGAACAACTTGCTGGTAGCTCAACAATTAACAATAACTAGATTAGCAATTTCAACAAACTAAAACTACAACATCTTAAATCATTTTTTACTGCTCTTAAAGACGATTGTTGTTATTTGTTTGCATAGTTTAATATGTACACTATATTTTGGACTCTGGAATATTTTTATTTGCTTAGCAACAGTGTTTCATTGACTTAACTAGCTTTAAGTGAGAGTTTAAAAGTATTACAATAACTAAAAACTAAAATAGTGTATAATGCCCTGATTTAAAAATAAATGGAGGAATTATTTGAAGTGGAAAGGGACTGGCCATTTCCCGGGGCGAGACGTGCCGTCGATCTCGTGCGCTTCTCCATGAAGCTAAATATGTACCAGTTATCATTCTTGCCAAAGTTCTCGCCATCCTCTAGTGAAGCGGGTAGCGTGCGATTCAGGGTCTCCGGCAGCAGCAGACACAGGCAGGCGCCCAGCAAGGACAGCACGCCCAGAATGATTTCCGGTAGCGGCGAGAAAATGGTTCGCGTAAACAGGATGTAGGCGCTGAAGAATGTGAATGCATAGCCCATCACATGTACAGCAGCCACGCCCTGACCCCGCACACAGGTGGGAATCAGCTCTGTTGCATATTGGGCTCCCGAGTTGTAGGCAACTGTGACACCAAAACGACCGATCACTGAAAGTGTCACTAGTAATGTTGTAGCTGCGCAAAATGTACATGTTTAGTTAGATGCACTTCAATTGTAGGTATACTCGTATAATGTAGACATGTGGATAAAAACGTAAAACGATTTAATGAAGAAGACTGCTTCCTAAAAGTAAAGTACTCTTCAATATGAAAACAAATTTTATTTGAAAAATTATTCTTGGGTCCCTTAAACTAAGTTATCGCAAAACTCATATCTAAGGATTATCTAAAAGCTTCATAAAGCTCAAATTAACTCAATGGATATCCTATATAGGCATTGCAATATCAAGTTGTTTATATGTATTTAATACGTGGATCAAAAAAAAATACATTCGGCCATATAAAGTAAACAAAAAGTTTTCCATGAGAGCATCGGCGCCGAAGTTTATGCGTATATAATTTTTGAGTAGCGCCTTGCACACTCTATTAAAAGTAAGTGAGTATATTTTGTTTATATTCCCTTTTTTCATCGTATCTGCGTTTCATAGTATAAGCACGTAAGTTTTAGAAGCAATACTCCGACTAAAACTCATTAATTTATTAGTTTTAATTTTATACCATTTTAATTTACAAGTCCGCATAACTTTATATGTGGACCATTGTGTGTTTAAATTGGTCAATTATGTCGATCCATTAAATTTAAAGTTTCATTTTCACTATGCATTTAATAATAAGAAGTCATAAAACTATATATTTCCTAAAGAATACAATATGTTCTTATAAATCACCAGTGAGGGCACTCTCCTATAGAAAAATGTATTCAAATGTATTCATCTCCAATTATGAACTAACATTTGTTGAAGCTAAAAAATATATAATTCTTGCTGTTTGCAAGAAAATTGTCCTAAGTAAATGATGATTTAGCTATGACTTACTTCGATCAGTGGCAGCAGTAGCGGCATAAAGAACACCGCCCGTCACAGAAATGAAAATGCCACTGAGGAGCAGCGACATGGAAGCCATTGCCTTTCGTCCGATGCGATCTTGGAGAGCAATGAGTAGCAGGCAGGCGGGAAAAATTGTGGTTGCGCTCAACGAGAACATAATGAATGGCGAAATGCCAAGGCCTTGCACATTTCGCGAGACGGCATCATAGCAGAGGGTAATGACCATGCTGTGTGGGTGAGCGGCGAACAGATAAATACAGATCACAGTGAATTAGTCAACCAACTGAGACTGTGATTGCTACTCACGATTTGAAGAACAAAATGAGAGTGTTGCGGCGTAGACGCGGCGTTTTGAAGAGGTCCAGCATGTTTGGCGTTTTCTTCGGGGTCAGCTGACGTAGTTTACACTGTTCCACGAATTGCACATAGACGCTCTCATCAAGTTGGCGCCCATTGATTTTGGCCATTCGCCGCAAGCAGTCAACAGCTCGGTCATATTTCTGCTTGGAGATCAGCCACTGCACACTCTCTGGCACAATGAAGTAGAACAACGGCACCAATGCGAATGGCAGCGATGTGACTAGTAGAAAGCCACGCCAGCTACCCACTAGCACTGCTATCCAAGGCACAACCATCGAGCCCAAGCAGTAAAAGATGCCGATACAGATGCTCAGGCCAAGAGTTCGCAGCGAGGGTCGCATGTATTCCATAACTGCGAAAAATAAATAATTCAAATTAATAATTAATAAGTGAATTTATACACTGCTCACCCAATATGTACATCATTAAGAAGTTGCTGTCCGTGGCAAAGCCGGAGATGAAGCGAAATAAACAAAAAAGTGTCAGATTCGTGCCAAATATTGTCAAAATGTTGCCCAGCATCGCAATGAGGTTGGCAAAAATGAGGATGGGCAGCCGACCCACTATGTCCGCTAGATAGCCCAATACAAGAGTGCCCACCACGGAGCCCACAAAGAACATGGACTGGCCGAGTGTGAGTTTCCACGCCTCATCGCATATCCAATTCATTTCGCTGGTGAAGCTATGGTAGCCCATGTAGAGTTTATAGTTGTAGCTATTGCATGCCTGTGAATCGGTTTCATTGCTGCCCAGTGGCAAGCAGCTGGATGTGTCTGGAATGCCGGATTCAGGGTCCCAGTTATCGGCGCACCTGGGCGTATTAATAATAATTATTTATTAGGTACGTGTATTGATACAGTGATACATACCAATATTTTGGCACGAAACTAATAATCGTTTGGGAATAGTAATGCATAGATGCGAGCACATTTATCAAACTGAAGAGTAGCATCATGAGCAACTGTAGCCGACTGAAGTCGCCGCACTTCTCCAACACCTTATCCACTTCCAGCATTATTCCTGCTTGCTCCCTCACAAACTGCATTCACATATACAGCGGATACTTTCTATTACTCCCTTTGATTATGTTCAGTTCTCTCTAATAAGCTAAAGATTTGCCCAATCTTGCTCCTAGTTAGCAGCAGCGTTGCACTTGCAGCTTTTGCATCGCAACGCACTTCATTAAATCAGATTTTTCGCGTAGCGCTGAATTCACTTAATTATCCAAGCCAATTAGCGTTTTTTATTTCCGGCACGACTCAGCTTCATGAAAAACACTTATATAATTAATGTTTGACATTTTTTTCTAAGTTGTGTGTATACTTGATGAAATATTTTGCAAGGATAGAATTTATATATGTATATCCACTTTGTTCAATCACTTTTTATTATCATCATAATTTAGTAATTTTCTTAATTTCTTGCCTAAATTAATATTTATATTATTAATATGTATAACAAGTGAGAACGTTGCAGTCGGGAGTAACCGACTGCGTAATACTCTGATACCAATAAGTTATACCATCTGATAACAGGTGGAGGCGGGGTAACAGGCGGGTGTAGTCAAAAAATATCGATCTTTGAATGCGGTTCCTAGTTATAATCCTCCAAGTTTGCCTTTGAAATTTCGGTAGGTATGAGCTTTTGTGAATTTTAGGAGCGGGAGTGGGTGTAGCCCAAAATCTTAATTACGGATTTTTAAGGTTGTTACTATCAACATACTTAATAAATTTTTGGTGACTCTAGCGTTCAAATTGTGAGAGATATATGGTTTTATCGACTTACACTAACAGGTTTATCAGCTTGGGCATGTGGAGTGGGCGTTGCCATCAAATTTTATCGATCTCTTCGGCGAGTTACCAACAACATTCATTGAAAATATTGAGATTCTACCTTAAAAATTGTGGAAAATATGCGACCTTTAGATTTCTAGGGCGGATTTTTCTGGGGGTGGAAGGTGTGGGCTTTGTTTAAGAATGTATATGCCGATCTTTGAAGAAAGTTACCAGTAAGTTACTTTAAAAGTTTGGTTCTCACTTTAAAATTGTTGGAGATTTATCGATTTACACTTTTCGATTATGGGCGCAGATTATGGGCGCGACAACCCGTAATACACTTACCATATTTGACTCTAACTCAAAAGCTACGAGAGATGTAGCCATTTATAATTTTTAGGGCTGGGGCTTGGGTGGCGGAGGTGGGCGTGGCATATGCCGATATTTGCAAGACATTGCCAACAACCTACCAACCAAATTTAGTAAGTGCAGCCTTAAAATTGTTGGATATGAGTGGCTTTGTCGATTTGCGATGATAGTGTTTTTTTTATCCTCTTAGTGGGCGTAACGCCCCAGTATAACATCTGTTGCAAGTTTCTAGTGTTTATCTGTAAGGATGTCGAAAAAAGTTGCATTGATACAGACAGAAAATCGGACAGACAGGAGGACAGACAATGCACAAATCCAAAATACTATTCTATCTTCGGTGTCAGAGTATTAAAAATGGAATGAAAATTCTTACTTTGAATAAATACCTTACAACTTTTAATTAAATTTTGACTCTATCTGCGTATAGTAAATAAAAAAAGATATTTAATAGTCTCTGAGATCGACTGGGTTTTTAATTAGCGCGACCATATATTTAATTTCAGTTACATACGCAAATTTCTGGTTCTTATTTTCTATGAGTTAAGTATAAAAATTAGCTGAAATCCGATTTTATAACCCAATAACTTGTTGGGGTTACATTTGATCAGCTAATTGAGTATCAGCTAAAATAGAATACGAAATTATTTTTAATTACAACCAATACCGTCCAAAGAAGCCGTTAAGGATAACCAAAAGTTCTGGATATATGGGCAACTTGTGGTGTAGTCCTATTCATATTCATATTTGATGAAAATATTAAAAAGATCACTGTGAATATTCACATATACTAATATATTTCTGATGAAAAACTAGTTACATAACACTATTTTTTATGAAAGTATATATATTTCCCACAAATCGACATAAATATTGAATTTATGAAGTAAATAATGCCGAAAGTATAAATTTTTGTGTGCTGGTTTGCATTTATGACAATTTGTTATATTTTCACAATTTTTATTTATTTCCTCATTCACAGTACTGAGCAACAAGTTCACTGAATTAACTTCCAATATGAAATGCTTTCTTTGGCTGATTGTATTGATTGACTCAGACGCCCGCACAAAAGATTACAATAGGGAACAGCTTTTTGCAAATGACCATAAAACAGCTGAAGCCCGAGTGTTTTGAACCAGCGCTTGGAACAGCCACCGACAGATGCGATTGTGATGATTTTATATTTCGACTAGAGCAGAACACTTATAATGCGAACCGCAGCACACCGAAGTCAAGTTGGAAATGTCGCCAGCTCGCTCATTGTTTTTTTCAGTCGAAAACAAATGCAACCGTATGCATACGTATGTATGTCTATATGCACATAGGCGTTGTGTTTCTGGAAGACAAATATAGATTTTGAGCGATGCGATTGCCGTGCTTATAGCGATTTTGCATGCAATGCGATTCGCTTACAGTTATTACAATATAATTTTTTTTTGGCCTGCGTGACGTAGCTGTGAGTTTTGAGCCTGCGTGCCGTTGGGCGTCTAGTTGAGAATATAGTGACAAAACTGTCGTGCGCCCATTTCTGGAATCGCAATTTGTTTTTGTTTTCTTTTTTTTAATAACGAACTCTATCTCTAGCTGGTAGAATAATCCAAATGTTGATGTTCTGCGATTGATTGCACGTGCACTGATAATGTGAAATGTTGGGCAAAAACTTTAGTTAACTTTTTTTTACGAATAATTATTTAAAGTTCTCTAAAACTTATGTGACATTTTTTTAATTGTATAATTATTTTCTTGCTTTATGTACTTCTTTGCGTGTACTTTTAATTTTTTCGCCTAATTTTTCGCTTAAAAGCAATAAATTCAAAGTTGATTAGCAAAAACAAGTAGGAACGCTGTGAGCTCGACTACGATATACCCAGAACACATCTGTTAAATATATTCTAAAAATGTTTTATAATAAAATAAGCCCGAACTGAAATCACAGACATGCGACAAGCGCATATATGTACATATATATAAATATCTCTCTAAATATCAAATATCTTGTCGTCTCTTTCTCAAACACGCAGTTGATCAAAATTATGAAAATGTACATTATGTATAAATTAGAAGCATATTCCTTTGGGATTGTGAAATTTATTGCTATCGGAAAACGATATGTATGTATGCGAATCGAAGACAGTTATCGATATAATGAAGTTTCTAGCTTTTATAGTCTCTGAGATCCGCGTATTCTTACAGGCGGACGGAAATGGCTTTATCGACTCGACAGTTGATCCTGATCACGCAGTCGGACATGCTTCCTGCACAAAGCCGTTATAACTATTTTACCCATTTTCAATGGGTTCAGAGTATACAAAATAAACAAAAGCTAATGGGTACAACACATGTGGTAGTTAAAAGTTAAACACACATAAGTAAACACAATTTTATCACAATTTACCACAATTCAAGCTAATATAAAAATATATAGTTTATGAGGTCGAAAACGTTTTATTTAATGTGGTACACTCTCCTCGATAAAATCATAATCGCCTTTTGCGAGGGTATACAAAATTACAGGGCACTCTAAAGTAATTTTGTAAAAAAAGACTTGCTAGTGCCGAGGTATACTATGCCGATTGTATACTATTTTGGTGAGGTGTTATATTTTATAATTATAATTTTAGCATTATAGCATTAAATTTAAAATTATACACAGCCTCTTGCCAATTCAATTGCAATTGGAACGAATATCGTATTTACCTACTTACCTTGATCGTACATATTTTGCAATCATGTCAATAACTTATTTGATCTTAAGCCTCTTCTACTTAAATTTATACTGGATTAAAGCATACACCTATATGTACATTTTTTTGTAAGTATGTATTGTGTCACAATGCATTTGTTATGGCATTGAACCATATTATGTGCGTATCTTAAAATCTTGTGATATATTGTAATACAATTGAAAAAAAAATATAATTACTATCAAATAATTAATTAAATTAATTGATTATTAACAACTTATTTTGAATAAACTAAATTGAATTTTTTGAATGTTTCGGTATTTCGTAGTGTGCAACGTGGCATGTTCTAGTCGAGCATTCTCAGTCATAGTTGGTTGTTTTGCTTTGTTTTGTTTGTTTCGCTGTGGGCTATCATCTAGCTTAAACGTACAAACGTAAACAGATGACTTGCAAAAATGAAGCCGCTCAATTCATAAATATAATATTTTTGTCATTAAAAATAATATGCCTATTTTATAAGATTCCATCAATAATATATATAATGACTGAACGACTGGAACTACAAAGCTATATTTTGAACTGAAAGTCGCTTTTCATACTCTGATACTAATAGTATCATAGTATATTGGGTTTGTATAATGTCCATCATATTGTCTGTCCGTATGAATGCAACTTTTTTGGACATCCTTAGTGTCGAAGTCTTGAAAGTTGCAAGATATACTGGTCTGTGCCCGCGCCAAGCAAAGTGTCAAATATGGGGTGCTCCGTCTATTAGGAAGCTATGAAATCGATAAAGCTAAAGTGTAATAATAATAATAAGGCACACGTACAACTGAAAGGTGCACATTTAGAACACGATGACGTGTTAAAGCATCGAACATAGCCTGTTGCCGAACTGGACCGGCAGGATTTTTGAAATATCCTATTATCTTGAAGCTATTTACAATTATTCTTATTCGACTAAGGACATAGGTAGCTACATATTAACTGCTGCAAATGCGTCTACACTAATTATCGTATCAGTTCAGAGAACTCTTATCGCGGAAGGTATTATTATGGTAGCGATGAGAGTCGCGCACATGTCTGTTTCACGTCTCGAGAAGAGCCCTTCTTTGTTATCTTACCGTTGTAAGATTGAACAATAGGTATATACCATATTGTAGGCTAGAGTCCCCTAAAAGATCCATAAAAAATTGGATGGCCACACCCACTCCGCCGCCACAAACCGATACATCTGTTAGTGTACATCGATAAGACCATATATCTCACTCAATTTGAAAGGTAGAGTCTCCAATTTTGAGTAGCACCCTTCATCAATTCGGAAATAACATTTAGACCACGACCATTCCCGCCCCCAGAAACGGTTAAAGCCAACTAAATAATGCCAAGTCTTTCCCTGAAGAGCGCTTGTAAGTAATGTGTGTTGCTATGTGGATTTAAAAGCGACAACCTTATGCGGGTGGTACTTGGTTAGCTTCAATTAAAGATTCTATATTATATATTTGTAATCAGAGCACGACAAATAAATAATATGCTCAAAAAATATAATATATATAATTATATGAATAATGAACAGAATAATATAACACAGTAACGAAATAGATATATCAAGATCTTGAAACAGTCTGAATTCAAAATATTCTATGACGCAGATCGCCGAAGTTTACAAACCCATGCACAAGCCCTCCAGGCTTTAAGACAGAGTGACTAATTCTCATAGAAACTAAAAGACTGTATGAACGCCGTATGTTCGATACCCTTATAGATAGAGAAATCAAACTCGGAACACATACTGATGCTCCCGTCAGAAAAAGTGTAAAATTTGGAGGACGATATTTGAAAATCGATAAAGCCAGATATCTCCCACAATTTTAAGGCTACAGTCACAACATTTGGCTGGTAAGTTGTTGGCGATGTCCTTCAAAGATCGGCGTATGCCGCGCCCACCTCCACAACCCTTACGCCCCTCGACTGTAAAAACTTTAAATGCCTATATCTTCCGCAGTTTTTGAGTTAGAGCCGTCAAATTGGGTATGTATTTTACTGGTAGCTCTTTAAGAAACGATAGCCTATTTTTATGGCCACGCCCACACCTACGCCCATAATCGCCAATGCCGATACTTTGCAGAATGTAAAAAAAATCGATAGGCCCGCTTATCTCCCACAATTTTAAAGACAAAGTAACCGAACTTGGAAGGTAACTTGCTGGTAACCTTCTCCAAGGATCGGCATATAAATTTTCAGACCACGCCCACCCCCGCCGCACCCAGGAGCTTCAGCCCTAGAAATTTGTAAGCTAGAGTCGCCAAGTCTTAAAAGTATGTTACTAGTAACTCTCCTAAAAGATTGATAATAAATTGGTTGGCCCATATCTCACACAATTTGAAAGCTCGAGTCACAAAATCTGAAAGGTATATTGCTAAAACACCCTTCAAAAATCCGGAAAAGAAATTTGGGTCCACCCCCGCCCTCAAAAACGACGAAAGCCTATATCTTCTGCAATTTAAGAGATACAGCTACCAAACTTGGAAGGAAGATTACTAGAAACCTTTTCTAATAATTTTTTCGGTCACGCCCACTCCCGCTCCCAAAATTTCCAAAATCACATATCTCCATAATTTAAGAGCCACGGTTACCAAACTTTAAAGGAACAGTACTAGCTTATATCTACCGCAATTTGAAAGGTAAACTTGGACAGTACTTCTTGGCTACACCCACCCTTTTCTTTGTTACTTGTTATCTGCTGGGCTAAGTTATGATATCACAGTATTTCGCAGTCGGTTACGCCTGACTGCAACGTTCTTTCTTGTTAGTGTATAAGAAGGGTATAAAGAGCAGCCTTCAATCACGTGCACTTACTCGTTAAGCAGTGGTATTTCGTAGTTTGTCGCTCCTGTGGAATTTTGAGAGAAAGAATAATCACTTTTTCAAACGAACTAAACTAATAAAATATGCCTCAAAAATTTATTCATAGTACTTGCAGGAATATCTTAAGTTATTGTTTTATACAACGTATACTAAATATTTTGTTAATTATCAATTGGTTAGGCAGGTAAGCAATTTTCTCTAACTAATGCGTTCGTAATAAGCACGAGCTGCCTTTCACTAGGTACAAACTTATGCAAAAATGTTCACGTGATTGTCCCGAGCCGGGGGTTTTTACACTCTAAACCCATTGAAAATGGGTCAAAAGTGAATAAGTTGAAGAATGAAACCTGTCCGACCCCTGATAGTATATATATTGATGATCAGGGTCAAACGCCGAGTCGATTTGGCCATGTCTATCCTCTGTTCTTCTCTGTTAACCTCCTTCTACCTACCGCGACTGTAGAAGTTAGAAATTTCCAATTTTTTATATTGGTTTTATGCAAAGCCCGTCTGTATAAATGCAACGTGCATATCGATAAAGCCACATATCCCCCACAACTTTAAGACTACAGTCACCAAATCTGTTTGGTAGGTTGTTAGCGATGTCCCCCAAAAATGGGCATATGCCACGCCCACCTCGGCTGCCCTCAAGTCCCTCGCCACTAACATTGGGAAGTGTCTATATCTTCCGGGATTTTTGAGTAAGAGCCGTTAAATTTGGAATGTGTATTACTACCAACTACCTTTAAGAGCCGATGGTCAGGCCCACTTGCGTCCACAATCGCCAAAGCAGATATTTCGGAAAGTGTAAATCGATAAGTCCGCATATTTCCCACAATTTAAAAAATAGAGTCACCAAACTTGGAAGGTAAATTGCTGGTAACCTCCTTCAAAGATCGGCATATATCTTCCTTAATTTGTAAGCTAGAGTCAACAAATGTAGCTGGTAACTTCCCTAAGAGGTCGATAAAAAATTGTAACCAGTGCTGTTCCTGGTTACGCCCGACTGCAACGTTCTCACTGGTTTTTATTTAATTTTGTCGATAACTTCGTCCGACTCGCGGACTTGGATACAAATTATCAATATCAATATTATACTCAATTTTAATGATATAGTTTCCTAAATGGTATGTTTATACCTTAACATAATATTGATAGTCGCTACAAATTTCTTTGAGATCGGCTAAGAAATTAGCAAGAGCACAAGAAATTTGTGGATTCATATGAAAACAAAAGATTCAGTATTTTTTAATGTATTGACTAATGTTTCGACTACACCTAAAGGATTTTATTTAAAACATTCGAGTAATTTTTTTCAACTCACGAATTATCGTTTTCATATTATCATGTTCTATTCCGTTTATATATCTTAAATGTTTAACGTTAAGACTTCAATCTAATTTGATAAAAAAAATATATATATCTTTTTTATATATTAGTTTGTGGTAATGTATGATCAAAGTATTATGTATATTTGTACACAACTTTGCTTAGCATGTTGTCGAATGGATGGGAAGCAAAGCAAAGGGTGTTTGCAACAATTTTCCACCTTAAAGGCAGAATATCTCAAATGTAAAGTTTATTAAAAGAATCTTTTTTTTTTCAAATCAAACTCTTAGCAATTCAAACCATTTAACAAAAAAAAAAAAATTAATTAATTAATGTGAAACACTACATTTTAATTAAATGTCATTTTTATACATTTGTTTTTTGCTGGTCCCAGGGCAACTGATTTTTTAAATATTTTTTTTTATGCACATACTTCAATAACGGATCCAGAAAAAACGTATTTCAATTGTAAAAATCAATCAATAAATAGTCTAAAATGTGTAATTTAACGGGGTTTCAACATTTCTTTTTAACTTCGAAATTGAATTTTTAAAAATGCCGGCAATAGTTTGGCCCTACGCTGATTCCCAGCTAGACTCTTTTATTTATATTTACATATAGATTGGAGCTACATGCAAAACCAAAGCGCTGTAACGTTCAGCAGAAAATATTTATTTAGTTAAGGTAAAGTGAACATTTAAAGACTGTGCTCACAGAATATGACCCGAACTCACTTGTACTTGTGGTCGTTTTATTTCAATGTAATCACACTTTATATAAATAAATATATAAATATTTTTAGCTATTCTGACTAAGCAGTTTAATTTTACCCTTATTTGTAATATAATTTTTATTATTTAAGAAGTGTTCAATCGATTTTTGCCTTCTTTGATCCTTTGTCAATTTCAAGTTCTTACGCAAATGTTCGAATGGAAAATACATACATAGTATGTACTCTGCACAATGGAAATTAAAATTTTAAATTTGTATTTACGTTTTTAAACTGAATTTTGTGAAATTTGTCGACGTTTCGTGCACCATGGAAAAGAAAAACTATGCGTCTTCATAGCAAAACTTTCCGCTTCGGCAAGGTTTTCTGGCAACTTTCTAAAATTAGACAAGTATACAAATGAGGTTTGCGCAAAGGTACTAATCAAAATAACAACATACTTGTGCAGTGTTTCAGGTAGCATCAGACATAAGCCAGCGCCGAGGAACATCAAACTACTAATGAAAATTGATGGCAATGGTTTATAAAACTTGGCCAAGTAGATCACATAAAACACTAGAAAATTCGAGGCCAGGCCCACAACATGTATATTGGAGAGAGCTCGCCCCCTCACGCTAGTTGGAATTATCTCGGCAGCGTATTGGATTTCCGCATCATAGGAGACCGTCACGCCATACCGGCCCAGGCCAATCATAACGGCCAGCAAAAGATAGTTTTCCATTGGGTCGAGGAATGCAATAAGAAAGCCGGTAACCGTATTGATTATACCACCTATCAGCAGGGCACTGCAGGCCATTCCCTTGCGTCCGATGTTATTTTGGAGTAAGAGGATGGTCCAGCCGGCTGGTAAATAGTTGACCGATGTGTAAGAGAATAACTTAAATGGGGAGGTGCCCAGACCCTCCATGTTGCGGTTGATCACGTCGTAGGTGAGTGTAATGATGACCCTGCATAGTCGATGGGATATCAATATATAACAATATGCTCGCAATTACTTACGATTTCAGCATCAAGAACAGCGTGCAGCGACGCAGATACGGTGTTCTAAGCATTCCCATAAATGTATCCTCATGATTTGATAGCTTCTGTTGCTCGTTCATCTTCTCGCGGTAGTGCTTGACAAACTCATCGAACACAGAGTCCTCCACCTGCCTCCCATTGAACCTGGCCACCCATTTGAGACTCTTCACTGCCTGATCATATCTCTGTTTGGTGAGCAGCCACTGAGCACTCTCACAGAGTATCAGCGGATAGCAGAGCACCCCAAGAGCTGGCAGCGAAGCTATCCACAGATAGTGACGCCAGTTGCCTATCCAAATGGCGACCCAGGGGGAAGTCATCAGTCCAAAGCAATAGAAGATGGCGAGAATAACGTTGAGGCCAAAGGTGCGACGTTTTGGACTCAGGTACTCGAACACTAAAAACATGAAATGACAAATATTTTCATATTCAATATTCAATAATCGTTCAGAAGTTTTTGTTGTCTAACCCAAAATGTACATTAAATAGTACATGGTGTCTGTGGAGAGTCCAGAAACAAATCGAGAAACAGCAAATAATGGAAAGCTATAAGCAAACGAGGTGAGAAAATCTCCAGATGCGCCCGTCAGTGTTGCCATCAACAGTGCTGGTAGTCGTCCAATGCGATCCGAGAGATGTCCAAATATGACGGTGCCCACAACTGAGCCAAGGAAAAAGAACGATTGACCTACGGTTGAGTGATGTGACTTGTCGCATACCCATTTCAGCTGCAAGTGTCAGAAGTTGCCTAAGTTGCTAAATAAATTGTCAGCATGGCAAAATACCTCAGTTGTAACACTCTCATAGCCCTGTTCACGCTTAAATATCCAGCTCTGGCACTGACCAGTCTTTGCGACAACACCTGTTCCATTGACCACTGCATCCAATAGTGTGCAGGATTTGTGCGTCACATTTGCGTATACCGATCGAATTTCTGACTCATTTAAATTCTGCAGGTCGTCATGGTAGCACCTTTAAATATTGAAGTAGTGCATATAGGATTGAGTCACTGTTGAGAAGTGCTTACCAATGCTCTGGCGTAAATGTTATAAGAGTTTGCGAAAAGTAGTGTAAAGAACTGAGTATATTCGTATAACCATATAAAAGTAATATAACATATTGAAAACGCTCAAAACTTCCGCATTTGTCGAGCACACTAGTGAAGTCCATGACTACACCGCTTGAACATCTACTTGCAAATTGCAATTGCGGACTAAATTAAGGTTGACTTAAGACTTTTCGCTTGAACGTAAAAATGAATCCGATCAAATACTAGATAGCCATCACGATGACACATGTTTCTAAAACAGCTGACTAAATTGGAACTGAAACGCAACTGCTTTGGTATCAGGTAAAAATTACATATCCCATCATTAAACATATTTTCAATTAAAATAATTTTAGCAATATTATTTATTGTTAGTTTAGATTAGTAGTTGCTATCAGTATTATTTTAACGATTCCAGCTACATCGATAGCTATATGAGTAAATTCTGTGGTAGTCTTTTAGATTAAGTTGATCACGACCGGTCCAAGCAGATCAGCTATCAACTTAGTGATACAGCCATTTTATTAAATTCTTAAATATGATTAAAAATAATGGCATTCGAGTGATGGTAATGCAGGTAAATTACTTTGCTCAAATAATAAGAACCCAAAGTCTGGTAGTTGTCAAGAAATAGACATTCAAATTTATTTGGCGTTCAAACAAATTTTCAGAAAAGTTGTAATGCCAAAGTTTAGAAAAATATTTTAAATACGGCTGTTAGACAAAATGCTACCTAGTAATTTAAAATTAGTTATAAATAATAAAATAAATAATTGCATGTGCATGTCTTTTGCTTTTTCATATGGAAATTTATTTATTTATTTAGGCGCCAGTTCGATAGCTTTTCTTTTCAAAAGGGAAAGCTTTTCCGTTTTCTCTAATTGGAGCGTCCAGATGCCCGTTTTAAAAATTAAGTCGGAAAGGTTTTATTTCTTCGCAAATTAGAGCACGCCTGATAGGCAGACAAATTATCAGACAGACGAACATGACTACATTAGTTCAGCCGGGCATACTGCTGAAGAATGGGAGCTATATAAATATATATATATGCCGGAGCGTATGCACTTACAATTTACATAATGCACGTTTCCAACATTGCTTGATTTGTTTTGATCAATTGTTTTGATCTTCGTGTTACCAAACGTAGAATTGAATAACGGCAACATGCACGTTTTTTGCTTTACTTGTCACATACATACAAAACTGGATGAGAAACAATGGTTGGAACTGTCGATACCCTTGCAGGTCTGCGGCCTGCTACAAATTTGCGATCATAAATTAAGCGCACAAAGTGAACATGAAACGAATGACATTATTCGTTCTCGCTTGCTGACTGGAGGACCTGAGGGGATGACTGGGTAATGGGTGCTGGGTACTGGTTATGTGGTATGCCTATGCCAGGGCACAAAGCGTCTGGTAAGTTGACCTTTCGCGGCTGCTGGAGCCAGTCATTTGGTTTGCTGTAATTTAATTGTCGACTATCTGACCTTTTGAGCATGCGCAACTTTGTTGTTGTTGCTGTTGTTGCTGCTGCCGGTTGCCATTTCATTGGTTTAAATTTTCATTTAGCTGGCACTCATTACGCGCAGTTAAGCTTGGTCCAAGTCCTAGCTGATAATAAGTGAACGTTTCAATTGGGTGTGCAACGAAATAAATTTCCACACAATTGCCACAATCGTAAGCGAATCACAAACAGGGCACAAAATAGAAAGGGCAAATGGCAAACGGGTCCCTTTAAATGGTTTAGCGGAAGAATAACCTTTCTAAGTCGATGCGAGCGATGCCAGCATTAATGTTGAACCCAGGCACACGATTCAGCGCCAGGTGGCTGCTGCCCACTCTAGCTAATACATAAATATACCAACATCGTCTTCATGTTGTTGTTTTTGTTGTCTGGCTGACTGGTTGGTTGTTGTTTGTTGTTGTTGATTTTGCTGGATGTCAGGCTGTCTGGGTGTCTAACTGATTGTGTGCTGTTGTGTGCGCGCCATGTGGCATGATCAGTCTGGGCCTGTTTCTATAGCTGTAGCTGGTCTCTGAGTTGATCTTCAATTAGTTTATTGTTCGCTTGGTCTTTTGCACCATGTGAAGCAGGCGACATTTGCCGCCAGGTTTTACTATAAATTGCCAGAACGCCGTCGAAACGTTTGCAGTTGTTGTTTCCTCTTCTGGCGCGTTTGTCGTTCGTTGTTGTGCTGCAATCCTCGATTCGGTTAGCCACGTTCCAAGTGGTGTTTAGTATTTGGCGTCTGGACTACAAAAGGATTGATTAAAGTGGAGAGACACGCAAGGACAACTTAAAACTCAAATGCTGAAGGTGTGTGGAACCCTTACAAAATTTATGTGTGAATGAAAGTGTTACAAGCTTGTAGTAAACCGGTTGCAAATTGGTAACAACGGATCCCTAGGAGTAAATTTTTAAGAGAACTTTGAATGATCTCAGTTAAAGTGTCACCGTTTTAAATTGATATCGTCTCGTTTGCAGATATTTCTGCTGAGCGCTGCGCTTGGCTTAGCTTACGCCGGCAGTTTTGGACCCGGTCCATACTATGGGGGCCCAGCAGGATCCCTACAAACCTTTGCGGGCTACGGTCCGCATCACGGGCCACAGCCATATGTGGCGCCTGGTGAGTCGGAGGAACAGTTAAATCAGTTTCAGGATTATTATCTATTTCCCTTGGCCTCACAGCTCCCGCACCCAATCCAGTTGCGCCTGAACCGTATGATCCTGATCCCAAGTATTCCTTCGGCTACGACATCCAGGACGGATACACCGGTGACTTGAAGAGCCAACATGAAACGCGCCACGGTGATGTGGTCAAGGGCAGCTATTCAGTGGTGGACCCAGATGGCACCAAGCGCACAGTTGACTACACAGCCGATCCCCATCACGGCTTCAATGCAGTTGTACGCAAAGAGCCGCTCTCTTACAAGCCATTGGCTGCACCAGGACCTGCACCACATGCGCTGCTCACAGGTCCGGCGCCAGCACCTGCATTACCGGCAGTGCCCAAGGCCCCGCTCCCGCTACTCTCCTATCCCTACGCCTTGAGCCACATACATCGTGCAGCACCAGCACCGGCTCCAGCACCGGCACCAGCACCAGCTCCTGCTCCTGGCCCCGTAGTTTCCACCGCACATTTCCATGCTGCCTATCCAGCACTTGCCCATAGTCCCTATGCCCAATATCCCGCTGCTCTTCCCGCAGCTGCTGCCGACCCTCATCACGCCTACTATCATCATTGAGCTCCGCAGGCATTTGGCAACTAGAAGGCAACCTATTTCTAGCTTACTCCGATCTTTGATTAGTGCTGACTTTACTAACACCACCTCCTATATGTGTTTATCTGTTTCTCCGATTTCATTCTACTCTCTAAACGGTCCACTCTATTCCTTGTTGTGCTCGTCATTGGATGTTGGTAATACATGCTTATATATAATATTAAATATATACGCGGCCTTATCTCACAAGTTTTGCTTAATATAAGTTAAAATACTTTAAAAATCTATGTGTTGGTATATTTCAAGTATAAACTTAAATTTGCTGCCAAGGTTTTTGATCTTGAAATAAAATTAAAGATTGAATAACATCGATGTTTTGCTTAAAGTTCACTGCGAACTAATTTTAAGATACTTGTGTACCTTGGACAGAAAGACTTCGAAATGTATGTTGTAATAGTTAAATTTATGGAGTAAAAGTACATAGATATGTATACAAATGATTAAAGAGTTTCTTAAATACTTAATACAGTAATGATGTATCCGAATCCTTCCTTCTAGAATAGCTGCTGTTGATTTTGATTTATATCCCTAAAAGTTTTATTGACTTATACCTTACCTTAGTACAATTTATCGTTAACGTTGTTCCAAGAACTTAAAATTATAAAATCAAGATAAAATATAACTGTTTAGATTTAGCCTATTTAGAAACTATGTTCTATACCTTTCCACAGGCTGTTACAATTAGCAGTGTGTGTGACGTATAGGGACGGAAAGGACTCCGACCCTATGAAGTATTTTTCTTTATGTCGTCGTGGCTTTCTATGCAAACAAGTATTTTATCGTTGAAACTATTTTGGTAAAACTGAATGAATTTTAGGTTGCGATCTCGATTCTGGTATGTAAAGTATTCAAATTTCGGTATTTTTCTAGGATGATTTTTTATGGTAAAACGTAATGGTATAATACTTAAGTTAAAAAAAAGAAATACCTGTTCAATCGTATACAGTACAGGTGGCAATAAAATAATCATCGTCGGAAAAATATATCATATAGCTCGGTTATGTCTGTCGGTCTGCAAGAGTATTTTGTCGTTTTTTAACAGTCAGAGCAGTTATTATTAAATTTTATTTTAAGTAGTAGGTTCTGGTGTTAATTCTCTAATATCCTCCACATTCTTAAAGCTGGAGCATTGAAACTTGGAACATATAATGCTGTGTACCCGCTTCAGACAAAGTGTCACAATTGGGGTGATACGTTTACTAGGAGGCCAAGAAAATGATAAAATCGATAATTGTAAGTCGAAAAAGCCACATATCTCTTACAATTTTAAAGCTACAGTCACCATAAGCAGCTCCGTCACCAGTAAGCCCCTCGCCCATACAAATTGGAAATAGGAACATCTTCCGCAGTGAAAGTATATATCTACATCTCCTACTAGCTAGCTAGCTAGCTGGTAACCTCCTTCAAAGTTCGGCTTAAATATTTTCAGACCCGCCCACACTCCACCTCTAAAAATCAATACACCTGATGGTGTAAATCGATGAAACCATATAAAACGATAAAGCTTACCTCTCCTGCAATTAAGGAGCTAAAGTTTTCAATATTGAAATGTATATTAATACGAATGTCCTCTAATATTTTTTTCTGAAAAGCCTATATCTTTTTAAATTTTAAAACTAAAGCTATCAAACTTGGAAGGTAGATTTCAGGAAACTTCTCCAACATTTTATTTTCCGCCACGCCCCGTCCCGCCCCCAAAATTTTCAAAAGCCTATATTCTTGGCAATTTTAAAGCTAAATCTATTAAACTTAGAGGAGATATTGCTATGAACCGCCCACGCAACAAAAAAATTTTACAAAGGTCTATATTTGCATCATTTTGAGAGATTTTTATGTACCAAAAAAGGAGTTAAGATTTGTTAATATTCCCTTAAAAATCTTCTTTAAAGACAAAGTAAAAATTTGTTATCAATTGTGGCTTTTTATTAAAAAACTAAGTCATTGCCAATAGATAATCACCAGATGGCAGCACAAGCGGAAAATATTCCCATCGTAGAAACAATCCATCAACGATTTGTGTGCCCTAATAGTTGTAATATAACATGTACAATACTACAATATACAATTGTAAGCATTTACAATCAGATCATAATGTAATACTTGCCATGTAGGAACATGTGTGGTTCAGGTGGGTAAATTCCTTAAAAGTTTTGAAGACCATAATTGCAATGGCTTTATTAAATGACGACAAAAATCAATGGTCAAATTTAACAACCAAGACTTGTATCCATTAGCCTTCCGAAAAGCTTCCAATCGTAGTGATATGTCACTGGCAGGATGAAGAAGAGTTGTTTTAAAATTAAAAATTATTTTATGACGGTTACTAGCCCGTAGCCGACATTTGTGTATGACAACCCATGATTTGTTGTAGCTGTCACAAATCGCATTAGTTATCTTGAATTCGATTGCTTCCTACAAAAGAGTATAAATAAAAATAAAATAAAAGAGTATAAATAAAAACATTGTCCAAAATGTACACCATAGGCTTACATTGGAATGCATTTTTAGAGTTATCCATAATTGCAAAATTCCGACAAGAATGAGAGTTGTGCGCATGTTGAGAAGTTTCAAATGCCTTCGATTATTAAGCATACAATACGTTTATTTTATAATTTCTTTTATTTAATTTATTACGATTTGAGGCAGAGACAATTAGTATACCTTTTATATTAATATACCCCGAACTCATAAAAAATAATGGGTAAAAAGGGTACAATAATTTATTTATTTTTTTAAAACTTTTTTATTATATTCTGATACTGAGGTATACTCGGTTATTGGTTTTGTGCAATGTCCGTCGTGCTGAACGCAACTTTTTTCGACACTCTTAAAGCTACAGCCTTGGAACTTGGAACATATTATGGTGTGTATCCGTGTCAAAGTGTATAAATTGGAGTGCTACGTCCACCAGGGGGCTAGGAAATTGATAAAATCGATATTGGCAAATCGATAAAGCCACATATCTCCTACAAGTTTAAGGCTACAGACATCAAATTTGGTTGGTAGGTTGTTGGGAATGTCCTTCAAAGATCAGCATATGCCACGCCCACCATCACAACACGTACGCCCCTCGCGTATGAACATTTTAAGTGACTATATCTTCCGCAGTATTTGAGTAAGAGCCGTCAAATAAGGTAGGTATGTTACTTTAAGAGCCGATAACTTTTTTCATGGCCATGTCCACAACTACGCCAATAATCGCCAATGCCGAAAATTCGGAAAGTGTAAATCGATAAGCCCGCATATCTCCCACAATTTTGAAGATAGAGTGACCAAACTTGGAAGGTAACTTTCTGATAACCGCCTTCACGGATCGGCTTATACATTTTCCGACCACGCCCACACCCGCTGCCCCCAGGAACTTTGGCGCAGAGAAAATTATGTTACTGGTAACTCGCCTAGGAGATCGATGATTGGATGGCCACATCCAATCCGTCTCCCTAAGCCGATACACCTGTTAGTGTAAATCGGTAAGACCATATATCTTACACAATTTGATAGCTCGAGGCCCAAAATCTGAAAGGTAAATTGTAACACCCCCAAAAACTCTTCGTCACCAAAAACGATTATATTCTATATCTCCCGCAATTTATTAACTACAGTTACCAAACTTAGAAGGTAGATTACTAAGATTGTACTCCCAAATTTTTTTTGGCCACGCCCATTTCCGGCTCCAAAATTCCCAGAAGTCTATATCTCCTGCAATATAATAGCTACGGTTACCAAATTTAGAAGGAAGATTACTTGGAACCTTGTCTAATAATTTTTTTTAATTTTGTTATATTCAGTAATTAAAGAGTTACAGTTACCAAACTTCGAAGAAACGTTACCAACTTATATTTACCGCAATTTGAAAGGCAAACTTGGACAGTAATTCTTGGCTACAACCACCCTGTTCTGTGTAACTTGTTATCTGTTGGGCTAACCTTATGGTATCAAGTATTTCCTAGTCGGTTACGCCAGACTGCAACGTTCTCTATTGTTTTTTAAGCTTTCAAATTTATCACTTATCCGATCAGAGCCCTGCTGCCATTGGAGAAATCAGTCAAATGCGGAGTCTTAAATGTGGAACAGTCAACAACCAGACCATAATCTATGAGCGACTATTGAGCGACCCTTAAATAATTATGGAGTAATATTGTAATGTTCCAAAGCTTTGTAAGATACAAAGTTAAAGAAAACATTTATTTGTAACTCAATTTATGTATTTTCTTTTGTATTTATTGTATCAACTTTTTGTAATTGTCATATATGTTTATATTATATGATGTAGTATAATTATCCCATTATGTATGAATAGATGTATGTATGTGTGTTTTGTATATAAACGTTTAAGTATTATTTGTTGATATTATTGTTAATATTTTTTTTGCATGTTTGCTCATGTATATGTACGCTTTATTATATCTGTGTATAAATATACTTTCTACCTTTTGCAGAGCAGATTGAAATGCTTAAGATCTCATCATAGATTTAATCTGCCACAAGTTAGAAATTAAATTGATATATTTGTTTTCTTCGCATTGGTCTTGCAGAATCAAATAAAATGTACACTGTTGTAAGATTATAGTCCTTAGTTTTGTAGTAAACGGTATCAAAAGATAGGTACACTTGAATTTGCTCGTACTGATGTACAAGCTACCACTAAAACAATTTTGGAGCTAGTTCAAGCCCCTTGTCTACTTTCGCTTCTAGGTAGTAGAGAAACAAACAAAAGGTAATTTAAATTTTTGTTTATATAGATAGTAGAGATATTATTATTCATAAAAATCTATTCTCTAGTGAATAGGTAAGCAATTAACTAAGGGCTTGGGTGAATGTGAAAGATGTGATTCAATGCTTTACAATTGGACATAATTTCGCTAGTTGAACTTAGAATTAGGTAGTAGGATTTTATATATTTATGTGACATTGAGTTCCGCTTAATATTTCGAGCATGTATTATACATAAGTATGTATAAATACATATTTGTTAAATAAGGAGCTAATATAGCACGTAATATATTTTGTATAATTTTCGTTGATTGTTTGGCTTTGTGTCTATCTTTATATCATATTGTAATTTATATCATGGCATATATAACACCGTATTTATCATAGACAACCACTTGATGCACTGAAGACTATTTGGGATATGCTTGAATTGCTTCACTTCATTTTTATTTATATCTTTTTCTTTTTCTTTATCTTATATAATTAAATATAAAATTATTCCAAAGCTGGCAGCTTTTACAGTTGTATTCTAAAATAAAAATTGTGGCTTGCCTGATAAGCAGCAATAACTCAATTATTTTGCAAATTGAATGGAATGGAAAACGACAGTTTTCTTCTTTATTGATGTAGTTTGAATAACATGCATGCATTTAAATTCGTGTTGAATATATGTATGTAGTTTTAGCTTAAGTAAAATTGCATATTGTTGCATTTTAAGGATATGTTTACTAATGATTTCATATGTTAATTTGATGATGTATCTAGCGTATGGTGTAAGCTTTATTTGTTAGCTCTTTTGGTTCATTTGTTTTTAACTTGAAACGGAGGGTTTTAAACTGTTGGTTATTGGTAGGACTTCTTTTCATGATTCGGTTAGAAAAATATTTATATTGGGTAACTTTTCTACACTGATTGTGAATTGTGAGAAAGATCATATATAGTATATATACTATGTATGGATTTTCATAGTCAGTTCTTGCTCTATGCATTAAATTAAATAAAATGTAACTATATTACTTTTAAATTTGTATTCGATTATGAAAATAAAAATTGTATTCATATATTTTATAAATATAATTCTTTGTGTTGAATATTGTCGATAGTTGAAATTTTTAAAAGAAACTAGAGATTGCCATTTAAAATAGTTCGTTGGACGAAATTAAAATATTAATTTAAAAGATTCGTGTACTTTTGAAATTTTAAAATGCTACTATTTAGTGTTGTGAATATTCTAAGAAAATTATTTATTTGCCTTTGGTCATATCTGATTTATATTTTGTTTGATATTTGTATGAATTTATGTTTTACATATAAACGTATATGTTATATGGTATGATTATTTTTGAATTTTTTAGACATCTAAAAACGTTCGATTAGTTTGGTATTTAATGCAATTTGTGTTATATTTATCGTTTTCACATATGCATATTTATGTAGGTAAATATGGATGTAATTTGACTAGTAGTATTAAGTCGAATTATATTGATTTATCTAGTAAACATCTCAATCAGTTGATTTATGAGTCATATGTTTGCTTTTATTGTGATAGTAAAGATCATAGAAAATGTGGTCCATTTGGTGATCGTATTCGTCAATATTACATTGATTAAGTTCGGGGAAAACCAATTGGTATTGTATCTACAATTCAAAAATAGATGTATATAAGAATGGGTAAACCTGAAATTGTGAAATAAATAAATTAAGCTAAATAAAAATACAAAAAAAATTATTTTTTGAATAATGACTATCTTTTTTAATTAAAAACATTGCAGCACACTTTTAGTTAGCACGTACATTATAATACAAAATACACATTAATGGAATATTAATAAATTACAAATTAAACTGAAATAAAGTATATTTTATTCAAAGTAAAATGATAAAGTTGCAATTAAATTCTTATCAAACATGCTTCACCATTTTGTTTATTTAACGTATACAAAATATAAAGTAAGTGGGAACATCAAAAATCATTTTTAATCTATTGTTGCCTTGTTTTGAAAAGAGTGCATCTATAACAGTTTTGCAAGTGCTCGCAGTTGATTATTTATTATTATTACGAAGGTTTTTAGACTCTTAACTATACTTTATATTTCTGCATTATTTTCAGCTTTTAATATGTATCGTTCACTTACTATTAGGGATATTTTCTGATAACTAATAAAAAACTTTCAGCTTTATTTCTTTCTTTCTGCATCCTTTCCTTTTTGTATATTCATATGTATAAATATATGTACCACGATATTTATATGTTAAGTTGCGTGTTGTAATTATATATAAGTAAATGTATATGTAAGTATATGTATACTGTTTAGAATTTGCTTGCACACCAGCCATTACAATGAATTATCCGTAAGTTGGGTTTCTATTTCTTAGTATTGCCTTGCATCTGTAAGTATCGAAACTTCTTCATTTCCTTAAATCCACACAAGTTTTCTCCGTATTTGTGGTCGTGGTCGTCGTTGTATTCGTAGTCGTGCAGCTGCTCGTCTCGTCCAAGTCGTCGTTGATTGGCTCGATTTCCTGCTCCGTTATAACAGTGACCAAATTTGTGGCGCCATCTGTTACCAAAGACACGGAAATAAATTTAGTCAGATATTTGTGGTACTTATTTTTAAATATTTCATATTCTGTTTTATTTTTTTTAAGACAAAATGGTTGTTTGCATTACCGCTTTGACATACACTCCAAACGCTCTAGCCAAGATCTATGGTCATTAGGTGGGCAATGGCAGGGGAATTAAGCAAGAAAGATTTCATATTAGTTTTCGGATTAAATAGAGTTTGGCTTTCAAACACAAATTTACAAACAACATCAAAAGCAAAAAGAGCTATACAAAAATTTTTAATCTACATATCTCAACAGAAGAACAAATCAACCAACTGAAAAAACTGAGGAAAGTACAAAAATTCAAAAGAATTAAGTAATTTTCAAGATATTTCCGCACCATTCATGTGCTGTTGCAACAAACTGGAATGCGGCGGAGGCGGCGGACGTCCGTCGTCACCCAAATAGTTTGACGTCTGCATGCCTATGTTGGGCATATCGATGCCACCGTTGCCAGTAAGGATTCCCCTCTGAGCGTGCTGCTGCTGCTGCTGATGCAGTGCGTTTAAGGCCCGCTCAACTGGTTCTGATGATGCTTGGCGGCCAGATTGGCCGCTGCGGATGCTGCTGCAGCTCGTTGCACAGACCGGGCAGCATAATACCCTCTACATATGCATATAGATATGGGGAATCACAGATACATATATTAGGCATGATCGTAAATGGATTTAATGCGGGATAACACTTTAATTTAGCAGCGCTATAGAGACTATAAATTGTACTTGTTGTTATTAAGTAAGTAACCCAAATTTAATGCTGATTTATAAGATTTGATCTATTTTCTGTTTTTGCCTAACAGCTCAGGGAATAAATGTTATTTCCCGATTATAGAAAAACTCAAACTATAACTTTTAAAATCAACAATCTTCCAAATAGTAGCTTACAGATTCTCTAGGTGGATAAGTTTTTGATTTGAAAATTGAAAGTAATCATTATGATTATTATTGACGTTCCCTGAATACAATGATAATTGGGCAGCTCGCACTTACTTGAATTGTGTTCGTAGTGGCCATTCTGCTGATTCATCTTGGCCGGGGAGTCGGTGTTCAGCTGCGAGGCAGTCACCGAGCGCGTTTGCAATGTGTTTGGCTTGGAGTTGAGCGCTGAACCCGGTGCGCTGGGTAGTCCGCTGCTGGTGGCACTGCCGCCGCCGTTGGGTTCGTCGAGTAGCTGACGCAGACGCTGCAGTTGCGCCTCGAGCTGGCGATTGTGATCCTCGAGTATTTGCATGCGCGCCTCCAGGCGACCCTTGTGCTGGCGAAGCAATTTCGCCTCGGCCATCATGTCCTGCTGGCAAGAATAACAACAAAAGTTACTTTGATTTGTTTGGATGCATTGTGAGTCTTATTTGCTAACCTGTCCGTGCTCGCCTTGACTGGCTAGGCCCGCCGTGCTGGAGCTGGAGTGTTGCATTCCGTTGGAGTCGTCGGGTGTGCCGCTTTGTTGTTTGCTGCACAACTGCTGGTACTCGGCCTGCAAATTGGAATTCTCCTCCTCCAGGTCGCGTATGATGGCCTCCAGTTCCTCGCGCTGCTCCGCATCCATTGCAGCCATTACCTGTACCGGTGACTTGGGAGCGCTGCCATTGTTCGTGGGCGGCGCCTGACAATACTGTGCTATAAGCTGATGCTCATCATCGCTGTCCGGCGTTGAGTTGGACCCAGTACCGCCATACTCCACTTGTGCCAGTCGCGACGCATACATCTCCAATCGCGAGTGCATATCGCTCTGCAGCTGATGTGTCGTGTGTTGCGGACTGGGCGCCGGGCTCTCAAGTGCATCTCCTGCGAATGGTGACAATGCTTACTTTTAGTAAAAGGCAAATCGATTTATCAAAATGCAAGTGCAATTGTATATACTTCAATTTATCATTGAATTCCAAAATAACATAAATACTTAAATTTATATAAAATATCGAGTTCCTGAGAGCGCGGAAACGAATTTATCTTCCTCAGTTTTCTATTATTAAATGGTTCTAAAGAAATATTTGAGTTATTGCACTTGCTGCAATAATAGTAATACTAAAAATACAAATTCGATCGCTTCATATTTTCTTAAATTTATTCTGTTTTTTGTTCAAGTCAAGCAATGACTAAATGAAAAATTAATTAGTACATCATTTTCTTAACACAGCTAAATAGGAAATATCTGATATTCTGTCAGTGTACCCACCTTCTAGAACACTCTGCACGGGCAGGTAGCCGACGCGAGGATGCTTCTTAAAGTATTTGCGACTCTTGAATTTGTTTTTGAGCGCACGCGTGAAATCGCGCACGTCCTCGGTGGATGTGGTCTGTGGAATGAGAGATGAAAACAATTGTTGTCGATTGTGTGTGTTTAGTTGGGTGTTCATAGGGCATACGCACCGTTGTGCAGTATTCGTGCATGGGGTGTGTTAGCTTGTGATTCTTGGCATTGCGTCCAAAGAAGAAACACTTTTGGCACATGTCGAAATTGAAGCACTTGAGACAGCGATAGCGGAAGCCTACAATTGGATACTCCTTGCATATGTTGCACTTGGCCTGATGCTTCGCAGCTTCCGCGGCGGCCAGACGATGCAGCACTGGCAACCACACAAGACTCTGCGGCTCGTGCTGTAACCAGCCAAGGAAGTGGTGCAACTCAATTGAGATTTCCTGATTGCCATCGATGGCCTCCTGGGAGATGCCCGCCTGTTCCAGGCATGACCGCACCGAGGGCTCAATATTAGAGCCACCAAATGCGGCCACCTCGCCCAGTTGACGCGGCACCTGTAAGCAATTAATTGGATTATGCATACCTAATACATTGTCTGATTGCCACTCCACACACTCACCTGTATGCAGTCGTGTAGCAGCAGTCCCAATCGTCGCTGATCCGCCCTTCGCTCCGTGTCTGCGACCAGGCGGAACAGATAGCGATACTTTTCCTCGAGATGACCCCTGCAGAGCAGCACGAGCCCCACCTTGAAACTGAGCACGCGTATCTGACCGGTGCGTTGCGAGTCGTACACGTTCAGTATCCAGTTGATGGCCAGGTCGAGCATTAGCGTCAAATCAATTTTATCGATTGTCACATAGAGCGAATGAAGCACCGTCGTCATGTCCGGTATATCGATAAGCTTGTCGTTCTGTGCCCGGAGTCCGTGACGATCAAACGATTCACACGCGGTGGCCATTGAAATGCGATCAAGTGCTAAAATTAGAAACATATCACATTAAAAATTAGATGTAATTATTAAATGTAGAACAGAAGTAGTCTAAGTATACAACGGCTTCGAGAAGGCTTAGGAAGGGGTTTTAATTTAAAATACAAAAATAATTTCATTGAACTCTGTAGGAATTCCATTTTATTAAGAGACAAAACACGAACAAATTTGATTGCTGGTGAAATCAATTATCTATGTCCGATGGAAAATGCTCTGGCAGCTTTGGGTGCATCCAAAGAGACACCAATGATAAATAAGATATACATAAATATGTATGTATTTTAAAATGAAATTAAACTGATTTTAAAGTAAATATTCAATTATTGTTGTTACATTTTTTTAATCACTTAAACCTTCATATTTTATTATTTGTTCATAGAAAATGGGGTTTAGGAATTAAATTAATCACTTATGAAACCCAAATGGATTTTAATTTGTAAAAATTAAAAGCGTTATGTGGCCGCATATCTTTCATATAATACACTGTTTGATCTACTTTGAATAACTTTTTTAAGCTTCAAAGGGTAAATTAAATTTGCACATCCCATTACAGCGAATTAATTTATGACCTGTGCGTAGTATCACTGCCTGCAATCAGGTACCTACCCAGTCGGGTTTGGACAGCTCGCAGCTTCATGGCCGTGCGATAGGCTGAGAAGCGAATCTCATTAAGGTCAGCCAGCCCCTTCATCAGTTCAATCATCTCCGGGTGGTCCCAGTGTGTGGTCTCGCGTTCGTGGCTGCATTATGGAGATTTGGGTGAGTTTGGTTTAGTTTTAATTGGCCGCCGTTTAAATGGAAGCTGTGGGAGTAAGGTGTTGATACTTACTCGATGTAGTAAGGCACATTGGCGGCGGTTGTGGCACGTTCCCAAGGCGGCTTAACACTTTGCCCCAAATTAGGTAATGGCCCAATGGTGCCACTGTTCGATGTGTTGCGTCCATCGTCGCCGTTCTCGTGCGTATGATTTGCGCCTGCCTGGCACAAAACCTTTTGACGCTCGTCCATCGCAATTTGCAGCAATTTCATGCTGTGACAAATAAAGCAATCAAAAAACTAAAGCAATCGGAGTGAAAATTTCACAATATACACTTACCGTGTATTCAAATCCTCTAGTTTGGATAAACATGGCGTCGGCACCAGCACCTGATTGGCGGTGAAGAAGGATTGCTGCTCGTTGCAATCATCCAGTAATGCACTTGCTGTTGTCATCTTATCACGGAGTCGCTGTAGCTGCTGCATCTGTTCATTTGCCTCCCCCACAGATGTGGGCGTCTGCCAGGCATTCTTTGTCTGCTCAGCCAGGGCGACACGGGAGCTCAAATCCTCTAGGACCTTCTGGAATTGGCGCATTTTCTGCAAGAAATAAGATTTAAATATCGAAGTTAGTAATGTTTATAAATTTGTGTTATTTTGCTTACAAAAGTCATTTAAAAGTTTCATATAGGAAATAATAATAGCATTGCTGCGTCGTAAAATGGTCGTGCATTAATATTAAATTTGAAATATACCCATTTTGTGTTTATTACCGCTGTTCCGTTGAATGCCATTGCGTCTTAAACTTAGGAACTATTATTTTATTGATAATACCCCACGACTCCACAAAATCGATAAACAAATCTATCTCTAATGGCATAAAGACATAATATTAAAAATATATTTTTTATGTACCTGAAAAAGCATAATATACAAAAAACGATAATTTGATGGGAATTTAATGGAATTAAAAAAACATTGTATTGCTGAAAGGCAAAACGGTACTCTGAATTAAAATAATATTTCTCAACACAACAAATGATATTGCAATATTGAATATAATTGTAACTGAACCTATCCCAGAAACTACTTTGCGAAGTCCATTCTAAAATGACACTTTTAAGCAAAACCCTTGTAATTTGGCATCGAGTCTTAAAATTGTTGGCGAACATCTCAGAAGTACTAAAGCTGAATTGGATATTTGATAAATGGGGGAGTATTTGTAATATAAATTTGTTTTAAAAGATGGGCAAGGATTTCGACCAAATGTACAAAGAACTTCAAACAAAAACATTTATTTTGACTCTTCACAACTTTCTCCACAAAAAAAAATATATATATATATATATAAATATAAAAATAAGTACAGTTGCACTTGAACAGTCGACAAAGGAATTTAAAGGAAAATTGAGCAATATAACTAGGTACTGCACTTTAAACGATTTAATCCATATAATTGCTGGGTCGCTGGTATTTCCTTGTCGAGCATTGTCGAATTTAGTATTTTGTATTTAGTCAATATTTGTTTAAATAAAATGCAGATTTTTGATTCTTTCTATTTTAATGTGTTTTTTTTAATATTTGTTCCGGAATATTTTTAGCTTGGACTCAAAATATTTGCACTTAAGCAATTAGTATTAGTTTGCCGTAGATCAAACAAACGCTTGTTTATCTTATTTTGCATTTTAAAATATTTAACATGCTATTTATTATACATAAGTGCTTAAATTAAATAAAATGTACTCCGAGAAAATCTATGTAGGTGTGCATGTATATTTAGCAAGCCCATTTAAAAAGTATTGGTCTGGAGCTGGCTCTTCTTTTCAAAGTTAGTTTATATGCACATAGCTGCATCAGAAGGGATTAAATATAATTTACTAACACCAGTTAAGGGTAGTTGCATATTATTTACATAGACACACACACATACATGCATCTGTGTATCTTTATACACATTGCGTTCGGCTTGTCTTATCCATTGTCCCAAAATATTTGCTGCCTACTTTTCGGCTGACTTGTTTAATTATCTCGAGAGGCAAACTCAAGCAGTCGAGGTAGCCCTTTAGAGGTGATGAGTATATTACGCATACGCCACATTGCTCGCATTGTTGCTGCAATAATAGAGTAATGTGTTTATGGCCGGGCATTGTTGTGGCTGTGTATTAAGCGAGCTGCAATTTGAAGTTGGGCATGCATAAGTAAAATAAAGGCATATTTTCTCCACCTCATACTCCTTTGGTCCTTGCTGCTTTGTGTGCATGCTCTTCATTAACAATAAAGAACACTTTAATTTTTGTGCACAGGGGGCTGACGATGCGGGGCTGCCAATTGGAACGCTTTGTAAGTGGATGCTGGCATCGGGGAGCTGAGGTGGAAGCATTTATTACAGCATGGCACACGTTTCATTTTGCACATTTTCATCATTTTCGCTTTTCAATTTCACTTTGGCAGACCATTTGGCGGAGCTGCTGTTGTCCCCTTGGAGTTGGCAACACAAACTTTCTTTTCCAGCCATTTTGCATGCAAATGCATGCAACAAGCAAAATGCATTTACCTGTGCACAGGTTTCAACTTTCAACTTTGCCGCAGTGCACCATGCATTCAGCAGGATGCTAGGATACCACACCGTGCGTGGAAAGCAACTCTTGCTCCATTCCGTTCTCCATTTACTCTATTATTTAATTTGGTTATCTTCCTGCTGCTTTCTAGCTATCGTCCTCCTTTATGTACACACATACAAATGCGTAATTCTGTTTTCTTGAAGTTTGTGTTTATTATATTGAACTTTGTAGCTTCTGCTGGCTGCCAGGGGCAAGTTTATGTTTCATAATGCATGCATGGCCAATGTACATGTGCCGGAGCCGAAAGAAGCTCATTGAAAGGAGTTGCGGACAATGGGCCTGGCTTTGTTTGCCATTTAACTCTTACTTGCAATTTAAGTTCATTTTAGTTTTGTACCACACTCTTTATGAATTTGTTGTGATTGTCTGAAACTTAGTTAGAGAACTTAATATTTTCAAATGTTCTTTTTTTTTATATAAAACGCATTTTAGATTCAACTAAAATAAGAATGCACATTTTGAGGAGTTTAATTTATGTACAACTTCAATATAAAAAGCTAATCAGTTATTGCAAATTATGTTTGATGATATTGGAAAATGATTTTACTCTCAATCTCATTTAAAATTTGTGTGGCTTTTTAAATATCGAGTTGGTTTATTATTTAAAGCAATTGTTCATTCATTTTGTGGTTTACGTAGGCTTTAAGGTTTACATTATTTTAAATATTATTATTACGAAATTGTTTTCTAGAATTAAGTGTAGTCTGCTTTCTGAAGCAATCTGATTTGTCATGAAAAGTTTTGCTCACTTGCTAATTAGGGGCAAGCATAATTGAAGTTACAATTTACTGCGCTTCCTTTTGCCACAAACAACCGCAACAAGAACAACAAGTGGGGGAAACCACTTTGTATTGCTGTTTAATTAGCAAAAGGGGGCATAAACAATAGAGGAAAATTACGATACTGAGGCTTCACTTGTCGCCGCAAATGGTTTGAAGCTGCAATCAATAATTTGATGTTTGCAATAAATATGCAGCGTGGCGCGCCCAGTTTCGCCTTGCCCTGCCCTGCCCCGCCCCGTCTGCTTGCAGCAGCACTAATTAGAGGCAACAAGGCAACGTTGCCGCAACAATAGCAAGAAACCGTTTGATATAAAAGTCACTAGAAGAACTACACAGTACGATAGGAGGGCAATGCCCTCTGAAAGCCCAAGTATGTCAGAAAAAGTTTGTGCAGTTTTAATCAACGGGAACAAAGCCACTGCCAAAGCCAAATCCAAAGCCTGAAAGATGCGTGATAATGCGCTGCGAATCCTTGCAAAGCAATATGCCTGCTTTGGTTTCCCTCTCTATCCTCCGTACAAAAACAAAACTAAAAAAAATGTGCAACACGGTGCAAGTTATTACGTGGCACTTGCCAGGCATCGCAGCAGCTAATGCGGTGGCTCCTATATCATTGCGACCGCTGGCCAACTAAAACAGCAAAACTAAAACTGTCGTCATACTTTCTATGGCATCTCAGCACGTTGGCGACCTGGTGAGTTGAGCACCTCAGGGCATCCACTGGTCGTTTTCTTATTAAAAATGCCTTTAGTTGCTCCCGCTGAGTGCATTTTATGGCGTCTGCTGTCGTTTGGCATGTCAAATGGCTTAGCAATTGGCCAGCTGGAGTCATATTAAATTTACTTCCATTGCCATTTTGATTTATTGGAAATCTGTTTTAATGCCAGCACTATGCCTTAATTGACATTTTGAGTGGTAAGAAAAAAATGTTGATTAAACGAGCTCACAGATAATTGCAACAGAATCATTGTTCAAACAATCCATCTTCATTCATGTCAAAAATATGTACATTTATTTGAGATATACAAATTAAATACCACAAATATATTGAGACGTAGATGTGTGAAAATATATTAAATTAAATTAGAGGACAGTATTTATTTATAATAATTTTTTTAAAATATTAATTATGATCTTACATAAAATATTTTCATGTTAGGGAAAATATTTAAAAGGTGATTCTCGCCCTAAATGGATAGCTTTCAATTTGCTTTCTTTACGACTTTTGTAATGTAATGAGTCCATAAATCGGATGTTTAATTAATCAAGATTATAAATGAATTTGCACCGCTCAAAATCGTGGAATTTTATCGCTGGAAAAACTGCAATCGGAAATGCAGTTACATTTACAGTTGCAAGCGAAATGTTCATATATGTGAGCTGCGGACTACCCTTATTGGGGAGAAGTGGCTGTGTTTTAATCAAGATTTTATATGCAGTCAAGCGAAAGCGTGGGAGACCAAAGACTGTGTTTAATTAAAATCGTATGGCTTAAACATGCCATTCTGGAAAATGAAGCAACTATTTATGCATCTTTTGCATATATACTATGTTCAGTAAAGTACAACGAGCTGTTTAGCCAAGACACAAACCTCATTTTCATCACGCAACATGCCAACAATTTGCAGAAACATGCGTTCCGCATCGTTCTGTGGATCGCAGTTCGAGTAGGTGTCGTCCATGAGGGTGATGTCGCCGATGCGGCAGTGCAGCTGCTCCTCCGACGAGGATGAGTACAGCGACAACATGTTGCGTCGTCGGCGCTCGTCCACAACATGTTGCAGTGCAACATCAACATTTAGCGAAGGCGATGCATGTGTTGTTGCTGCTGCTGTTGTTCCAGTTGCTGTTGTTGCTGCCTCATCATCGGCATCGGCCTCATCGCAGCCACTGCTGCTGAGCTGGGAGTAGCTGAGACTCAGTTGACTGCTCTCATCGTGTTCCTCCTCATCGTGATCCAACTCCAACTCAAGCTCCAGCTCGTGCTCCAGTTCGGTGCCACCCGTGCCACTGTCGCCGCTCTGAGAACTGGCCTTGGCAGCAGTCGCAGCAGTCGTTGCAGCATTGGCAGCACTCGGCGCAGCAGCCGCTGCATTGGCCACCACCACCGCGAGATGATTGTAGGCTTGAGAGTCGCCGCTGCTGCTGCTGCTGCGACTGCGACGCTTCATCGAGCGAAACGGCGAAAGCAGACGGCGTCGTGTGCTGCTCGTGGGCGTGGCATAGGGCGGCAGTTGCTGCTGCTGCTGCTTCTGTTGCTGCTGGGATGGCGCACCCGAATAGCGTTCCAATGACCTTGACTTGCTGTGGTTGCTGTAGATCGTTGCACCACCAGCTCCAGCACCTCCCCCATCCGGCCCAGCTGCAGCCGTGCATCCTGGCGACTGTCGTCGCTGCTTTCTGCCGGCCTCAATGTGCGCGTTCTTTATAATTTCGCCAGCCTCATCGGAGCTGGAGCTGTGCGACATTGTCGCTGCCGGCGTTGTTGCAGCAAAGAGTCGCATCGTAGTTGTTGATGCTGGTGTTGATGCTGTTGCTGTTGTTGTTGTTGTTGCTGTTGTTGTTGTTTTTGTTGTTGCTACTGCTTGGTTTAATTAATCTCTTTACTACTACTATGCAGATTTCAGGTTTTGTTGTTGTTGATGTTTTTTCTTAGGCACTTTGCTGCATCGTTTTAGGGCACATTCTTGCGTAATGAACGTTTCTATTTTTATAGACCGGTTAGACAGGATTCTTTTTTCTTTTGGTTTTCTTATTATTAGTTAGCTTGCTGGATCAATATAGCAACGGGCATTAGGCAAATGGCCAAACAACTACAAATACACATAAAGAGAACACATCCATGTTTGTGGATCTTAATCGACGGTGCAAATAAGCCACTCAATTACGCCGAAATTTCTCAGGGCTGTAAACATTGCCTAGCGTTAATTATCCAGACATCTTAGAATGTTTAATAAACACGTTGTTGTTACTGTATTTTGTTGTTGTTGTTGTTTTGGTTTTTGTTCTTGTTGTTGGTGTTTGTGGTGTTTGTAGAGTCGAGCAAAAGGTTGTCGGCTGCATTTTGTTTGCACAATTGCTAGGCGTGTGTAAATTATGTTGGGCAATATTTGCCCATAGATAGGCTCTTCAATGTTATTGCTGTCTCCGTTTCCGACTTACATATCTGACGATGAGTTTGCCAGAAATGAGTAAATGAGAGGGAGGGTGGGGGGAGCAGAGGATGTTGTTGGTGGAAACCAACAGAAAAGGTGACAAAGGTTAGTGGAACACCAGCAAGAATGAAAAAGAATAAGTTACACTTGTTTAAAGCAAGCGTAAAATGAATTGTGTGAGTAAAGTGGAATCGAAATCAAAGATTTTGGATTTCACACAATTAATGCTGGGATTAATTAAGTCATACAAGTTCGCTTCTACAAGGCCAAATCATTCCATATTTTCCTGGGTTTCAACAAATCTTTGAAAAAAAGACATACAAGTAAAGAACACACCACCTTATGGCAAACTTAACTTAATGCTGAAAGTCAAAAGTGTCAAGTAGTTAATACTTATAACTAAGCAATGACCCCACAAAAAAATTACAACAATATCTATGCACGAAGAACGTGGATTGTGAACAGCATGATGATGAAAAAAGATGATATTTCAGAATGAAGTGACAAAAAGCGCAGTAGACGAAAGCTCATTAAAATTCTAAGCCGTAAAGCAAAACAAAGTTTTAAACAAAGTCAAGAGCGGTTCGTCGAGGGGGGTTTGAAGGGGCTTGTTCGTTGTGGAGCGAGTTCACGACAGACAAGAAAGCTAACAAGCCAATGACAGACAGGCCAGACGTTCCCCTCCCAACCCTCTTCTACCGACCCGTTGACTGCCGCCAGTTAAGAGAAGTTCTTAAACAAAGAGGAGAAACAAAAATACTGGAATACCGTCAAGTAATGCCGGTAATGACATTGTAACGGTATTTATTACAACATTACGACGAATGACAAGTGTCTAATTAGTTGGGCAAACATGTACCCGCTTCCCCCTTCTTCGCCCCTTGGCCAACCACTGTTGTACCAATCTGTTGTTGTTTGTTTGGGAAATGCATAAATTAAAGTTGCTTACGCAGAGTCTCCACAGTTTTCAACTGAAAACTGAAAGACACTCACATGCGCTTTGCAGCTAATTGAAAATGTGCCACATGCATTTTACATTTTTGCACACACATTTTCTTGATTGCAATCTATGTGCAACAGCATGTTTCTGTGTGGCACAAACGAAACACGTGTGCAACAAACAAAAAATTTGTAACTATTATTAATTTGTTGTTTTTATTCTTGAATGCCATACAAATTATTTACGTAGAAAATGCATTACAAATTTGATTGATGCACTCTGACGAACATGAGGAAAATCCAAATGAATTTCACTTTTACTCTCTATCTCTCTTGCTCACTCTCTTTCTCTCTCTCTCTCTCTCTATCTCTCTTTTTCTGCCTGTCTCTTTATCCCTTTTCAGCTTGTGGCTCTGTTGTCTTCTAAATTATAAAGTATGCATATGGTATCTGCTCTGGGACGTGGCCTTGCATATGCAATCCATGTGCAAGTTTGACAGAATGCCGCATTGATGTTTGAATAAATGCCGGGATGAATATTGGAATGTTTTGTTGCTGTTGTTGGTCATTGCTTTTGATATGCAAATACTTTTTTGCAGCAACAGCTAAAAGTAGACAACAACAAAAAAGTGCTCACGAATCGCTGCGAGGCATGGGAAAAGGAATGGATTTCAGTCGAATTTGTAAATTGTGTAATTGAAAAGCACCAAACAATCGTATGAAAGTATTTATGGGTAAAATGACTAGGTTCACTTGTGAGATAAAATATCTGCTACTCTGAGAGTGGAATGCAAATGGTGCAGAATTGTAAATAAAAACCAAATATAACGCTACTGATTTATGATATGATATCATTATGAAAAATTAATTATTTACTCACAATTTGTAAAATCTTTACAAATTTAAAAATTTGAAATCGAAATTAAATTTACAATTTAAATGTTATAAAATTAAAAGTGATTAATTCAATCAATTAAATTCGAAAAATTAAACAATACATTTAAATTGAATAATTAAAAATAATAAACAATTAAAGCGTAAAAGAAAATATAATATGATTAAAAGACAGTAGCATTTTCAAAATAGGCTTAAAAATTAAAAAAAAATACAATTTAACTTTCAGATTAAATGATATAAAATTTAAAGTGAATAATACAATTTAAATTTGAAATAAAACAAAAGATAATAATGTTTGCAATTAATGAGCAAATTGTAGGAGATTTATACGAAATTCTTTAAGTTAATTTTTCGTTTGCATTCCTGTCGAACTGTCAAACTGTTTTGCGATTCGCAGCACATTAACAAGATGTTATCTTTGATCTATTCGGTAGCTACTTTGGTGTATTAACAATAAACAATTTCACTTTCAGCTCGACTAATACAAAATGCGCGGCACATGCGATGGAGTCAAAGATTTTAATGGCGAATTGTAGACAAGAAATCAAACAATTCCAACAACCACAAAACATATTAATCACACGAATTTGGTTATTTATGTAAAACCACAGGCAAAAAGCAATCGAATGGTAAATCCGTTTACCTGCGCCCTATTGAAGAACCATTTTTGTTGTTTATCAACAACGATTTCCAAAACTAATTAAGTGGCCAAAGCTTGGCCTCTGGGCCGAAGACAATGCGAATAGAAAGCCTGCGGTCGCATCGATAACTCGTCACGATCTCGAGGTGTTTTTTTCAGATTTTCTATGGTCCAACAAAAGGCAGACACAAAGCTCGAAACTGAGCGATGTAGACGGCCATGGAGAGAGAGAGAGATCAACAACCGTGACAAGAATACAAGCAATAATTCAAGCGTGGAAAGTCAAAGTTATTGCACTGCGGTAATAGAAATGCTGATTCATGGACCGCAATCAAAACGTAACGAAAATTGTGCATTTAAATAATAAATAATAGACCCACGGATACAATTGACACCGACTTTTGGCCAAGCCAAAGCCACAGTGATTTTATCAGTAGCAGTTTTTGATAAGAAACGCGGCACGTGCTTTGAATAATCGTGAATTGATTGAGGCACAGAAGTCAATGAAAATTTTAATCAATCAGTGCGTAATAAATTTTGGTAATTGTTTTGAGTAATTGTCAAGCCCCAAAACGCAGACTCGTCAAGCCAACGACTTTGCGTAGTGCATTCAACTTTGAAATTAATTCCAAAAATAAGAAGGGGAAAAAAAACAATTCAATGTAAAACAGAACTGTCGTCTGGAGAAACATTGGACACGTTGCCTTTGCGGATTATTATATTAACATACAACCAATATGCATCCGGAAATTTTCGTCAGTTTTATTCACTTTATTGTGATTCAACGGAAAGAGAAATAATAAAAAACAGCAAAAGTGCATACTGTGTCACGGCACTCATTTGGTCCCCTCAATTTGGGCTTTGTCGACCGCCTATCGGCTTGTTGCGCTCTGCTTCGCATTTGCTTTCAAAACTGCCAGATAAGTTCTACGCCCTTCCCCATCCCATTTCTCCCAACATCCAAACGAGTTAAAGCTACTCTCTGTGCCCGTCCATGCATAATTTTTCAACTCTGAGCTCCGAGCGACCCATTGTACATGTAGTTGTTGTTGTAGTGCGTAAACCGTATTCGAAATGCAGTTCTCACTGAGTGATACAAACAATGGGAAAGCGGAAAATATGTGGGCGTATTAGCATGCGTTGCGTTTTGTTTTCGATCTTGTTATTGTTTTTGTTTCAAATGTGATTTGTTCCCTTTTTAATGGTTGTGTAGCACTGAATACAAGGCCATTGGATAACAAGTATTTGTATGCATTCAGATTTAGCAGACAGTTCAACTTGTCTTATTTCAAACGATAACGAATGAAATTTACGTAAGTAAACTTCCCGCATCTACGATAACATCTAATAAAGGAACTAATAATAATATTAACCAGATAGCTTCATATCACTCAACATAAAATATTCCAAAAATATAATTCTGTGAATAATCCATTTCAAATGTATGTACAAAATGGAAAATAAATGGAAATGAATATATATATACGCTCAAACTGGCAAATCTCATAAGACTCTGTCGCATTTCAGTGGCACAACAATACAAATTTGGTTTCGCATCTAGAGAAAAACTCACATTTGTAGTTTACTGCATCATGCCTCAAGCTAAGAGGGTTTCTGAGCGGGGCATAACATACACACCAATTCGAATGCGTCATGCACCAAGTGGTAACCATAAAGACATTTGCCACGCCCTTGGTTTACATCAATTTGGGCGGCAGCCGTCATAGAAAATCACAACTTAAACTGGCGTTGTAAATAGTATTTCGTGTATAAAATGCAACTTTTTGTTGCAGCAGCATAAGGATTGAGTGGCAGGCAGCAGCTAGCTGGGCATTTACCGAGTTACCTAGTTTTTCTAAACAGAAAACAAAACAAAAAAATTAGCAAAGACTATGAGCTAAATGGTTTGGTGGGCGCTTTGACCATGGTCAGCAATGAAAGTCAAAAGTGGCAAGCGATGTGGCACAATTTATCACACACAAATGATCGCAGCAAGCCGAGGCATGAAACCGAGACTGGAGAGTGGATAGTGCGAAATTGGAAATGGAAATAGAAATGGCAATGGGAATCCGAATCCGATCCGAATCGGAATCTGAATACGAAAATAGGAAGGAGGTCAGTGCCGAGAGTCCCTCTCGAATTCAAGGATGACGGCCCCAGAGGCGAGGGCGTGGCCATGTCTACGACGCCTTTTAAAAGGCTTTTGGTTAAACGAATTTTCATATCAATTTCGTGTGGCAACGTTCTGCGTCGTAAGACGACTCGGGTAGGTGTATTACAAATGGAATCAATTGTTGAATTTTCCACAGTTGAGGCGGCAGCATCTTGAGGCAAAAATAGCGTGGAAAATTTACAAGATGTTTTTGCTACGATAAATAAAGTTGCAAATGTGAGCTGCATCAGCTGCCAGGCAACTCGATATGCTTCTCAATAGCCCTTCTGCCCCACCACCAACGTTGCCTGGAGGGTGCACTTTGTGTATCCGCCTGACAGCAATTTGCCACAAATTGCTGCTACGCATTCATACAAATTGAACGTCTGTATATATCCGATATATATATATATATATATGTGTATGCTTGTATATGTACATATGTGGATTAGAAACTGTTGCAATGGTCGAGAACCTTAAGACTTGTTTATTGCATCGCCAACGGCCAAGGCTTTTGATTCTGCTGTCGCTCGCTCGAATTACCTCACTCGGGCCTGTGGACTCTGGCCCAAGGTGGGTGGAGTTACTGGAGCATTGTGTGTGGCTGGACCAGGAGGGTTCTTTGTATGCTCATTGCTTGTCGGATTGACATTGTTATGGCAATTAATTGCTATTATTTATACAGAAAAGATTTCGTATTTGTATTTTATTTGTGTTTGGTTCTGCCTACAAATATCGTCGGCTAATAAAAGATTATTGTTTTTCATTTACGACTTTAGAAGGAAGTGAGGAAATAGGCATACATGAGCCGGTAAACGAGTTATATGTAAGCAAAAATGTTGTAATGAAGCACAGACTACATGTCATTTATTTAATAATTTATAGTTCACTTAAGAATTTAAGTCTGGTTCGATTCCTATCTTATCATTTTAAGTAACATTTAAATCAATTTAATCAATTTTGTATCACTCAAAGCGGAAGTCAAACAAGTTAATCAAAACTTTTTGCGATATAGTCTTCTACGTGAACAGTGGTTGTATAGAATCTGCATAAACTTTAATTTTATTAAGCCGAAGTATTCATGTTTCAAAATATACACAAAAAAAAAACATGATAAGAAAACGCACAGCATAACCAACGCAGTGCATCGCAGAAAGTAATTTCTCTGGTGTTTTTATGACAACTCTTGTTGATTAATAATGATTAATAATGAAAATGTTTTATGGCACTGAGACTGAAATATTTGACAATAGTAAAATGTTTTAATCATGCGTAGAATAGCTAGTGGTGAAGTTAGTGTGCGGCTTCAAATGAAAATATATTTATATATAAACAATCAATTATATTTATGTGTAGCTTATGCCGAATTGAAGAAAAACTACAATTACAAAACTAAAGAAACGATGAAAAAGTTTGAAACCAACGAAACTTATTTCAAAACTTGACCTGCTGTTGGTGAACGATATATTTAAATATATTGAGTTAGCCTAGCCAATTAGAAAAGTATAAGTGGATTGATCGGTTTTGCAAGAAGAGTATTGGACGGTGGTGTGGCCTTTGTAAAAGTGTTTGAAAAACATCGAATGGAGGCACGTAGCAAGTGCGGCAGCTGAACTCAGAATGAGGCAAAGGATTGGGTGGGGGCTTTAGAGCGACTACGTGTGAGCACTCGAATACATGTTCTTTTGTTTGCGAAAATTATTTTATAATCATTTTATTACACCCTTAAACCGAGTGGCCAGCTGCCAACACCAGCAACAACAAGATGAAAGTGCCTGCAAAACTTTTCATGGCACACACCTGCTGCCCGGATGCTTGGACGATGGGATGCTTGGATGCTGTGGACGACAATAGTTTGGCTGCCAGTCTGGCTGGCTAGCTGGGTGCCATTTTGACCCCCTATGAATGCCAGCGCTCTGAGTGGAACCCACACACGTTTATGGCATTGAATCTTAATTTTCGTCAGACAATGACGAAAATGGAGCATAATAGATAAAACGAAGTGCAAGTGCAGCAGACAGCAGGGGTGTAAGAAAATCACTGCAAGTAGGGCGCAATAGCTCCGACCGATAACCTGGAAGCAGACCTTTGCCGTTGTAGCCGCAACTACCTAACCATAAATCCATTAATAAAGTGTTTTCAATGGCTTTCAGCTAAATGCAACGAATTCAGCAAAATGGCGATTTCGCCGCCTGAGAAAAGCTTTTGTGTTGGTGACTGCAATCGTTGGGCAATCTTGTTAGCTGACAGGCTCCCAAATGATATATGGAAAGTACATTGATCGATAAGCATGACTTAAGGATATATGGCTTTATGTTTATGATGAGATAGGCTATGGCACGATAACAAAATAAATTAAGCAGAACCGAACTGAATAAATTATACCAAACTATTACCAGTTCAGCTAACTAGAAACCCAATCAACTACTTGCCCCTCACACACTCTGGGCATCAGGGCTTTGGCATAACTTACTTACTGAGTGGAGTAAGTCTGATATAACTAAAATGAGCTCCACTTATTGAATTGAAGTCTTGACGTAAGCAATTTCTTATACCTTTTAATAAGTGTAGTCTTAGTTAATTATATTGAACTTCTCTGTCAATATTAATTTAGCAAATTTAAATTAGACATTTGGTTGATGTCCCACAACCTCCCCTCCTTCCCCCTCCCCCTGCTCCTTCTCAGAAAAACCTTTGCATAATATTAACGCATATCTTCGACGCCTGTCTGATCAGTTGACATTGGCTGTGGTAAACTTTTTGAGTTTTAATAATACTAACAGGCCAAACTTGAAGATCCCTTTTAAAGCGGAGACGCCCTGAGACGCATTGTTCATTGTTCAAGTTCTCATCAAAATGTAGCAAAATTTTGCCACAAATTTCACGCAAATTTTGCCATCATAAATTTAAGATGCTGAATCGTAAACTGGCAGGGTTGGGTGAAGGTGTTGTTTTGGGTGGTGAGTGGCATTCCTCGGAAAAGTAACGTTATGAGCATAACCTTTAAATGTTTGCCACCTACGCAGCAGAAGAGAATTCCGGTGTTGGTTGTGGTGTGTAAGGAGAACAATAATCATTTTAATGAGTTATAAAATGTGCTTTTATAACTTGTGCAAATAAGCAGAATTCTACTGCTGCCAGCGCCAGTTTTAACAGTAAACAGAAAACAACAACAGCAACAAAAGAAGCCTAAACTAAGCACAACAAAAGATGTCGTCAGCTGAGCACCTGAAATTCAGACATAACAATTTGAAAGTTTTAAGTGCGGTGCAGCAAAATAATTTAGTGGCTCAATTTCCTTCTTTTTTTTTACCAACTTCCGTCCTCTGTCTGCATTGAGCCGCAGCGAATGCGCCCAAAACAAGTTGAAGCTGCCGCGGATGATTAAGCACAACCAGACCCAGCTCAACTATCCAGAAAGAGAGGGAGCAAAATAAAGGCAGACAGAGACAGAGATGTTTGCACCAAGCCCTGGTCTGTCTGCCAGTTATTTTCTTTGTAAAAAATGATAAATATGTCGAGATCTATTTCGCTTTTGTTTTTTTTTTTTTTTTGCGGGTGTGTCACTTAATGGCTTTATGTTGAATGCTCAAGTATTGAACAGGCAGGCCAACAATATTGAGTATTACATTCTTTGCACGACAGATTTCCAGCTGTTATTTGTTATTATAATTTTTGCTGATGATCTGTTTTCAATTTTTGTATTGAAGTCAAGGCGAAAGTGAGGCAAGTCAGTGTTATTATTGCTAGAGGAGTTTGTAGATACAACATGGATATATGAAGCTTAACCAATTTGACATGCGATTGAAAGGGATTATATATTATTAAGACAAGTTGCTGGCTATTGATATAGTACAAATATATTTATTTTGATTCAATTTTAAATGTCTTCAGACTTGTTGTAGAACAATTAATGGAGTAAAATAATTAAATAATATTGCAGCAATAAAAATTCAGAAAATATGATCATTGCATGGAATAACAGATGATTTCTTTCCCTAAGAATAGTCGCAAACATTAATCATTCCAAGTTTTTCAAAGTAAGACAAAAATAGAGTTAAACTCAATAAAATCAAATTAGAGAAAGCCAATAACAAGAAAGTACACGTGTACAAGTAAAATGTGTCAGAGCCAATATTTATGTAGCCTTATAATACATTAAAATAAATGATGGAAAAAATTAAAGAAATTTCCGTATATATATACCGATATACAGTGCTAAAATTTTTATCAAATTAAGATAACAAAGCAGCTTTGAGCTGAAATCTTTGGTACAGCTGTTTTTTTCAAATTAAACGTAAGTAAATTGAACATCAATCATGCAATGAAATAGCAAACATTTAATTCCGACTGAGTCGCTAAATCAGCTTAAAATTGTTTCTGGCTTCAGTCCTCTAATTAAGCAGCGTTAAGCGCATTTCCAGCGCTAAACAAATACAGACGGGAATCTTTAAAACTATCCAACAACCAATCAACCAGCTAACTAAAAAACTTCGTATGCCGTTTGCCACACGATTGAGGATGGCTATAAATAGGAATGGGAACTAAGAACTCGGAATAGACGTGCAACTGGCAAGCGTAAGATATTTGCATTAACCTAGTGACACATTTCGACATAATCTGATTAATTGGCGTGTAAAGGAGAAATAAATTGAGCGAGCTAATGAAGCGAAAGAAAGAAAAATACGATGAGAAGATGTTGCAGCAGCAATTCTAACCGATTGGAGCTGGCGTCAACGCCCACGAGTTGCAATCCAGGGTCTGCAAATGAGTAAGAGTCGGCATGTGAGTGGCTTCCAGTAATAATTTGCTTGAAACTTAGTATCTGACTGGCTAGATGTTTGGCTGGTTGACTGCCTGCATGAATGCCTGCTTGGCTGATAGTCAATTTTTCTTTTTACAATTAATTGATGTCAACGGCTTGGTGCAACAACCAGGAAGATTGAGCAACGAGACCACAAAACGGCGTCACTATCGTCATATCGGCGCTTTGGCAACTTCATCAAAGACGCGTCAAACTGGCGGCGTTTGTCTTTCTTGTGGCTGCTTTTGTATCTGCCTGCCAGCCTCAGACTCAAACTCAGCCTCAGCTCCAGTCCCAGACACCGCCAACGCCGCAAAATCAATCAGGCATGGCAAAACACCATACTTTCCACATTTACAATACACACTGGCCCTTTCCCCCACCCAGCTCTCATTCTAATCCACACTTAGGGTAGCGAAGTTGCGCCCAGTCGCCCACATTTCCAATTTATTAAATGACATTTGTTTTGTGCGCTCGACTTGTTTTTGTTTTCGCCTAGAAACATACATTTATATATATATATATATATATAAATATATATACATTACACACATATATTTGTGCCTATGGCCCCGAAGCATCAATTTTTAATTTCATTAGCGTGGCGCGACCCCAGAGCCCCACTTCGGATTTTCATTATCTGTTTTTCCAATTTGCATTTGCCGGTTTTGTGTTTTGGTTACAGCACTCGCACATTTTCCGGTTCATGCTTTGCCCATTTGAATTTTAAATGATTATTGATTTTCTCCATTTTTATCTGTTTTTCATGTGCTGTTTTTGAGCTGCGCTTATCGATGGCCTATTTGGTGGCCTTCTAGACAGACACTTGCGGCTGCCAGCTAGGGCAAATATTCAAAATTCAGGGCCAAAATTCATGTTAATTACTTAAAGTGCCCAAAGTTCTCGGCGTGTATGTAAAGTAAAAAAAAAAAAAACAAACAATCGAAGGCAAATTCGGATCGAGTAGTTTTAAAATAAAACACACGTAGTTCTGTGGCATAAACAAATCTCATCAATGGCACAATTTGAAGTAAATTTATTTTTACTACTGCAGGAACTAAACATAAACAAAGCAGGCACCTCACTTATCTATTAGTTAGTCTTTAAACCATTAAATCAAATTTGAAGGATATGCAGCTATTCAAAAGTTATTATAACAAACGATTTCAGTTAAACTGCGAACGATTTTAAGTACTTATCTGATTAAGAAGTCTCTACCGAAAAATTCTTAATAGCTTTGGCTAAATTTATGTTTATTTAATGTGGGGACCAAATATCAATTTACTTATTAGTTCAATACATTTTTATTGAAATAATCATTAAAATCGCATGTAAAATTTATCATGTGCAGGTGCTGGTCATAAACATTTTGGCAATATTAAGGATAAACTTAAAATTACAATTCGAGTTCTGAGTATAAATTTATCTGTGCTTTGCTTACTCACTTGCTTATAACAATGGAAAACCACAACAACAAATATTTGAAAACCAACGAAACGCACCTGGCCATAATCTAAAATGTTTATTTTACAATTAAATTGCGGAAAATTGCGCGGTAATTTTGCCGAAGCACAGAAGAAGCCAACCCATTCAGAACTGTGTTGGGGAAGGCGCGAGGGGGAGCTGTTTTAAATATATATTGGTGGTGGCGGTTTAAAAATATGTATGCAACTCAAAGAAAATTGTTTACTTTTATTAATGATTTGAAATTTCAGAAATTCAGGTAAAATCGTTGACCAAATCAAATACGAAGCCTGCAAAAGCTATCCAAATATTTGAATTTCGGGCACGAAAATAAAATACAATCTGAGATAAAACAAAATATAATAAAATGTTTCTTTAAAATTTACAAACAAAAATGCATGGATATGCAACGATGATAAAGAATTTTCTACAATGGAAGAAATGGACGATGGATTATTATTGTTCAAAGAAATATTGGTGTGTGCTTTAACTGTACAAATATTTGAATGTTCTACAAATTATATGAGAACAATTTCATAAATAGAAAACAACAAAAATGAGAATGAATTCATTATTTACTGAATTATTGTTGCATGTTGGAATTTTTGATGCAAGCTACTTGGCAGCTGTTCATTAAAATCCACTCATTGAGGGTCGAAACAGACTCGACTCTTTCTCAAAAACAATTTGCCATGCTTTCGAATATTCGAAGAGCAAAGTAAAATAAATAGTTGCAGCTCATTAAAGTCGCATTAAAGTCGTGCTTTGCTATCGCTATGCTTTGTAATTTGGCTTAGTTTGCACTTTAAGCCATTTGCAATGATGGCTTTTACTTTTATTTTGTGCCGTGATTTTGGAAACGGTAAAAGAAAAGAGTTCAACTAGTTTGGTTTTTAATGCTTCATGCTTCACCAGCCCGCCCTTTGGTGGTGCTAATTGGTCATTTGAAATCTTGCTCTTTGATGCGGGCTGACTTGACGTTGATAAATGAGGCGCCGCTCCGCTTATCTGCGAATAGGTTCTGCGGATCGGTCGACTAACTAACTAACTTGATAATGCATAACTGAAGCAAACTTGGTTCTAAAGTTCAACTGAGCACCGTTGTGGTTGTTACATGTAAATTTTCTGCTCAATTAAGTTGTCAACATTTTGACAAACATTTGCGCTCATTAGAGACTTTGCATAGCATTATTAATACTTGTCTGCTGCTGCAGCCTCCCAACTAAAGCGAACTCGAACTCAAACTCAAACTGAGCCCAAGAGCAAAATGTCGAGTGGTAGGCAATTTGTGGGTGATTTGCATAAAATGCCTCTCAGAACTGCCACTTGGGCAGTGAGTTGTGATTTCTTTTGGTTGAGCTGCTTTGCCACTTCCCGGCTAATGTAGGCAGCCAAAGCATCTGTCAGTCAACTCTGACATTCGTTGATTTGAATTATTTCATTTGTTTGCACCCCACCCGCCTTTGATTTGCTTAACAGTTCAATGAAGCATATGCGCATTGCGAAGAGGGATGGGGCGACGTGAACACGCCGCCAAATTTCTGATCCTAACTTAATTGAGTGCAACTGTTAAATAGGAGAGTACTCCCAACATAATTGTTCAATTGAAATGATTGAGCTAGCCAGCGTCCACTGCTCTCTCGATAAACAACGTGCGGCAATTAGTGCAGCAATTTTTAATTGATTGAAACAACGCTGACAGCGACTGTCATTGATAGCCCCAGAACCCATGGGCTGTGAGCGTGCGAAAGCCTGAAAAAAGTGGTAAGCTATCGAAGATTGGCTGTTGCTCAGTTCTTATAACTCAACTCTTGGCCCAAAACGCTGATAAGTAGGCTTTAGCCATGCTACGTGCTCAGCCAAGTATTGCAAAAGCTGCATCGTGTGTATGTTGCATGTAGCCATGGGCAATGAAAGCAAATCGTTCGGCTTAGGCGCTAAAGCATGGTCTGATATGCGAATAACCGAAGCGAGCAGATAAAACTTTTGATTTCAGCGAGACATGAAATGTACGCATACATATTTAATCTGGCAACAAATCGCGCAAGCAATTTTCAACTGCGCAATGTTTGCAGCTGCTTTCTGGTTCAAATACATTTAATTGTATGTTAAATTATTTAAATTTCTGCTGCACCAATAGAAACTTTTTGCGCCAGCTCAACTCATACTTATCCGACACGCTCAACTGACACTTTTTCAGATACGCTTCTTATGCACGCTAGCATATGCTTATTCTGCTGCATATTCTTCTACGACTTCTACTACTATTTTTTTTTAAGCCAAAGATACATTTCATGCTTCGTGCAGATGCTTGAAATGTGTCAATGCCACCACACCAGACAACAACAACAACAACAACAACAACATCAAAATGGGATTCTTGATGTTTTGCCTTCGCCTATGGGCACAACAAGCTCGACGAGAGCTGTTAGTTTTTGCCGGCTTATGCAATCCATCGGATACATTTTTGCAGCTCCATCATTCGACATGCAAAATGCACAACCCGCCTGCTTGTCTGTCTATCTGTCTGTTTGTGTGTCCATTAACTTGGCACTCACGTTGCATATGGAATTGAGTTGCAGTTGCAGTTGCATCTTTGGGCCTATAAATAATCACGTCAAACAGTTAACACCATTAACCGCATATTAATTGGCCGAAATAGACACCACGAAAATAACACCAGCAGGATTAAGCGCCACGACAAAGTCGCCAAGTCTCGACATTTGCCTGACATTTGTGTAGATGCCATAGAAGGCGTCGCATTGCCACATGTGGAAAGCCTTAAATGGCTGTCGGCGTCTGCATGTCGCGTATGTCAAATATATATATATATATATATATATATACATATGTATGTATATATGTATATACATATACATATGTATGCATATATGTATGCATATACATATGTTTAGCTTGCTATCCACTCAACCACTGCCATGCAAATGTCAGCCAGGAGTGGGGAGTTGGTGTGGGGTTTGGTTGCAGTGTGGGTGCAGGCTGGCGGCAATTGTGGCGATAATTGCACATTTGAGGCATGCAAAAATTGTCAGACATTCCCCGCACTGCCCCTGCCTCTTAGTGTACTAATAAATATCAATTGTATGCACAACAACAACAACTATGCGAGGAACAACAACACAAACTCAAACAGCCAACTGTATTTCCTTGTCTTTGAATTTCTTTAAAGTTCTTACAACATGTGTACATTAGTACAGATGTACATATACACATGCATACATACACACACACACACACACGCATACACTTGCAACGCTGCTGAGCACGCATAAATTAAGTGCAATTAGCATAAACAATTTTCAGCTTTTAGTTTCAATCAAGAGGGGATCTTAGGCATAAGCGGCAACTGCCAGGAGCAGCTACATGCCACACATGCCACATGCAACAACCACGAGAAATGCGCACTGCATGTTGCCATCCATTCCGATTATTAAGTAGCCAAATTTGGGAACCGACAACGCAACGTTGTTTGGCCAATAAGTGCAAGTTTATTCCTGATTTTAGTTTTCGCTTTAAATTACGAGTTTATTTTGCAGTATATAAACATTTTGTTTACCTCGAGAGTACTTGGTGCAATAAACATTATTACTAAGCTCGACGGACAAGGATAAACGAACGAAATAAAACTGAGCTAAAATATTATTTTATCTTCCTTGCTGAAAGAAAATTTAAGCAATTAAACATTCCTTAAACCGTTTCATTTTAAAGTATGTACTTAAATTGTAGCCTGATTCCACTATCAACATATTTTCCATTTTCGAATATCTGCAGAAGGGTAATGCATAAGCGACAACATGTTGTACATTCAACATTTGTAAAGTATGTTGCGAGTTTTAGAAATTAGTTTCGATTTTTTTGTATTTTTTGGAATCACCAAATGTAAGGAATGTCAATGTAAGATATGATGGGCATAATGGAGTCCGTTGCATTTGCTTATGCCAATTTATGGTACAATACTAGGCTTTGATTGAGTCATTGAGTAATTTTCAAATTCATTAGAATCCAAAATGATGACTTCATATTGCAGCTGTTTTCAAGCGAATTAAATCAAAAGTTTCACATAACATTTGCAGACGAAGAACCGATTAGATATGCCACAAATTTAAGCCACTCAAAATTAAGTGGACTCACAGTGTCCACAAGTAACCACAGCGAGGAGTCCCAAAGAAGAAGACCTTCGAGCACAGCTCCAGTCAGGCCAGATAATGCACATTGTTGGTGTTTGCTTACACATTTAATAAGTATACAACACATAGAAACGTATGTGTATATAATATATAAGTAGTACACAAATACATGTATAGACTTATGGAAATGTATGAACAGTGCCTCTTAACTAAATACTTTCAAGACCTCCACCAAAGTTTATATACATATATATATTTTATATCTAATATATACAACAAATTAATAGATTTTAATTAACTTTTTTTTATTGTATAGAATCTGTCATTGTTAATGCAAAACAGGAAAGCCAGCGGTCTCAAATATTTATGTCTTATTTATTTTAAGACTACAAAACATTGACATTTTTATTTGGCTCATTAGCTTTAAATTGAAAAAAGGTCGAACGCAATATTTGTTCCTTAAGGACACATTTCCTTTCATATTATCCAATCAGTAAAAAAAATATTTGAAACCTTATTGAATTATTTTTCCAAGAAAAGTTTTCTACACATTCGTATTAAATTATCATGAAACAAACTGCAGCTCGCGATATAAACCAAACAAATGTAAGTGAAGTAGAAGCAGAGATATAAAGCAAAATGCAAAGATGCTTTCATGGACATATTCAGTTGAGCGGCGGTGTATATATGAAGTGCAAAACGCGTATATTGAACGTATTTATCAGTATGGAATTTAAATAGCGTTCACGAAATGCTAAAGCGAATACGTAAAATAAGTGCAGCTTTTGGCTGGCAATCGCAGGTAAATAAATACAAATATTTGAGAAATTTATATAAATATCTGGCTCCCTGTTGTAAGGGGAGACAGCAGACAAGCATGTGAATAACAACGCAAAATATGAAAAAAACCGAAAATATATTTTTGTCGCTATTAAAAAATATTTCACATTTAGCTATAATAAAACTGACTTGAAAATACTTTGAAACAGAGCATTTAAAATACAAGTTTTTTTTTTTAAATTTAAAACAAACTTTCTGTGCTCTAAGTGTTAAGTAGTTTTAAATCCAAAGATTTTAAATTAAGTTATTTTGAAATGCTAAATTAATTGAAAGAGAGTAATTCACGGAATCAAAGGTCTTGCTGAACTCACTGTGTATAACATTCATTTGCATTTTGTTACTTTGTTTTGAAAGCCCGCAATTACAATTGAAATAAGAATTTCATATAGTATAATCATGAACAGCTGCAACTGCAACAAATAAAATACGCATCCCCACGATAATCAAGTCAAGTATTTATCTTTATGGACAATTTGTTCCAAGGTCAAATTTCGTTAAAATTTATAGTCGCGGGCAAGCATTTGATGTGTTTAACAAGTGTCTCATTATCCTAAATATATTTTCATTCTTATGATTTAAATTTAAGTATCGCCACAAGTTAATTCATTTCCTGTTATTGACAATGTTAGCAAACTTTTTAATTCAAAACATTGCTAAAAAATAATGATTGGTTATGCACAGAATGCATCAAGAAATCAAAATATTTTTGTATCATTTAACATTTGTGCCCTCAATTGGGTACATTAATTGAGAATATTTCTTTTCGGGTTAACAATATCCATTTATTTGAATTGAAATTTCCAAGTAAGTGGTGAATTATTATTAACATTGCTTTCTCTAATTGAAGAGTGCGAAGTAATTACATGCAGTGCATTTGGCAGTCGTTCTTGCCTCATAAAATGAGCTATTGCTATTAATTGATGGCGATGTGGCGCTTATCTACGCAGCCACCCATTCGAAGTGGGTCAAAGTTGCTTTGGGGTTCAAATCCCTACCGCAACTCATAAATTTGTGGGGCGGCAAACATGTGTGCTTTTAATAAATACGAGTAAAGCTCAAATAAAATAGCAGCATCACAACTCGACCATTAAAAACCCGACGAGGGCAGCTTTCGATTTCATTGTTCAAATTTGCTGCATCCAGTGGCATTAATTATGTGCCTTGTGACGCTTTTCATCATCTCGTCATTCACATCGGCAGCCTCATAAAGAACAATATAAACAAGAACCGCATCGACACATATGTATACACATAAATATTTACATATGTACTTCAATTGTTATCATCGGACTGTTAGATAAAAGTGACACATTTATGTACGACTTTTGTTTAGGAATGAGCAACTGCATGTTTTATGTATATGTACAACAAATGAATATTATGGGACCCCAAAAAATGATTTGGGTATTATGTTTTGGTAGTGGTTCATATATATGGGGACATGTAATATCAAGTAAAAAAGGAAGAAAATTATAACATAAAAGAGTAAACGTACTTTGAGCGTGTTGGTAATAAGAATTTGAGCTACAACTGAAACTGAACTGGTCTGCAAAATACAAAAATAATCAAAAAGAAACAGATCAGACGAGATTATTGACAGATAAAACGCGGTTTATGTACAAATGCATTAATGAAAGTTATATAATTTGGTATTAAAACAGCCACAAATATGTTTCCTACAAGATGTTGAACCAGATGTTCTGGCTACAAATGCGTACAGCAGCTGTCAAACGTTCAGCTCCAGATTGCTTTTCATTTTGCACTTTCAAAATAGCCCACAAATGAGTCTAACGAAAGCCAGTTCAAATACATAAATGTTGACATCATCGATGTGTCCAGGAATTTGATGTGAATAACCGGCCAACGGAAATCGAATGGGGAACAGAAGACCCTCAATTTGTTGCACGAATGGGCAATTGACTTTGTGTGAAAAAATTCAACTTGAATACAGTTTTTAATTGTGTATACACAAATATACAATTAGAGCATGTAAGTGTGCAAAGCTTTAATTTTTATGGGTTATAGAAAACACATTGCAAATAGGGCGTGTGGAAATCAAATGCCGAATAGCCGACCCTCAATATTGGGCATGCATTATAGAATGGATTTTGTGTTAAATAATTAGTGGAATATGGTTTTCAAGTGTGTATATATAAACACAAATTTAGAATATATAGGAGTGGATGTTAATCGAAGATCATCTGTAAGCAGCGCACAGTACTTAATTTTTTTTATGGGGCATATAGCAATATGAACTGAGGACCTCGAGCACAATTCAGATGAGGCGTGTGCAGTTTGACTCATATAGTCATAATTAAAAAGCTGACAAACAAAGACATCTGGGACTGTCTCCTCCCCGTTCCCATTCTCATCCCCGCCGCCGCTCCCATTATGGAGCTCGTCCTCGTCAGAGACACGGTTGGAATGTGCACAACGAGATAAGCCAACAGCAGCAGCAATAACAATGACTAACAACTGTAAAAGATAAAAAATCGTACACGCATATATACAGATGAAGATGTGCGACAATGTAAATCCAGTTGAGATACAACCAGACAGAAGTGTGTCTGTGCGTAAATGGAGTTACTGAAATACCAAAGAAACCAACACATATGTTCATAAGGTGCTGGCGAGACTATGGCTGGGTCTGGCTCTCAATCTCAGTCAGGGACTGATGCAGATGATGCTGGTGAAGCAAGCAAATAAAGTGACAACTTTAACAAATAAACTGCACAGAGAAGTCCTGTGTGAGTACTCGAGTGAGTACTGCAACTGCAACTTCAACTTGAACTCGAATTCACACTCCACACACAATATTCAGAGGCGGCTTTCTTTCTTCCCCTTTGAGCCAAAGTAAATAATAATAAACGACCTTCGCTGGCTGCCAGCGAGAAACTCGCCTTTAGGCATGGACAGACGAGCGTGGGATATCAAAAGTGTGGTCGGACACAGTTTTTTTTAGCAGGGGTGCCAATCAAAAAAAAACATTCTTCTTCTTTTTAAGGGAGCACATGAAATGTGAGATGCAAATCGAGTGCTGATTTACACAACTAATATATACTTGCCATGTTTTTTTTATGGCTTATCTGGCTGATGTGCAAAGAAAATTGTTGGGCAAGTTCCATGTAATTAAATGATAAGTCACTTGTAAATTTCATTATCACACAAAGTGGCACACGGGCATAGAGATTGATCTACTTGAGATCGCTTGGTAACCGATGATGACACTATTGGTCTACGAAAACTGTTTATCCTATGCCATGTTTGTATTTTAGATATTATGTTTTGTACTATTTTTTATTAGTGTACTGTTATCAAAATATATTTATTTTTATTTCTTTTATATTTTTATAAGTTCTAAGCTTGAATAGGCGTTCGGCTCGTTTCAACTATTTATATATGTTTGTTGATTTTTTCATTTGATTTTTTCATTTCATCGCCGTCTGGCTTATATTTTTTTTAAAAATTACAATACGAAATTTGTGTATTTCAGCGCATGCAGCATAAATTCTTGTTTAACGCCGTCGTCATATTTTCCCAAACCCCGCACAACAACAACAACAATGACAATAAAAACCACTAAACAACAACTTGAAAAAAGAGAAGAAGAAAAAAACAGAAGCGTTGGTTCATTTAAGGTAGATAAAGTATCGAGTACGCGCACAGCCAGCGATGTACTGCAAAATGAAAATGAAATTCACCGCACAATGCGCTCAGAACGCAAATAAAAAAGAGGCTAAAAAAAACTCCGAAAAAAAGGGCGCACAATTTTAAACGTGACTGTTACAAAGAATTTCATTTCATTTATCACACACAAATTTTTGCCATGTTGCCGACGTCGCCGACGTTGACAAAAATGATTATTATAAATTCGACCTTATTACTCTTGTTACTCTCGTTTGTTGTACAACAGTTTTTCGCGTTTGGTTTTGTATTTCACCTCATGGGAAGCAAATGGGCGCACAACATTAAGTATGAAAATCATTGCAGCTGCAACACGACACTGAGCACAAAATCACTTTGTTTTCATTACGTATTTTCTTTTTTATATTGAAAAGATCCTCGCAAGTATCTATCACGAATGCAAATGAAAATTTGTTTTCGTTTCGTTTTGTTTCGTTTTGGCCTTTGCCGGTTGATCGCTTTCTGCGCGCGCCGCTTTTGCATACAAAACGCAACCAACTTACGCGCCGGTGTCTCGTTAACTGACCCAACAACAACGCTAGCCGCATGCGTTAAGTGAGCGTGTGTCGACGTCGACGTCGGCGTTTGCGTTGGCGTCTCTGTCAGTGTAGCTGGAGCCACTTTGCGCTCAAAACTCCAATAGCACGAAACGAAACTTGTTCTCCCCAATCCACAACACCCAAGCACACACACACACTTGCTCTCTTACTTGCACTCACAAGCACACACTCACACACACTCACGCATGTAGAGGAGAACTTGTTGCTCGCATTTTGAGTTTTGTTTATGCCGTGGAACTGTTTACATGTCAATGTATAGGATTATATCTGTGTATTTGTTTCTTCTTTTTTTTGAGTAGTGCGCTTTGTTTTGTTTCCCGCTTGCGCTTTTTGCCCTCCCCCCTTCCTTCCATCTTTTGTCTCTCTGCGAGCTTTTGGCTCATTAAGTGGTTGTGTCGTACGTTGAGCATGAGCTGAGTGGCTTGTCTGCCGGCCAATTGAGTGGCGCTCTTGAGTGTTGTTGTGATACTCGTAACAATTCAATGAACATTACGATTCGCATTGTTTATTGCCACAGTTTTTTCATTTTTAGTTTTGCCTTTTCTCTGTTTTTGTTTTTATTTTTGATGTGGCATTTTGGCTTATTTCGATTCGATTTATAAATGCATTTGAATGGCTCGTTTTGTCGCTCTGCTTTATTTTTCCGGCATTTCGATTGTTTTTATTTGATTTTTATGACATTTTACACACAATTTTTGCGGCTGCCGTTTTCGACTCATGAGTCACGGACGGGTTGCGGATCATAATGGAGCATTGAAGGATTTATTGGATGAATTTATGTTTATATGCAACTGGAAGTGTCACCATGGAAAAGAGATGCTTTCAATTTAATATGTGTGATTTTTAAGAGCTCAGGTGCTGATATACAAATCGGTAAAGTACTCATTAAATACAGTTGTATTTATTTAATTTCTTTTTATCCTTTTGTTTTCCTTTTAGAGTTTGATTTTTAATTATTGAAAAGTCATTTTAAAAATGAAAATTATTTTGCAAATTTAATCAAGAGTTTGTATGCGAAAAACATTTTTCATTTCACAATTTTCGAGCAAGACCGAAAATAAATTATGTGGTTCAGTCAAAGAGTCACAGGCTCTCCAACTGCAGCACTTCCTGCCTCACTTACTTGCCACACATACATTAGTTTCTCTGATTGTCCACATATTTCTTCATTGGCAACTTAACTTAACTCAATGCCAAAAAAGTATGGAAAACTATTGCACAAATAAGCCAATTTCTGCTGCAGTTGGTTTGTCCACTAAGCGACTGAGAGATGATATTATTAAGTGGCAAAAAGAAAAATGAAAAAAAAAGTGTATTCGCCACTTTACACAGACATCGTCATCGGTGCAACATGTGACAAAGTGCGAAAAATGCTTGCTGCGAGTTTATTATGAGTATAGACATTTTTTCTTTAATTTTAGTCGCTCTGCCAGTGGATTTGTCCACATTTGTGCCGCCGGCAAAGGACGTGCCACAAAAATGTATTAACTCCAGACGCGACAGCTCGGACGACTGAGCTCTGGACGGACAAAGGCGGCAAGAGTTTTTTATATCCATTTTGAAGTGTCGCTGGAAAATCTATTTTGAGCGCATAATTTTTCACACTGCCACCTTTTGGGGCAGCATTTTTTTCTGCTTTTTTTTCTGGCTTTGCTTTGCTTTCTATATGCATATATTTCTTGACAAAAGCCGATTTGTCGTCTGCTTGAAAAAAAGTACGAGTATCTTTGGCATGTTTTTGTTGTTTGCTGGGTTTGTTTTTGTAGCCGGATTTCCTGCATTTGGTAAATTGAATTTTAGTCTGAGAGCAGCAGAAGAATTGCAAGTTCTCAAGTTTGAAGTCTTCTTCGCTTTTACTTTTGAACATTTATTAATTACGATCAATGATAAATGATGACAAATTTCCAATACTTGCACTTTAAGATTAATCTACAATTACGGCCGAATCATCGCTTGTTTTCGATGGTAATGAAAAATTATAATAAAGAATGTTTTTCAACTTTGAAGCAACGTCGCGGGTATTTACAAACTAAATCCGATTATATTTTAAAGTATCTTTTGCTGGCAAAAAAACTTTTGGCCAATTATATTTATGGTTATTTTCTACGCGTTTATATTTGCGAAGCAAAGTTAATCTAATAACAGTTTTGTGCAAGCTTTTATATTTCATTTAATGCCCAAAATGTTAACTAAATATCGTAAAAGGGGCAAACAAATTTTTATGAAATATGCTCAATACCAATTCGGTTAAATTAAATTGGAAAAACGTTTCGTTGCGCACAAAAGGGTGCTGAAAGACAGCGAAAAAATCCCCAGAAATAAAAAACAATTAAGAATGCTGTAGTCGAGTCAACTCGACTACGAGATACCTCAAATAAATATATTATATAAGGCTATTAAATATATCAATATGAAAATTGTTTTTATAAAATGGTTGTTTCGTATCCGATGCTCATGAAATTTCAGTTGATCAATAATAAGTCAATGTATACTATACATTAATTAGCAGTCTCTGACTTTAAAATTGTGACTTTCAGGCGGACATAATTACAACGACTCGGCTATTGATCCTGTCTGTTACATACTTTTGCACAAAACCACTCTACCCTTTTCAAAAATTTGTAATGCGTTCGGGGTATAAAAAAACAAATGACAGTGTAAATGAATTGGCCTGAGTTTCGTTCTGTTCGCATATTAGTTTTGTTTGTGTGTGTGTGTGTGGTACGATATGAGAGTGTGTGTGTGTATGTTTGTATATGCCCGCATTTTCAATACAACCGAACACGTTTGACAATTATACACGACTCCATTTCGTGGCAGATTGCTGCACTTTTTGCACACAACAATTGCGACATGTTTACAAAATGGCACAAAAAGTCAACGACAACGAGAGCAGTGTGTGGTCTTAAATTGATAGCGGGTGCTGTTGGATGGGAGTTGGGGTGGCTTATGCACCTGGAGCCGAGTTACAATCATAGCCAAAGTAATCACATGGAGCAACACACGGAATTCCATAGCCAGAAACAGACTCATACCCAGAGCAAGAGCCAGGGCTAAAAGCTAAGCCATTTTAGCGTGACAATCAATTGATTTCCCAAGTGGATGGCGGAAAATATTTTGTTTGTAGTTTTGTGTGCTGTGAAAGCTTTTCTATTTCTTTTAGAATTGCAATCGCTTTTATATTTTTTATTTTTTTCTTTTTTGGCATTTTTGACAGGTCTGCTGCAATTTGTGATCAATAAATCATTTGCAGTGTGCTGTTTGCGTCTGGCTGATTTAAAGAAATAACATGCCAACAGGATAGCGTTGATGAATGGGCGCTGTTGGAAAGCCGCTTTGCTGGTCAATTTTCGCGCGCTTTTTTGTTGTTTTATTTGTTAATATCCATTTTGTATTGGTGTTATTTGATGTGCATTTAAATTCTGATCGGTAAAGTTTTAATATTAACATGCTTGACGCGGTTTGTTTCCCGACTACATTATCTTAAAAAAGCGTTACATACTTTTGGGATTGCATGAGAAATGATCAAATCTGAAAATGTCGCTTGTCCGACATACATTTTGCGAAATATTTTATATTATAGTTAGCACAGTTTTTAAAACATCATTTATTAACATCAAGCGGTCATAAATCACACACATTAAGGCATTCAAGAATGACCAATATAATTCACACTGCGTATGAGTGATTTATTAAAGAATTTTCGAAATTCGAAATTCGAAATTGATTTCATTGTGCATGGGTTGCATAATAAACTAAGCCAAGCTGCAGTCATGTTGTTGCAACCACATTTTTTACAAACCCGAACTAACCACAGCACCAAAGCTCTCGGTAAGCTGGCCAGTAGCCAGGAGGCCAAGTGGACTCAAGGACAACGATGACAAGAAGGGCAGCAGCTGCTATTGTGGCCAAGTCTACTGGTCATATGGGGTTAAATGAGTTAACTGTGTGTGTGTATATGTTCGACGTCAGTATCGACCACATGTGGTTAAATTATGGCAAGTAGAAATGTGCGCAGTGTCAGGGCCCCCAAAGCATTCAGTTGGCTCCCTATGTGGCTTCTGCAATTTCAGTGCGTTTTTGCCACATTTATTTTGCTATTTTTGCAGTTTAACAGGAAATCAATGAGATATATTTCACAGTGCAAAGCAATTACTTTTTAGTTGCCTAACCCTCTAGCTCAGCACCAACTGACCAACAGACGAACTAACGCTTTTAAACGCATTTGTACGACTTAAACGGGCGCATTGTGCCTGCTTTGGGTTAAGTGGCAACACAATTGGATTCTCCAGACCGTGTTCTCCCCACTCACCATAGAATTTCTCACGTAATTACCCTTGTTGGAATCAACTGTATAATACGCCAAGAGTCCTCCATTATTTTCCCAATCAGCCAGAAGTAGTTCTATGGCGATGTCCAGTGTGAGTTTTGGGCAGCCAAGTTTGACAAATTGCAGTGCAGACCTCGTTGAGCACTTTTCATTTTGCACATAGCCTGCGGCCTTAAAGTGAACCCCAAAAAGCACATTGACATGACGACATTGATGTAGCTGATGCATCATTTGTGAGCCGGAGTCTTCAGCAAGTTTCGCATGCAGTGAAGTGGATTGTATGCAGGGCAAGCGGCAAGTTCGTCTCTAATTGCAGATGCATTTGATTGGCAGGCATGCAAGTGGCACGGCAATCGGTAGCATGTTGATTAAAGACTTGACTAATGTATCGCAAATTTTGTGGCTTCTTAGTGACAATTTTGAAGTTTTGCGGCCATTATCGAAATTCATTTCAAATTATTGTATTATATTTGTTTATATTTATGTCGACTAAGATCCTATATTTTTTATATTATGTAAATAGTTTAAGGACACAATTGTTGTCGACTAATTGTTTTTTTTTTGCGATTTTTAATTTTAAGATATATTTTCAAAAATTCGTTGAAAGCGTATGTCAACGTTAATATACTGGATTTTCGGCATACTTTTACATATGAACAATCTTCTGCAAATGACATATTCCACAATTCTGAACTATTCTTTGTAATTTTCGATAGATATATATTAATAATTGAAGACTACCTTTTTTTGGCACATGAAAATTTGTCATAGACAACTTTTATCTTTGTGTACGCCCAATTTTAATTTCATTTCTAGCTGCAAAAAAATTAGTTCATTTTATTAACACAGAAAAGAACCCAAATCTTGTCATCGACGTGACGAAATATTTTAATTTCTTGTGACTTACCACTGGTGCATGCTCGACAGAAATGCAGACAAAAAATTAAAATAAAATTGAAAACTCAATGGAAGTCGCACGATTTTATAGAAATTCTTCGAGCTATGCACATAGAACAGAACACGGATGGATTTTTTAGTGGTTAATTAACCGAAGTGTTCGCTGCGGCTTAGAGAGAGCTGCTTTTGGTCAGTTCAGGGGAGGTGGATTTTAACCAGTTGTTAGCAAAGTTTTTTCCCACATCAGCCTGGCTCGTGTGTGTGTGTGTGTGTGCAGGGGTGTGGATGTGAGTGTGAGTGTACCAAGCCATTGGGAGACTCCATTTAAACAGAGTCGAGCGCTGCATAAAGCGTTTATTTTAGTACACAGAAAGTTTCATTTGCGCTTCTCCAAGCTGCTCCATTTTTGTGCTGGTTTCCTGGTAATTGTTTTAAGTTGCACTTATTTAAACTTTTACGTTTTCTCTGCCGAAAACTCCCGCGCTCGATGCTAGACTAACTTTGGCAGCTTGTTGAGAAAGTTTTTTAATTCTATTTTGTGTATTTTTCTGTTTTACCATCACGTTGTTAATTTTATTAAAGTTTGCCTTATCAGTTTTTTGTTGGCTGCAACCTGCATGGCAAGCACAATTATTTTTCCCAAAGCCGCATGGAAAAATTTTTTAAAAAAATCCAGAACGTTGAGCTAGTCTTGGTTCAAACGAATTTTTTCTGCCTTAATAAAATATTTATTATTTAAAAGATGTAAAAGATATTTTGCTACATTTTAGGCGCAGAAGTTAGGAGAGGGTGAACCAAACTTTAATCAATCAAAATCTTTATGTTTTAATGAGATTAAAAACTGGTTTTATTGAGTGTGAATAAGTTTAAATAATATTAAATTTTAAATTGAAACGCATTTAATTTTTGATGTGTATCTAAAGTGCGTAGAAAAAGAATAAAGGAACCCGGATTCGGGCGAGAACAATATAAGCTGGCAGGATGGGCTTAACATGAGTTGTTTTGATGTGGATTTGGATTTTGTAAGATAGATTGTGCCTGGCTCTAAATATAGAAACATTAGCATATGCCTCAAAGTAGCACAAGACTGTACAGAGAAGAAGCCTGAGGGCGTAGTACGTTAAACCCTTAACGCCTGACATCTTAAGCCAACTCGCTTGCCTTTCCACTCAAGTGTCATATTTATGCGAACTTTGTTGCAAATATATATTACTATGCCGTTGTTCACTTGTTGTTTCTTGCTGCCACATACAAAAAAGAAACGTATTGTTTCGTTTTATGGCGTTGTCTTTTGCTTCTTGCTTGGTTTTCCTGGCTTTTGCTTGCTGTGTATTGATTTTTGCCTGAGCTTAGCTCGGTTGCCCAAAAGTATGCTACCAGCATACACAATATGTGCATTTTATGCGCTTTGATATTTTATACAATCTCCCCCTCAACGAGTTATACATGGACATGGATATTGTATATATATATATATATATTGTATATATATATATATATATATTGTATATACTACTTGTATATTCATGTATATATACTTGTATATCCATTGTTTGTACGCTCTGTGACATTTTTATGCGGCCAAACTTTGTTGCATCAAATTTACGGTGCGTATGAGTAACGACAGCCGTCGCCATCCGACCCGTCACATTTGTGGCCCAATATTTTGTTGTTATTCGCATTGTTGCTGGCGTTGTTTTGCAAACCAAACGATATGTGTCGTAAAAAGCATACTTGCATTTATTAGCCATCAGCTGAACCCAACCAACAACCCCAACCAAACACCAATCAAACTGCCAACTGCCAAGAACAAAACTCCAAAAATACTATAACAAACAATGCGAAAGTAAAGGGCATTCAACATTTTCAACATTCTGTGTTGTTTTTCTTTTGGTTAGTTTTACGTGCATAATATGGAAATGTAATTGAATAATATATATATATATTTGGCAATTCGTATGTGCTAAGAAAACGAAATGTGTAAGATGATAGAATAAAAGCACAATTTAGTTGTCTTTTGGCAATTATTGAAATAGCAATCATTTAAATTTTCAATTTAAATTCTTACATGCTGGAAAGAAATTTAACCTTTTTTAATTTTCAAATGAACTGCCAATGGCATCTGTAGTAATCTGCGTGCTCGTAAATTACAAATTATTTATGCTTCTTCTGATTCCATTCAAAGACCTACCCACACTTGAAGCACTGATTTGATTTTGTCTACAAATTACTTGCTGAAAAAGTTTGAGCGCACTTTCAATTTGCAAATATAATTGCACAAAAAAGTACGCGAGCACGCACAGAGACAATCAGACACTTGCACACCCACACACACCGAAATACACACACACGCACGCACACACACACACAGATACGTGAAAAGGACCCTCGAAAAAATAAAGTTGAGATGATGCTTGAACTGCTGAAGCTAAAACAAATTGGAGGCCATACAAATTACAGCGGCAAAAAGTCACGGGCTCTAAGACCAGTAAGTCAATTCAAATTCTCGGAAGAAAATTCGCCCGAAAGCCAGATGCAAAATTATGAAAACATAGCACTGCAAAAATGTGAATGAAGAAGTAAAGTAAAGCCGTGATAGACTTACCGTCATGTATTCATCCAAACGATGCTTCCAATTGTCAGATCTATCGATTAGATTGTTCCATTGCTCAGAAAGTTTGCCAACCTCGCGTCGAATGCTGCGTGCCAGCTCCCGGCTCTGCTCCTCAGCGGTCATGTAACGGGAATCGGAGTCATGGGGAGCTGTAAGGATACGGCAAATGAATATGTGTGTGTGAGTAAATACAGCGTGAAGAAGTTACGAAAAAAAAAGGAACTGAATGAGCGGCAGACACGCTCTCTTTAGGCAAGCAAAAACAATAATTGCACCTGCTATCAAATTTGGTAGGCGGTCTACCTCCCCTACACATCCCCTACTCCCTTCCCGCTCACACTTTGTGCTGTGGCACGTAACGTAAGGGCGCGCTCAACTTTATGAATTAGAGATGATATTATGGTTCTTAATGCCTCCCGACAGCGATGATTATGCTGATGGTTGTTGGGTGGTGGAGCGACTATGATTATGCTGATTGCACACAGTGATTAAATTTGCAATAAAATGATCTCAGCTTGTCGCGTGTGTCGAGCACATGTCTAGAGTTCGACAATTTTCGACAGTACGCACTGGGGATAAATCAAAGTCACATTTAGTTGTATATGACAGAGTTGTTTTTCAGTAAAATTAAGTACTTATCGTCTGGATTCAAAGAGTTATCTGTCAGCCCAAATAAATTTGAGCTTATTTATATTTAAGCCATAGATTTCCGATAACGAGAAAACTCGGACCATGAAAGTAAAAAAAAAAAACCAACAACTTTAGCAATATCCGCTTCGATTAGCAAACTCGAGATCAAATCGACAGTCGATACGACGACAAGAAGCAAGAAAACATAATAGAAGTGTCATGGAACATGAAAGACAGCCTGACATGCATGTGGAGGAAATGCAAGAGAAAAGAGAGACAGAGAGAGAGAGAGAGGGGGAGGGGGAGGGAGAGAGTGACAAGTGGCAGCAAAGAGAACTGCTGTGCGAGAGTGACACCGAGAGGTATGACAACAACAGTGGCTTCGATGGCAGCGCATCAGCATCAATGAATGTCAGGAGCCGTTGGCTAAATCTGAATTTAATTTAATGCACGAACGGAGCTGGCATACAACTTTTATGGCCCCGAACCGGAGGCGTTGCTTGTCGGACATTCGACATCATGGTAATATAAAGGCGCTAAGCAAATATCACAACTGAAATACTCAAATACTGAAATACTTTCGAGGACGCATCCGCTCCTGCCACTGCTTCTGCTTCTGGCCTGTTGTAATATTCAAATTCAATTTGAGATTGAGTTTATCGCATAGATGTTTTCTGCTCTTTGCGCGCCTCACTGACTAACATACTGATGGACTGACGACGACACAGTTTGATGGAAATGTAAAATGTATAGTGTTGAAGGAGATGGAGACAAACGGTTGGAAAACTTTTTTTACGTTGATTTCAATTTATACCCGACATTTTCCTTAGACTTGCACATTTTTCCAAAAATTAAATTTGGTCAACTACAAAAAAGCAAAGACAACTGAAAAAAAAAAAAATACTAAAACTAGGTTAAAAGTTAAAGTGAATTTACAATTAGTTTCACGAAAAGTATAAAATAGATGACATTAAAACAACTCCGACTGAACAAAGTAAACTTAATCAGAGTTCCATCATATAGAATTGGAATCAAATACTTTCGAATGCTTCCAGTTACCAAAAATATGTATCTGGGTAAAGATCAAAACTAAAAAATCCATTGTTCTTGGTTGACGTGTATTTGGTTTATAAGTGCGGCTAGTCTGCATTTTATCTCTATTGAAATATTTATGATTATATGGTTTAACAAACTTACTTCGCTTACTTAGGGAAAGCTGTATTAGAAAGGTAAGTTCCATTACAAAAACGCGTTAGAGGTACTGTAAATTCACATTATCGCAAATAGTTTTTGAAATTATCATTATAAATATTAGTACCACAATTTAAAAAACTGACATTTCGATCAAAAATTCTATATTTATGAGATGACTGCTCACCACAACTTCTGACAGTATATATTCTATAAGATCCGAAATGCTCGAATTTGCCCATGGTCAGTGACAAATCAAAGCTATCGTGGCCCAAACCAACCTACAGTGTCTCAGATGTTATTTCGAACAGTGTCTAGCAAAAAATTTAAAGTGCTATAAAGTTTAAACAAAGAATCAAACGCAAAATGTTTAAATGCCATTTTGTTTCAAGTTACATCACGTTTGTAAAATAAACTAATAAATAAAATAATAAAAAAAAGGATTCATTAAAATTGTATGTGTTGCAAGGCGGGTTTTCTCAGAGAATAAATATTATATATCCAGTTTAAATAAAATTAAAGTCAGAAATGTTTGCTTCAAGCTTTTATCACCTTAAAGAGCACGTCTTATTCAAATTATTACAAAATTCGTTAATTAAGAACGGTTAAAAACCGTTTAAATGTGCTTAGACACTTTAGTAACATTTTTAGGGGCCAAAACAGCTTTGTTTCAATTAACATTAAGTTCCACGGACACAAGCTAACCACAGATTAAACATCATTGGTAAAAATCTCCTGCCAGACAAAGAGATCCAAATGCCGCCCAGAAATACCCAACTTAACGAGATACACACACAGACGCACACACGCACACCCACAAATAGATGGAGCAACTGTTGATGGTTGGCACTAATAGCGTACTAATCGCACTAATTGCTTTGGATGCAATTATCGTTGACGCCTGCTGTTGGGCGGCAGCGTGTGGCAATTGGCGATCTGTCGCCGTTTTGTGAATGCTGTAAATGAAAACAACTCAAAACCGAAGGCAGCCATTTTCCAAATTGTTGGCTATAGTTAAAGAGAACTAAGCCCTAAATACACCGAAAAAAAGGGAATGCAATGCAACAAAATCAATTGGCAATTCCGCACCAGCCGCACAGCAGTTGTCTACTTTTAGGCGCCTCACGTGCCCTAAACTTTACGGGTGCTTCTCTATTCATGTGGTTGTGTGGGAGTGGGTGTATGTGTGTGATTGGGTAAGGGGTAGGTGCTTTAGTGGTTTGGTCAACTGTTAAGCTTGTAGGGCCAGTGCACAATCGAGTTCTTAGTCGTACATGTTGGTTTGCTGTTTGATTTTGAGATTTGCCATACAAATTGAGAGCGCTGTGAATGGCATTTGCTGAATGTTGATGAGTTGTTTGGCTACTGTTAGAATGGAATGAATAGGTTTCCAACAGTTACTAAAGCGTACACAGGGGGAGACAGAGACAGAGAGAGAAAGAGAGAAGGTATAGGGGGAGGGAGAAGCAAAGTGCTATAGTAAGTATTTCTAGTTTATTCGAAATTTTAAGACTGACCCAAATTAACTTTAAATAGTTGAAAATTCATTGTCACTTTTGTGGTCAAAGTTAATGTGCAAGGATAGTAGATGGGAGGGGGGAGGAGATGTGGCTTGCTATCCGCCATATATACATAATAATTTAATGGTATGCCGTAAAACTTACCCTCCGTATCGCTGGTATCCGAAATGGGCGCCTCGCTGGCAATATACTGACGACCGCTCGTTAAATTGCTCTCAACAATTGGGCGTTTATCCTCCAACTGACGACGAAAAGCTTTATGATCATCCTGCAAGCGGAGACAGGACACAAAAGAAATAAGATTTGGTTGGCTTAAACTGTTTTGCTTGTGCAAATAAATAAAATGTTGTACCCTCCTTATGTATACCATATATATACTATAGTTGTCAATGCTGCAAAAGATTTATTTATTTGGCCAAATCTGATACAGAGACAAATAATACGAGTACCGCTGCTGGCCTCCATTAACTATTTGCTCTACATGTATATAATACTATTGCAATTGCTTTTCGACCGAGAAGCCTCAAAACGAGCAAGCGTTTCAAGTGCCTCCCCTCAATAAAACATCATAAAGAGCTCACAATAAATTTCATATTTAATGCATTTAGTGTAAAAATATAAAAAAAAAATCGCCAAAGGCAGCGAATCAAATGAAATGCAATACGAAATACAAGCCAAATTCTTTTCTAAGTTTGTTAGTGCCACAACTCAAGTGTTGGCTTCACTCGCCACTCCACTCTGCACACTCCAGTCCACACTCCACACTACACAAGCCGAAATGTAAATGTCCGGCAGACCGTAACTTAGTGGCAGGCAATAGATTTTCAGAGCCTGCCAGGAACCAAGGGTGAAAGTTGCCCCATTTTTATGCTGAGCTCACGGCGTCGCTGCGTTCTAGGGGTAAGTGAAATTCAAGTGCAGTGCACGCTGTGCTAGACAGTGTTTCCCATTTTCAACTGGCCAGGCAGAACTGGCTCTTGTTGTTGCTGACAAGAGTACTGCTGGGTTCTTTTCTGCCTTGGCAAGTCCTTAAGTGATTTCCGGCACATATATACATGGTACATATGTGCTGCATGTGAGTGTGAATGTTTTTGACATAACAAGCATCATTTAACAATTATTTAAGAATTCGCAGCTGGAGCAGTTTAGCTAAGTGGGACTTTCAATTCAACAAAGCAATTCGGTCAAGTTGGCCAGTTATAAAGATTTGAGCACCAGGCATGAAACGAATCGATAACTACTATGCATAAAAAACTAAGCCGAATGCAATGTATAAAGCAAAATTCTTATGAGGCTATAAAAAACATTAACGCAGGAACTGTTGAATAATTTAATGGAAACATTCCAGTATTGAGTGTGACTCAAATCGCATTGATAATCCACATCACAAGCACTCAAATACAAATTATATGTGCACGAAACGATTTATTTTCATTCCTAAATAAATTGAATTGTTTCTCTACACTTAACTGATTATAAGCAACGACCCAAGGAGTCGTTTCTCAATGTAAATGAATGCCTTTGCCTTAATATATGTTTGTCTGATTGTTGCTTTTCCAAGCGGACACAAATATTAAAAACATCTGACTTACTTATCATATGAGAAGGTGTAGTAGAGCTGTACTCTAAAAAGAAATTAGTTGAATGGGATTTGTGTAAGCCAACGTATATCTCGTTTAACTAGAGCATTATTGATATTTAGAGTAGCAACAACAGAAGATGACAAACGAAGTTAATTATTATAAAACCTCAATGAAGAAATATATTAAATAATAAACATTTGACAATTTGCATCCGAAATGTGAAGCGATTTGAAAAGAAAAGCACAAAGTGGCTGACCAGTATAATGATTGTGGAATTTTATGATAAATATCAATTTTTTACTATACACTTTTCTTTAAAATAAGTTGTATTTATCATTTTGTGGTTTGTATTAAAAATAACAATATTTATATTAGTCGAACAGACACACGCAAGCAATAATATAGTGGAGCGATTTCAATATCGTTAATCATTGAGAGATCACTAAGATATGCAAAGGCTCAATTTTTAATTAACAAGAAACTTTTTTATAGTGTAATGTAAACTATCTCTAAGCAGATAATATTGTCTGCTTAGTGAACTTATTATAAAATTCTAAATACATAAGCAGTATATTATGGGCAATCACATAAACAGAAGCTGTGTCCGCTTCTCTGTATGCTGATGCGATTGAGTAGGAATAAAATGCAATTCCAATGTGATAAGCTAGGTTCATTCTGTTTGTGCATAATACTCATGCTAAAATCGCATTTAACAGACTTTGCTATACAAACTAAACATTGGAATGCGGCGCCGAATGCGGAATTCATATTAATCTCGCTAACTCTGAATAAAGTGTGCGAGAGATTTGCTTGACAAATAATTATGGCTAAATATTTGTTCGAGCTTGAAAAATGTCTGCCACACAAAATGGGCCTGCCAACCACTTTATGCGCCATTAAATAACTGAGACCCTTCATACTAGCACACCCACACCCACACTTACACCCAGATACACACACACACAGCGAGGCGAAAAATTACAAATTGTGCCAGAAATGGCACCCAAAATGCCAGCACTCCGCAATTGTATGGAGGAAAGCCTTCCACACAATTAGTTGGGTAGAGCAAATTGAGGTGCAGCCAGTGCTATGACTATGAGAAAGGTTAAAATTGGGTCGTTGGCAGCACACAAAAACAGCAGAGGGGCAGCAGCAATCGCAGCAGCAATCGCAGCAGCAACGTCATGATGGGCACCAACTGCAGTGTGAACTTTGTGTTCAAATTGAGGGCTTATTACAAATACTACACATAATTGCTCAGGACCTGGCTGACCGAATGGGCACTCAACGGCTGCAACATGAGAGCAGGATCGCATGTAACAAAAATAAAACTAAATTAACATTTGATATTAAGTCAAGTTGTTGTGTTACTACTCTATATTCACTAATAGTAAACTGGGATATCTTATGCCAAAAAAGATCCTGAATATGCAATATTATCAAATAATCTTATCACATCAAATATATAATAGTTTAATGATGGGTTACTCTCGTTTCATTTTTGACGACCTAATACCGAAGAAAATATAACAAGAGTATCACACAATGTGGAATATGTAAATTCATAAATAAAAAAACTTTTTAACGGCCTGTAACCAACAGTATCCTTTAAGAATGTCTTTAAGCGATTTAGAAAATGATGTATATAGGAAATTTGCAATTGCCTTTTAAATATTGACTAAGTTTTACTAACAGTAGGTTTTAGGTTTAAACTAAACAAAGTTCAGCGTATGGCTGAACTATGCATATCAGGAGCGCTTTATACCACACTTAGTGAGGCACTTGACGCCATCCTGGACATTCCGTGTCTGGAAAGACAAGGAATGGAAAACGCAACACTTACGGCCATAAGACTCAGAGAATCCCTCGCATGGACTACTCAGAGCACTGGTCATGCCTCTATCATAGAAGGGAAACCGACCATCCCTTCAAAAACAGATTACTGTGTGCCAGTAACACAATTGGAAACACCCTTCAACATATACTTCCCTCAAAGGGAAGAATGGGTTCATGGCACCCCCGGTCCACCGGCAACCATAACCTTCTTTACAGATGGCTCGAAGCTAGACAACCGTGTAGGCGGAGGGGTCTACTCCGAGCAAATCAATTTACAGATATCCTTTAGCCTTCCAACACACTGTAGTGTTTTTCAAGCTGAGGTACTGGCCATAAAGGAAGCTTTAGACTGCCTAGATAGGCTCAAAGTCAGCCCTGGCTACATAAATATATATATTGACAGTCAGGCAGCAATTAAATCAATCAGCTCGATATCTTCCAATTCGATATCAGTAACAAGCTGCCGCAAATCTCTACACGAGATGGCTAAACAGCATGTTATTAGCCTGATATGGGTTCCTGGTCACCAGGACAGTCGGACAAACTGTTCCGCAGTGATCCGGGCTCTAACTGGGCACTGGCTGCAATAGACTCCAGGTGCCATACAATGACTTTTGTAGAAGCTGCAAGGAGGAGGAAGAAGTTGAATCTCCGGAACACTTCTTCTGCCTCTGCCCAGCACTTGCCAGGAAAAGACTGGCAATCCTGGGAAACTACTCCCTAAATGGTTTATCGGAGCTCCGATATATGAGACTGGCCAGGATAGCGAAATTCATAAACGCATCGGGTTGGGAAAATGTTTGAATAAATGTTAGAATGCTTAAAGGCACGACTGCAGGAGGAAATCCCAGGATCCCATTTCGGTATCACAACGGGCCAAATATGGCCTAAGTGTGTCAGCCTACCGGGTTGACAGCCGATACAACCTACTAACAGTAAGTGTTCCTTATTTTTATTGTTTATTGATTTGATTTTTTCTAAGTAAAATTTAGATTATTAAAAGAACTCAACCTTATGAAGAATAGAATAATTATTATTATAGTCTTACTTAAATGTTAGTATTTCGTAAACAATAATAATCATTTCAAATATCTGATTCCAAAAATGATCGTAAGCATCTAACTATCATTTATATCTGGAAAATATGGTTGATTTATCTATTGTAAATATTCAGAGCCATGATTCTTTTTTTTCTGTGTATTTGACCAACTGTCCCCGGTGAAAAAAATCACTCATAGCAGTTCACATGTGTAAATATAAGTAAATCCAGGCAGTCTTTTTTTCTAGAATTTCATAATTTATTTAAAGAATCATCCTTCAGCCAAAATTATCCTTTATTTATGAAAGTTGTTAGAATATTTAGCAAATTTATAAAAAAAAGTTATTCACATATTTTTTTTAATGATTTGAATTCGAAACCCAAATTGGATTAAGATATTATTTAACCTCTTAAATGAATATAGCACTTAACAAGTTTAAAGTGCATTTATTGTCTAATTCTGTTCAACTTAAACTTACCAACTGTTTTTGTAGACTGGCCGCATCGCCACGTACTGGACCCAAGCCTAGGGTGCTCAACTCCGTATCCTTGCGAATGACCCATTCGGTTAGTTCGCGGAGTGACAAAAGCAGCGCATTCCAGTGCTCCGAATTTGACTCCAAACGGTTTCTGCAAGCAAAGGCAAAGGATGGGGAGCGGGTTAGAAGTCGCTGACAAGTATGCTACAAACGGCAAATATAAGCGTTATGATAATATTAAATTTAATTTGGCACTCAGCAACACAGGCAAGTAGCAACCGGCTGTGTTGATTATCAAGAAGCATGGCAACGACCGCTTGATGCCAGCGACAAATTGTCTGCTTCCGCTCCTTTGGCTGGAGATAGGGTTTGGGGTGAGGTGGAGCGGTTCTCTAATAAAACCTCTGCTGCCGCGCCCGAGGGTCGCAGTCGACCCAAGTGGCTGTCGTCTATGTTGAATTTGAGCTGTCGCTCTAATTGTGAGACACCCTGGCATTTTATTCTCATTTTATATGGCCAAAACAGCGTCCTTTCCTGGCCATATCGCTGCCATATTTTGCCCATTGTGAGTGGAGGGTGGGATGAGGGGTTAGGTTCAAGAATTCTGAAAAATCTGCATCCACGGGAACTCTGCAATAACAATAGGCATCGCTTTGTGCTTTTGTCTGTTTATCTTTGGTCAAATTCCTTGGCTCCTTTTCATTATTATTATTTTTATAGTTCGCCTTCGCTTGTAATTAAGGCATGGAATAGAAGTCATGGCCAGACATTCAGACATACGTACAGTATTATATATACCTACATATATATATGGGTTATACTTTCGGGCAGCTGCTCAATTTACGCCCACTTTCGCTTTTCGTCCATTCAAATAATGAATGGAATAACTTTCTTCGAAAAAATGATTGGGCAATGAGATGTATTCAAATCTTCTTGTCTTGCTCATTATCTCTGTTGTTTTCTTATAAATATATAATATTTTTTTGCGTTGTACTTATACCCAGTTCTGTTTTTTTTTTTGCACAACGTTTAGCAGTGCCATGTTAGATTTCTTTACTTATATATTTATATTTTATTTTTATTTTCGACAGCTTCTGTCTCAGACTTTTGCAAACACAATTAGAGCGAGAAACACATTTTGCTGGCAAATGATCTGGGCACAGGCGGAACAAATCATGTGAACTGGAAATGCATTGCGTCTTCTTTATATTTTTAGGAAATGAGAAATATTTAATTAAAATAACAAAACAAAAGCTGCCTTATTGAAGTCAAGACAAATTTTCGTCTTTAATTTAAAATTGAGCCGACTTAAATCCTATGTTACGCTATATTAGTCTCATTATTGAATTTTAAATACTTTGAAAGATAAGACATACTCCTCCCCAGTTCTTGCTGAATAATCAAAGTGTTCTGAGCCATTCCACACTTATGCTATTTGGATAATTGAAATACGTGAAACTTTTCTGTCGTGAGTCAAGATTATTTCGAAATGATTTAAGTTGTAGCTAATAAATGCTTAAGGATATAATTCGATTGAGTGAAGTTAAAGCTCTGTATTCATTTTGTAGCCTTAGGAAACTCTTGTATTCATCATCCATTTATAACAGACAAGAGAATAAATATTGTAATTTTGCAGATCTGTCAGTGCTTAATACATTGATTGAGTATTCTAATACTTTCGAATACATCATTTCGGCTCGCTTTCGGCTTGCAATATGTATTTCAACCCTCATAATTTTTCGGCTTCCGCCCGTTGTGGGTCTCCCAAATGTAATTTAAGACAAACCACACGCATCGCAACCACCGCACATGACACCACCCACATGGATTTTATATATAGTATATCAAGTGGGTTCATCAATCTTCGCGCAACTCAAGACGGCAATCAGCAGTGGCAGCCAAAGAATGTGTTGCAACTGGAACACCTGTAGATGCCACAAAAAACATAAAACAAACTTGACAAAAGTTAAGTTTGACTGTGGCAAGGAAGTGAAGCAGTGGGAGAATGGATGCAATATGCGGAAGGATGGATAAAACTTCAAAGCCAAGAACTATGCACATAAATGACCCAAGGCGATTGCCCAAGTGCTGCGGCTAATACAAACAAGTCAGCTTAGATTCGAGAGCAAAACTTTTCAAGTGCTGTTCAAGATATTTCACTGGAATTTATAAGCTAGCAAATCTTTGGCAGTTGAGCAAACAACAAGTAGAGCCAAGGCAAACAAAGTCAACCAAAAAAACAACTGCTGCTGGCCAAACGACAACGACAATGCCAACAACAATATCGGAAGTGCACAAACTTGGCTAACGGAAATATGCCAAAACGCCAACAATGAAAATAAATAGAAAGCGTCTCCGAACTGACAAAGAATAATCGTCAAAACTTTGCAAAAAAAAAGCGTCACAGGGGGGCTGCTGCTGAGCATGGCCAAACATTTCGGACACACTTAAGGTGTCATTCGTTAGCTCTTGTGGCCTAATTGAAAAGCGCTCGAAGAGGACGTTCAATCTGGTTGCCTACTTTTGTACGCACAGGGTCCACAGACACAGCCCCAGACTCGGCCACATAATTGCCATTTATATTCATTTTGCGTTCGCTTGTTTTTCAGCGCTTTTCGCGTGTCATCATCATTATTCATTTTACACAGCACCGCCTCTCTTCACCAGCCCCGTTGAGCGAGTAAACATCGTCGACTGCCTGACTTTGGCCCACATCAGCATCACCATCAGCTTCAGCATCAGCTTCAGCTTCTGTCCATCGCCAGCATCAATATCAACAAGCGGACAATATTTGTATACGCTGGTGTGCTTTATTTATGAAACGTGGAAATTACAAACACTGGACCAGAGAAAAAGCCAACGCGTTTTTACCCTGGACTTCATCGTGTTGGCTGGGTTGGTCTGCTGTCAGCATTGTGGCACATCAAAACAGTGACACAGTGTTGGGTCGGTGTCAGCTCAGTCAGTTCCGGAACTTTTCACGCGTTTCGCTTATATTGATTTTCAGTGGTTGGCTGCCCAACCACCATACGAAGCTGTTTGATGGGTTCTTCGCGTTTACATGAAGCTTTCTGCCTGGCTGGGCGGAGAGTGTTGTGTTATGTTGCGTTCTGTCTGGCACCACCGAATGGCAACCCGCTTGGCTGGCCTGTTTATGTTGCTATTTTCGCATTTTCGCCAACACAAAGTCTTTTAACCCAGCAGCTGTGGCTGCAGCGCGTGGCACACAACTTGAATTTAATTTGGTTTCATTAACGCGTCAGCTCGCAAGGCATTTCCGTAACTTGGAACTGGCTACCGTTTAAAACGTGTTAAGTGGCTGCTTCTGCAAAACTCTTGATAAGGCGACAAGGTCGACAAAAATATCACTGGCTAGTCAGTAAGGATATTATGTGAATATGACAATTTAAGTTACTTCTAGGCCTTGTTTTACTTTCAATTTAACCCTCAACAAATGGGAAGCCGAAGTAAACGTAGGTTGGTAAATCAACCACTAGGTTTGTAAAGAAGATACTGAAGCATCAATACTAATTTCTTAAAAAATTGTAAATTTAACAAAAAATAGTTTGAGGAATACTTTAAAAATAAGTATTTGAAGAGTAATTCGATTAGTTTTCTGTTGGCTAATTTTTTGTTAATGCTTCATTGGAAATATCAAATTGATATCAAACTATTAATAACACAAAACATAAAATAAAGCTATACGTAGAATCAATTAGACAAAGTGTTAAAAATTCCTCAGTTCCTGCTAGAATGTCATGTTACTTGTGTACTACTAAATAATGTTTTGCAGGTACCTTTTCGAGTACTCTATAACAATTGCTACTGACTTTATAATGTAATCAATTCAGAGTCCTTTATATCCATCATTAATAACTCAATATTCTAATAGCTCGGATGCATTGGTGTTTAGTCGTCTTAACTAATTTTTACTAACTTTTTAATTTTGCTCAGATTGGGTTTTAACTGAGCTTTCCTTCATCAATGCAACAAATAGTGGACCAATTTTTCATTTAAATACCCCCACAAGTTTTAAGCATTTTTCTTATTATTTTTTTAAATTCAAGCGTATAGCTCGCAGAGCTTGTATCTTCATTCATATGAGGCTTATATATTCTCTTGCTGACGTCAATCCACGGCTCATAAGCTGTTGGGTTCATGCACTTTAATTTAAGTCCACATATTTACCTTCCTCTTATACTTCATAAGCCAATGACTTTCTGCGGGGAGTCTATTTTGTTTTGTTTTATAATTGATTGGGTATTTTGTATAGGTATTTATAGCTTGAATGATTTATAAAATTTTCCGCATTGTTTCAATTTGTGCGCATTTATCATGTTCAGCATGGCCTAGTTAAAAAGCGCTCTTTGTTCATGATTCCCAAGCCGACACTCAATAGCAAGCCCCTTTAAAAACAGCAATAATAACGCCGAACAACAACCGGCAAAAGCAACTTGAAACACTTTTCGGATGTGGTTTGAGTACCATCATCATCATCATCATCATCAGCATCCGGCTGAATTCAGCGATACATCCTAACTACGGAAACATTCAGACAGACTGCAGTAACAACAACAAAAACAAGAATGTGAAAAGGTCTGAGGCAAAAAACACTTACCTGATTGCAATACTTTTCGATTTTAAATTATTCCAACGTTGATTCATTTCATCCAAGCGACGCTGCAACATAACCGCGTCCTCTTGTGAGGTGAGCGAACCCAAAAGTTTGCGGCCGGTGCCATCGAGACGATCATAAACAACGCGATGGGTTTCAATTTCCGATTGTAGATCCTGTAACGGCACAAACACAACAAATTGTAAAGTTGCTAAGGTTGTATTTCCAAAAACATATAAAACAGAAAAAAATAAACATACGCGGAAATGCTAATAAATTAGTGGATGAGAAATTTATTCAAAAGTGCGTGACCTCCTCGGCACCTGGCAGCAAATTGAATTTGAATTTCAATATGCATATCGCAGCCAAACACAACCTCACATGTTTACTGTGTTGTTTAGGGTGTTACTGTGTGTGTTTGAGTGTGTCTGTGAATGTGTGTGTGTGTACGTATCTAAAAACTGTGATATGCAAAGCGTGTGCAAACATTTTAAACAAAGCAATCTCCAGTTCACTACAGCCAGAGAGATGGGAGAGGAAGCAGGGGTTGGATTAAACGTCTGCCATTTAAAACAACAAGCAGGCCATGAAATTGCCGAGCATGCCATCAATAAGCCCGCACGGCGCTTAAGGCCATCTGAGCGCCGCTATTGTGTCCAGCCTCCACCTCCACGTGCTCTTTTCACGGCACTCTTGAACATGAGTGACAAGTTTTTAAATGCCCCGTTGCCCGTGTCCCATATCCGGCTCTTGGCGCTTTGCAATTATTAACCGCAGGTAACCCTACCCAAACCACACCCCTTCCCCTCCGCCCATAGTAACCCACCAACTGACTAGAATAAAAGCAACGGCTGCGGCTGTGGCTGCGTCTCATTTCTGGCTGTCAGAGGCATCTGTGTTGTGGCAGGTGTTTTATTTGTCAACCCGCTTGGTAAAGGCTTAAAAATGTTTCATCTCTCTCGGTTTGTTTTGTGTTTTGTGTTTTGCTTGGTCCCAAAAACCCAAAAAATGTGCACAGTTATTTGCTGTGGTTTTCTTGGTTAAGTCACCCACAAAATACACACACACACACACTCAGTCAATATAAGTGTACATGTGTTTGTACGATGAGCTGGACTTGTGAATTTTAAGACAGGCCGTGTAGGGTTTAAAGGCTTTAACTTTGATGTGGCTTGGTTCATGCGGTTGAGTTCCCAGCTCAGCTTATATGTGAATAGGGTTACTACAATTAAGAAGTTTTAAGCTACGCCATCTGCAAACCCTCTAATTGAACTTTAATTCAATATTTGTATTACTTAGAATCATAATAATATACATACATACAAATCTTTTATATCTTGCACTTCTTTCTTATTCTAATCAATTAAAAAATAGATTCGGTATCCTCTCACTTTTATAAGATTTTAAATTTGAAATCATCCGAACAATTTTGTAACCACATGGTCTCCACATGAATCTATGTGAATGAGGATGTGTTTCTTGACGAATATAACAACTATACTTTTTGAGGACTTGTATTCCAATTCCGAAGTCTCTACCTTTCACAGTCTCTGAGACCTGCATGTTCAACTCGGCAGTTGATACTGAACAAGAAGAAGATGAAGATGCTTGCTGCTGGGTGTTACACACTTTTGCACAATCCCATTTTACCCTTGACCATTCTTCATGTTTTCAGGGTATAAAAAAAAGGAAATACTTCTAAGAAGTAGAAATGCAAACTTATATTTTGATCCCTGTCGACTGATATTTGCTTTAGAGGCCGTGCATCCGAATTGCCGTAATGGATGTAGAATATTTGTGTATTTGATATGATAACTATAGAAATCAGCGTGTTTCCCCGTTAACCTCTCTAGAATAAACCATGAGTACATCGCAGGAAGCACGGCATTCCATTGACTAATTGGGCCATATATTTATTTTAATCGTTTCAATTGTCCAATTGGCAAAAATCCTTTCACAGTTGGCGCTTGTCGCGTGAAAGTGCCAAGGCAACGAGTTCAGCTAATTGAATTAACCAATCAATCACACAAACGTGCCAAATAAACTAATTAAAAGAGGAATTAGTGGCACATATAAAAATAGCAGCGCAGGAAATGGCTTCTAAAATAATGCGTGCCAAAGTGTGTGTGTGTGTGTGTGTGTGTGTGTGTGTGTGTGTGTGTGTGGGTGCGTGTGTTAGCTAATTAAACCTTCATTAGAGGGCCAATGGCTTTTGTTGTATGTAAACAATGGATAAAATATAGAAAAAAGGGAGCAAATAAATAAATCCAAGCAAGAAAGGGCGTAAAACTCGACTTTTTTTGTTGCTATGATGCTGTGCGAAACGAGAGGACAATTAATTTGGCTTATGCATGTCACACACACACACACCCGCCCACGCATGCCTGCACACACACACACACACACACACACACACACACACACACACTCGCACACACAAACAGAGCAATTCAATTAATGCGAAAAATTGTTTATACGCCAATAGAGCGGAAATGAGCGATGCGAGCCGCAAAAATACATAGCAAAACAAAGCATTTTTAATGAGCAGTCAGCGTCTCAGCACTGGTGGTTGTGTGTGAGTTGGTTGGGTGTGTATGTGTGCATATGTGTTACCAGGCGGTTAGCAAAAGCCGATTAAATCAATTAAAACCAGAAAATGCCAGTGACAACGGCGTCTCCACTAATAACAGCACTTTGTCGCGCTGCACTTGGTCATTATCCTGGTTGCCTTTCCACGTTCTACTCCTAACCGTCCAGCCCCCGTCGCTACAACGACTAATGCTCCTAATTTGTACGCTGAAAGACCTCAATTTCTTGCACACTCACACACATAAATACTGATAAACACACACACAGTACTTTATAAACATATATGACGAGAGCTTGTCATTGTTATCTCCTGTCCATGTCCACGTCAGCGGCGGGCATTTTTAAGGCCACTTCGTGGCAATCCATTCCCTGGTTCGGGAATAGCCTAAGAATCATAAGAGCAGTCATTACATGTGCGTGTGTAAGTGTGTGGATTGTGTGTGTACTAGATGCTGTCTGCCTCACGCTTTGCTGGCTCATTTCTCACAGTTCCGCTGCTGCTATTGGTGTGTCGGTGTGTAGAAAGTGACTGCATTTTGCAGTTTTAAGCCCCAATTAAGTAAATGTGGCTTTCTCTCTCAATCATCCAGCAGCCTGCCAGACCAGCTGAGGGCATAAGCTAGACGTGAGTTAAATGCCATATGCTCTTTTTCTGGCTGCCTGTTGCTGAGTTTTTTGCCAATTATGGGTTCATTTCAGACATCTGGCGCTCCAATGCTATATTTTTCTTTTAAAATATTTAATTGAATTAGATGCATACGTGGAAATAAACTAAATTTATTTAAAGCTTTGTGGTAAGAATATATATTTTCTTTAAAATTATTATAAATACAAACTAAACCATCGAGTAATTATTTGATATTATTTTCACAATGTGTATACAAAGTTTGGCTTATTTTATACGAAATAAAATGTAATAATAAATAAATAAGATTTCTCAACAAGTCGTAAGCTTCTCCTTCACATAAATAAAAAATTCAGAAAAGTTCTCGGTGCACGAGATGTTTTAGATGATAACTCCAGTTTTAATTCAAAGATGCTCTAACTAGCATACCATAGATATTTTTTTAAATCTTTCCAAGTCCATATGTTTTTCATTTAACCGAAGTTGCAAAACAGATATTTGCAAAAGAAATATATTATATATATATATATATATATATATATATTTATACATTTATACATACATGTAGATATTTAGGGATGTAGACTATGCTTTGATTTATATGAGAAACTCAATGTCCAATTCGAAGAGTATCTTTACCTAATACCACAAATATCGTTCATGTAAGATTTGCAAATTCATTTGTTACGTATAACAGAAGATTGGTTCAAATTAAATCAGTATATTCATTGAGATGGATAAGCTCAGAACTTTATAATAAGTAAATTTTTCAATTCAGTACTATGAGTATTGTAGAAAATCTTTGCAACTCCATAAGTTGCGCATTTAACGTAGGTTAAAGCCTATGGTGACTAAAGTTGCAATATAAATTCATAGAATTAAAAGCATATATATTATGCAAATGCCCGGCGTATTTCGCATACATTTTCAGAGCGACCACGGAGCGTATGATAAATATTCGCTTGGACCCAACGCCTGCTGGAAAATAAACTTTACAAGGTGGCACTAAATGCTTATATGCAATGTCAGCATGAATTTAAAATCAAATTTTTAAGTAAGCCAAAAATACCTCTGGGTGTTCTTCCGTCATAAATAATAGCGCAGCATATCAGCCAAACAGAGAACAGCAACAACAGTAAACGATGGATGGTGAAGGGCAGGAAAACATCAAGAAGCAGCAGCGGGCCAAATACAAATAAAATGGAAATGCGTTTATAACGCGCTCATAAATATATTAGAGGCACATAATAAACACATCACCAAGTGATGTCGACTGAGGCAGTGACGAATGTTTAACAAGGCTGGCCAGGCACGCAGCCCTCAACTCTCAAATGTCAACTCTCCCCCTTCCTGGTGTGTCACCGCCTGCTTCTCAACAGGAATGGGCGTCGAGCTCAAGTGGGGCACGCCCGAGGCGTTGGTGCGGCAGTGACAGCCATGCCCTTGCCGCCCACTAAACGACTGAAAAACAAAAGCGACAACAAATTTAAAAATGCCCCGATGAGATCTCGTTCCCCAGTGAGTGTGCCACCCCCCAAAAACACCCTCCTTCCTTACAGGTCCTACAAGTGCACATGTTGATGTAGCACTTTACATATTTTAGTCAGCCGCCTGTTTACATGCGTGTAAATCCTTTATGGCCAACTTTAGCTGTCATTGCCAACAACATGACGAAAGAAAGAAGGAACTGAAATTTGATTTTCACCGAACGACAAGTTGTTTGCTAACCGCTTTCAGGCTTATTTGATTATTTTTATTTCAGGTGTTACATTTTCTTGGATGAGTTACGTGCGAAAGCATATTATCTCTCTCTCTCTCTCTCTCTCTCTCTCTCTCTCTCTCTCTCTCTACCTCTATCGTGTGTGTGTGTGTGTGTGTGTGTGTGTGTGTGTGTGTGTGTGTGTGTGTGTGTGTGTGTGTGTATGTGTGTGAAAGGGGAGTTTAATTTTATTTAGTATTGCGAAGAATTCATCATTTCTCCATTTTGACAATCCAAAATACCTCACTTTATGAAGCCATAAAAATGTACAAAATGTAAAGTTAACTTTAAACACACAAATGACAACACTGTTAAATTCCTTCGTCATTGCCAAACTTCTTTGAGTACACAGTTAAATTGACTGCTGTACATCATATTGAATTCAAAGTCTGCTTTCGCTTGTAAGGAAAATGCAGTGAAAATGCATAAGCGCAAGTAAATTTTTCCCAATGTTCAATCAGTATAGATTCAATCTATTATTTGTTTCTGGTAAAACATTTTATCTACACTTTGTACTTTACAAATCAAAGATAAATAGTTTGAAGTATGAAAAGCACAAGCGACTGCAAATCCAAAAGCAAAAAGTCAAATCAAAAATGCAAAAGCCTAAGGAATCTCTGAGAAAGAGAGATCGTGAAAAGAAAACAAAATATGAGCGGTCCTGTTGGAAAAGTATGAAAACTGTGCTTTGGAATGTATTTTCATGCAATAGAAGCTTGACTGCATTTGTCCTTGACTTATCTCTAAGCCTTACGCTGCACTGAGCAAAGCCAGCACACACACACACAAAACACACATTCTTAATCGGCTATCAATCTATATTTAGCAGGTAAATCGGCAAGCATTAGATACTCTGTCAAAAAATTCAAACTGGAGAAGGTCGCGTGGAATATGGGTTCTTTGGCTGCTGCAAAGCAGCTCTGGTGTTTTCCACACACATTTTACAGCATATTGGTGCCTAGAATTTTATTTAGTTGAGCAAAGGCAAAAGATTTCCTCTGACTCTTTAGTACACGAAACCAACTCACAAAGAGGCCAGGTGAATAGAGTTTTTTTTTCATAGCTTTTTTCAAGCTGAGACCTGTCTTCCGGCACTGCCATTCGGCATCCTTTGGCTTCGTTTCGTTTATAGTGCCTTTTGCCCAATAAGTGACTGAAGTTTACGACACGGGCTTGTCTTCTGTTCCCTTGCTAGTCAGCATTACATTTTAAAGCTGTTTCGCACTCATTGTTTTCAACCAGTTGTTGATGTCTTGTCTATTATGTGCCGCATGTTTCGCTGTTTTGTATTCAGGCGCATCTTTGCTCGGTAATTTAATAGTTCTGCTTACGTGTGTAGCTAGTTTAATAGCGGCTTCATTCACAACAATGGCACTAGTAGGATAACAACTACACATATCTGATATCTATACGTCTAATATACATATCCTTATTAAGTTCTGTAACTATACTGAAACCCTTTTAAGCCACTTAGCTTTACAAATGCCAAACTCTAAGGTATCACATTGCTGCAAATAAGTAGCTCAGTGGGTCTAGCGTAATCCTCAATGAAACGTCCATGTCTGTCCGGATCCGGCTTATATTTTACTTTTGACCAGACCTGTCTTTAGTGACTTACGCATTTCCCATCATGCTTCTACTCCCACACACACACACACACATGCCATTGTCCCTATGTTTTGTATTGTCTGTTGCAGCCTGCAGGTGAGATCAGGTAAGCTCAGGTAACTTCAGTTTTTGTCTTTGTCTCAGTGTGCCACAACTGCCCCATGTCTCCTGTTATTGTTGCTCGTATTTGCCTTTGACTTGAATTGTTTTTCTGACGTTGCCGCCAAGGCGTAACAAAAAAAATAATAATAAAAGAAAAGCTGAAACAAAAAACTAAAAAAAAACAAAACAAACGGTGCCATTATTTTTGTGAGGCTTGCACGTATGCCCGGGCACCTTGGATAGATCCCCGCACCGGGAGCCGGTCATAGTCAAAGCCATTGTTGCTCTTGTTCTAGTTGTTTTTATGTAGTCCTTGCTGCCTACCGGCTGGCTGCGAGTCGGCTATTAACCCAAATCCCCAGAGTGGCAGTTGTTGTGTATTTCAATGTGTCTGCCTCGCTGACTTTAGCGGAAAGTTCAACGGCATCGCCCATAAATAAAAACATACTTTTTTTTGTGTTTTGTTTAATTCATATTAATCATACGCCATGTTGCCGCCTGCATTTCAATTGGCCAGCTGCACGGCGATTTCAATGCAAATATTTGTCAGTCAAATTAATTAATTAATTTCCATTTATTTTTGGCATGCGCTTTAGACGAGTATTTTTTTAAACGCCTCTTTAAACCGCTTTAATAACACACACATCGCATAGAAAATGCAACGCAAGAAAGAAGAGCATATGAAAAATGCATACAAAACTGTTGTACAAATATTTTTTAATTAAAAATGTTTACGCGCTTCTACACAAAAAGAACGAAGCGAGTTGAGCAACAAAAATTTTGTTTGATATTTTCCTGGTTTGGGCCCTATAACGGCGATTTTCAGACTAAATGGAATTGAAGGGGTGACAGCTGAGGCTTTAGGCTGTTATGTGTAAGCCCGGTGAGAAGTTTAACACTCCACTAGGGACTGAGTGAATAATATTCTAGCTAGGCTCGGACTCAAGGCTTCTGTTGTACAATATAGTTTCACTTAACTTAAGCCGGTAGGTGATATTTAAATGTAGTCGTTGCATTTGTGACTTGATTCCGTAAATGGTTGAGTCAATATAGACATGTCCATCTGTCTAACTAATCGCCCAGTCTTAACAAATTTTTGATTACATAATAGAATCGGACGGCTCAGTAGAATCATAAATCATCAATAGAAAGAATTCCTTAATAATATAACTATTTATTTTCAAAAATAGTTTTAAAAAAAACTCAGTAGTTACATTTATTATGAATAAATATTCGACAGTCGTAATTTTATTATTATTATAACCCTAAGGATTGTAATTATTATTATTATATTAAGATTCCGCTTACAAAGTATTGAATAAATAATTACGACTTTCAAACTATTGTCTGGCTCTCGAGTCTGGCTTTCAACTTATGTTGCTTTTCTGCTAGTTATGCTTGCTTTCACAGTGTTATTTAATTATATTGAATTTCAACTTGAGCAAAACTCAAAAGTATTCTAAAATAGAGGCATGCGAATTCCACTTCAAATACTATACAACATTTATATGGCAAAGACAGGCGTACTCAGGAAAGATGTCTTTATTGAAGAGGATGCAAATATTTCGCTGCGAATTTATTAAGAGACCTCATCCTGTCATATACTATGCAGACTGTCAGCGTTTGTTTGCCAACAAATTTATGCGCCACGTTAACGAACATTTAGCAACGCTAACAAAGGCGGCCCAGTTGGCACATTGGCCAAGTTGGCAACTATTTTCGCGGGGCTGGCACAAAATTTGTTCAGCGTTGCAAAATAAAACAGAACGCAGAGGAAACTACATGGTTAAAGTCAAAATATGCCAAGCTGAGATGAAGAATATGGGGGAAGATGGAGGCGAACAGATGCTGGCATTTTAGCATTGAAGATTTGCGTGACGTTTGTTGCAAAAATATTTTGCATAGCAAACGAGGCAAACAGCAATGGCGAACACTCATTAAAATTCATAAAGAAGCGCAGCTGACGGAACAGAGCTCAAAGATGGAAGAAATGTGTAATGCTATTACTTTTGTTTATTTATTTGTTTATTTTCTCCCTTTATTTTTTTGGCACAAAGTAAATTGAAATATATAAAATGCGGTGGCGGTATAATTGCGCCTCGCAGGCGCATATCCTAAAGGGCATAATAAAATTCCACATACGACCTCGGACTGAGATACAACGTAGCTGGAAAATAATTGAGAAATGTTTGCTGTTGGGAAAATGGTTTGAGGGCGTCAAAGTAATAAATAATGCCTGGCAAATTTGGATAGTATGAATGTCTAGAATAAAGTGAACTTTTGGTTACACAGTCGATGTTAAGATAAAATATAGCCTGTTTGTAAGATTTAAATAAATTTGCAGATAATCACGATTTACAACGGTATTTTCTTTTTAATTGTTGGAGTACTACAAATTCGTTAAGATAGAACTATTAGTATAATATGAATTTAAATTTTAAGCGAGCTTTAAACTTTTCCGGCTTAAGTAAAAGCCAAAATGTATTTCATGTGGTGCCTTGAAATTTTGCATGTTCCTTAGCTTTCAGGGGAGCATATAAAGACAGCAAGTTTAATTTGTTTATTAAATATAAACGAGTTTTGTGTGGTCCTCCTTGCTCATGGAGGAGTTCGGGTAAGCTGCAGGGTAGGCAACTAGTTGCAGGAAAGCTCATCAGAATACTCATCATCATGATGATGGCAACGACGACACTTTTGAACTACTACTTTAACTTTGTCTGGTCCTGGGAGGCAGTCGGCTCGGCCTGAATGCGGTTTTGACCTGTGACTCTCATGATGATGTGGCTTGATGTGAATCTGGGTTCAGCACTTAAACCATTTGTTGGGCTGCTCATATGCAGTTACTTTTATGTATGCGGCCACATGAGCAAAAGTTTTAACTGGACTGTGCTGGGCGACTTTTTAAATTAGTCGTAATAAATAATTAAACATATCACATGTATATGCTGTGCGACTTTTGGGGCAATCCTTGGGCATGTTGTGGATTTGTGTTTCCCAGAGCGCAAGCACCAAATTGCAGTTAATATTTTCTTTTCTGTTTGCGCTCGCAAAGTTTGGTCCTCAGTAAATAATTGGGCTTGACAGCTTGAAGCAGTTTGCAAACAAAAGTTTGTGTCAGCAAAATAAGACAAGTGCAAACATGTACAAATTTTTAAGAAAAAATTGTCAATAAAGGGTAAAGGCAATGGAAATATTGTTTGACCCCAAAATGAAACGTATGAAAGTTAAAAAAAAAAAAACAATAAGAAATATTATTTGAACTTTGCAGTAAATAAGCAATATTAAAAGCGTATAATATTCTGCTACCCAACAATTATCAGCACAGTCTCAACTGCAGGGAAGAGATAGTCAACAGTCTAAGCAGAACGTGTTGCTAATTACTCCAAAATTTTAATTAACTTAATGGTATCGCAGCGAAGGCTGCAACGAAGCAAAGCAAATACTACGAAGGCAATGATAAGCCATGAACTGGCTGCAGAAATCTGCAAGGCGCTCGTGTCCGGAATGACAGTAATGTCACGTAGTGGCAACAACAACAATGCAGCATGCAACCATCAGCAGCAACAATAACGGATACAGCAACAGCCACAGCAGAGAGGAAGCCAAAGGAAACACAATAACCATATTGAATTGCAGTATGTATGTATTTATCAAATACATATACACACAGATACACACAAGCATAGTCGTACAGCTGTCCCGGGAGACAAAGTGCAACTGGTTAAACGTTATCCGTTGTTGCAGTTCAGCTCGTCCGAGCTCCTCCCAGACACCGGACAACGTTCCAAAAATATTCACAACAGAAAACAAACGATGCCAATACATTTGCATTCCTTTACGAACTATGTCCAAAACAAGTAGAAAAAATTGCCTGTAACTTGTCGATCATTAAGTACCCTTACTCAATAATTTGTCAAATGAGATTGGCAATAAAATATTTGAGAGTTTGAAGTTCGACTAATTCTAACTAACTAATTCGGGAACACTAAATCAAAGATTAAAACAAAACCAACGTATTATAAGCGATTTCAATTTATATGACATCGGGAAAAAAATGCAAGTAAACTTACATTTTTAGCACAGCTTAAAAAAATTATATATATATATAAATTGTTGAAATATGTTTGAATATCGCAGCAACGATTAATACTTAAGTATCGCTATATCGATTAGTATCGAAGATCAGGTCACACATGAATTGTCTTTCTTTCTGCGTTGTATTTTTCCTAAGTTCAGTTCAAATGTTGCCCTCAATTCTTCAACAAGTATAGACGCACTCGCGCATAATAAATATAATCCATTATCAGAAACTGCGTTTTACTCTTCATTTTGCCACGCTATTTCCAACATAAATAAATATATATGTATATATTTAGATTTTAAATTATTTCCACTTCTTTTTATGACAAGGAATACGTATTTTTAAATGCACCTCATTTCATATGACAAATCGATTATACCCTTTGCGCAGATATAAAACAAACTCAATAACGGTCAACTGGATAAATTAAGTCTCGCTTTTCTAAATACATGTTAACAATCAGAGAAAAAAGAACAACAACAACAAATGTTCTGAATAGAAATAACTTCGTTTACTTAAAATGGCAAAAGTGTATTGCTCTGGACTCTCCCTCTTGTTCTTGAAATTGCTTTCGAAGTTTTTTTTTTTGTATTATCTCTAAGGACCCAATTAAACATTTAAAGTTAAAAATTGGATATTTGAGAGCAGTTTTACACAGCCCATACACACATTCAAGCAAAATATTTTTATTTGGAGTTCATTTTGAGTATTTGGAAAAGTAATTCAGTAACTATACGGGATTTCGGTATTATAATTCTAGGAACTTAATGAGAGTATAATTAAGCTAGTAATGAATACAGTTAAAAGAGCTACCGTATAAAATAAAAACGAACGAAGTACCCAAAACGTGTAATTTATGTTAATAGAAATAATGTGAAATTTTAACTCAAGCGCAAAATGATTAAATATTTATCATATTTACACGGCATGTTTTAGAATTTTAGAATATTCAGCATTTTGCACGCAATATGATTATATATTCATTTCAAGCGAAATAATTTCAAAGCATTCTTTTGTTCAGAACTCCGCATTAAATGGGTTTTACCAATTAAATTCCCGCTAATTTGTTTTCATATTTTTGCACGCTTCGAGCGTTTGAACACAGTTACAACAAACACACACAAGCATGCCGACACAATTTATATATTCGCGCTTAATTAATTAATTAATTAATTACCACCATAAAATGATGGGCATATTTTTTTTCGTTCAAACTAATTTTAAGTGAAACGCGTTTATCATGACCCCATTTAAAGGGGAATATTAGTTCTTAACTTACATTATGTTATTAGGAAACTACATCTCATAAACAGTTCATCTCTGTAACCTACAGACCTTATAACAATTGAAAATTAAACACGGATATGGTCTGTAGAGAATCAAATAGAATGTAGCAGTTGCTTAAATCTAAAAACATATATATTTATAATACGGTTATATACATATTTAAAGCTGTGTGCAGGGTAATCCCTTTTGGGCACTCTCGACAACAGTATTTTAAGTTGCTTATAAAAATGCGCTTGAATGCAAATGAATGGTCTTGGCAAAATAAATACTTGTGCGTATATCGCCTTAATTCATTTTACAGTTTATTTCATGTTTTTGTGTTTTATTTATTCCCAAGCTCTCGCAATTTAAATTATGCTGCTCAGAGTGACCGCTATATTTAAGGCTTTTTATGCGCTCGGTTTTCATTTTTTATGTGCTAGTTTTTAATGTCCCAGAGCAGTGCTCGCTTTGCATAACTAATTAAAGTTTGTTGCCGCTTCTCATGCGCCATTTCTCAGCTTTTGTGTGCAGTGCCTGGTTCAGGCGGCAATAAAAGGAATACGAAAAATTATTATGACACGCAAAAGGCGTTTCTATGGCAGACCTGGATCACAGGCAAACGCCCACTCAGAACAGAGCAGAGCAGAGCAGGGTAGAACAGAATAGGATGTGAAACGATGGAAATTGTAGTATTAATTAAAAAAAATGCACCTACAGATGTCTTCTATGGAGCGAGAGAGATCAACTTACAAAATAAGGATGTCTGCATTTTATTTATGCACTGCAAAAACAAATACATAGTTTTGAAAATCTATAGATTTAAATTAAAATGTAGGACAAAAATTAAAGCGAAGTATCCTCGAATCCTCGACCAGCAAAAACTAATACAAATTATGTAAGTCTTATCAATGGATATAAATCAAAACACATGAGCATTTGGAATTCAAAAGACTTGCAAGTTTTCTAGCACCCAGCTAGCCACTGACCTCAGTTGATCCAACAACAGCAGCAGCCTCCGAAGGCCACGAATCTGACCAGTGGAATCAACTTTTCACAAACTATCAGCGCAGTAAATGAAACTTTGCTATGGCCAGGCACAGAAATTTCACATGCTGCTGCTGAAAGTTTATTACACACTGATAACGAAGGTAAAAGAGTATATTGGTTTTGTGGAAAGTATGTCTCAAAAATTACAAATTACAAGTTGAAAGATATACGCGTCAAACAAAGTGTTTAAATTAGGGTGCTACGTCGATTAGGCCGCTAGGAAATGGACAAAATCGACCATTTAAACTCGATAAAAACCACATATCTCTCACAATATTAAAGATGGAATCACCAAACTCCGCCCTGAACATCTAAAATGCCTGTATTTTCTGCAATTTTAAGGCTAAGTCAGCTAATTTTTTAAGTTTGTTACAAGTAAACCCCCTAAAACGTTGAAAAACTATTTTTTCTTTGCTACACCTATCCTTTTCCTTGCCACCTGTTATCAACTAGTATCAGAGTATTTTGCAGTTGGTTACGCCCACCTGCAACGTTCTCGATTATTTCCTTCTTTTGTTTTTTGCTGTTTATTTCCCGATAAACTTTAAGAACTGACGTTGGTCGAGCATTGTGTTACCAGTGTTACCTTTGGCTCGAATCCTATGAGCCTGCGAACCTCGGAAGGCCACTCACTTGTGTATGCTATTATGTTATACAAATATGTAATGGAAGTTTTCCAAACTGACCGCGGAGGTGAGTGGAGCAGCTAAGCTACGAGCTTGCGGGCCAGTTAGTGCCCAATTAAAAAGACAAATAGTCTGATCAACTGTTCAAGGCAATAGTCGCTGTGGGGTAAACACACACACACATACGCATCAGTTTGGTGGCCAAGTGAAAATCACATTGGGGCTAACATTCTAGTTGGGTAATTATATTTATTGAAATAAATTGGCAATTTGTGGTCGGGTTTTGGTCTGGTTTCTTAACTTTTAATGAAAAGTTTGCAAAAAAAACTCCAATTTGACTTTCGGCAAAAGAGTTTCCAAATAACTGACCAACTTAATATAAAATAAAATAAAATATAAAAATGCACTGGGATAGGAAATGGCGGAAAAGTTCAACTATTACTGTGACCAAAATACAAATAAAAATGTATGTGTAAACATCCTAAAAAAAAAAATTTGTGCACTTAATGGTGTCGAGAGAGCATGCAATAGCGTCAACCTTGTTGCTACTCTGCAAGAAAAATATTATTGTGTCGTTGCTGATGGCAACGCTCCCGAGTTTAGTGTCAAGAGCTGAGCAGCAAGGGTGGGCGAGTGGTGGCACTGTGGTGCTGCTGTAAGCATGCACCACTATAAATAACGATAGTGCAACTTACTGGCTTGGTAAATGTTGCCGTGAAGCCTTCAGCAAATGCTTTGCGTACTTGGTTTTGTTTTTATGTTAAGTAAAAAATAAAAAAGGGAAAAATATGTCAAAAGGTGTTCTAAAAATAAAAGTGTGAATGTATATTGTATACATTAAGTTCTAGGTAAGAAAAGTCGCTAATACAAGAGAAGAAATTGTGCTATGCGAAGTTGTAAGGACAATGAGAATGTGGATATAGGCAGCACAAGCTCAATTGACAGCTTAGTAATATCTTCAGGAAAATGTCACAGCCGTAATCTTACTTAGCGAGACATACCAGTATGAATATGTTCATATTGGAAATGATTCGGAATACGGAAAAGTTCTATGCCTTGAAAAGTGTATGCTATAAAAAAGATGCCACGAAGTAAACAACATTAAAATCAGGCAGACACAGTCTATTGAAAAAAAGACAAACAAAAACACAACGGAGAGACGAACATTAATAAAGTTGGCAACTTGCAGTTAACTTTACCCGTGAGTGTGCTTAAGCATTATAAACTGGAATGGGAACAACAACAAATGGGCAAACAAACGACTAAATTACTTTGGCCAAGACAGGCGCCTTAAAGTCCACAGCACGCACCGCAGCAATAAACAATATTAAACCGCAGCCACGTCGCAGGGGAGCTAGAAACCTTCGCAGCGGCAAATGGCAAACTGATTTAAAATTAAGCAAAATGATTTTATCTAACGTGCGTTCGAGCTGCACAACACGCACACACACCCAAACACACACACACAACATACAAATGAGTATTATCAATCATCCGAGCGAGAGCGAAAATAAATGAACAGAGAGAGAGAGAGAGAGAGAGAGAGCGTGAGGGAGAAGGGTGTGTGGGATTGGATTGGGGTTTGCTGTGTACTTGTATTGAGTTTAAAAAGGATAAGCAGCTAACTTTGTAGCTGGCGGAAGTTGGTGAGCAGGAAATGCTACTGATTTCCTCTATATTAAGTAACCGTCCTGTTGGCCCCGGCATCAGCTGCAAGCACTCAACTTTTTTCATAATACTGCTGCAGAAGCATTTTCGCAGCAGTCAATTATGTTAATAAATTCAATAAACAAATTGCTGACTGCCTGACAGGGCTACCTCATAGTCTTGCCTTTGATTCAGCTTCAGCTTGTTCCACTTTTGGGAAACCAATTTTAAAGTAGCCTCCTCTCCAGCTCTCTCTCTCTCTCTCCCTGTCTAAGCGATAAAGTTGTTGGCCTAAGTGGTGCACTTCAAGTTTTGCGGTTTTGCGCAAAATACACAAATTCCAAAGTTCGTCTCGCACTTTGTCAACTGGCACACCCCTCATAGCAGACACACACACACACACACACACACACACCTAAGCCGACGATTGCGACTACGAGTGGCTGTTTATGTCGCAATTGTCTGTCTCTCTACTGCTCTTCAGCCGAAGCTAATAAGTGTTGCTTTTGTTGGTATTACTGGTGCTGCTGTTGTTGCTGCTTTTGATAACTTTCTACGGCTTCCAGAAACAAGTTGTTTTCTCGTTCAGTTTATTTATTTGAAAATGATTTTGCCAAGAAAACCACAGGTACTTGAAATTAAATTATATACATTTCCCTGTCATCATCGCAAGCAAGCAAAATACTCCACAGTAGATCCACAGTAGCATCAGCTGATATAACCATCTTCACCAAACCCCCTTCCCCATTCCCAGAGCAAACAATGGATCCTCTGGTGAAAACTTTTCTCATTTGCATGATTTTTACTTGCTCATGTGTTCGCAGGCGTTGTTTTGTTCTTTAAGAAATTGACTATGTCTTATAGTACATGTGATCAAGATAACTTCGTGCTTAGAATCTGCTTAAAACGCTGAAACAAACAATATTGTCTTCGACAAATGGATAATGGATGGATGGACAAATGTTGTTGATATCATCAGTTAGTTATTATGTACTTATGATGATGATTTATATATATGATTTGACATGTTTATGTATAATTATTATTATTATTCATCTACTATTATGATTTACCAAACATATTTATGAAATGATTATATATTTTAACTGATATGTACATATATAATTATTATTATTATTCATCTACTATAAGTCAAATACACAGTTACCGAAATATATCTACTACAATCTATACATAATTTGCTGTCAAGTACGTTGTTACAAATGTGCAATAGTAAGTGCATGTCGCATAAATAAATTGCCAACGGCATTAAATCGCACATGAAGCAGATTAAACAGTGCTCAGAGAGATACGTAAATTATGAACGCAGCTGAGACAAGCAGAGTCGCAATAAGAAGAGGCGATGTCTCAGGAAAATATGGACAAAGTAGGTGGATTGTCAAACGATAGGAGTAAATCTTACAATTCCAGAAGCAACGCAGACAATTGGACTAATGTGTGTATGATGGGTGTGGGTATATGTGGGTGTGTGAGAGTGGCAGTTGCTGCTGCCAACATAGACAAATTACGCAAGGAGAAGGCAGAACTGGCACGAAAAACATCTCGAGGATACTAGATGTTAACAGTGACAAGGCAAACAGCGCATAACAATAAAATGCAAAGAGCAACTTGGCAAATTTATTTCACAAAACTATGGCACAAATAATAAGGCGTTGGGATTGGATGGGTACAAGAGACAAAGGAGTCAAGGAGTGAGGAACACATGTTGGCATGTTGATTGTCACGTGTATTTCTTTATTTTTTCATAGTCTGCTTTTTGGCCAGCTTATCTCCATGGACATGGAGAGACATGAGACACGCAGACATACAGGCGCACACTGAGAGCTAAAAGTATATTGCAAGTAGATTTTTGACTTGCCATTTACGACACCGTCACCATTAAGCGTTTTAGCGACCCACACACGTTCCAACATCTCTCTTAACGCCCCCCTCCCCCACCCCCGACCCACCCATCCTCCCACGTCCACGTCCTTGTCGTAACGCTTCATTTTGCCTGGCTGAGCCTGCCAACTTCTGACGTGGCCTTTGAAAAGTTTTTTTTGCTAGATTTGAGTGCGGCCCCAGTTGCCTCTATGCATGTATATAGAGGCAGACACTATGAGCATACTTACTTATATAGCGCTTTCTTTAACCACACACCACATTAAGCGCTATGTCTATGTGTGCGCACAAATCTTTGAGTTCATGTCTGTAGCTTAACTTTGATTTCTGTGTGTAACTTTCTCACTTAAAGTGGCGTTAACAGCGCTACAAACGGTCGTCACTAGGAAAAGTTGCAATCGTTTGCATCAAAGAAACACGCATAAGACATATAAAGATAAGCAAAGGCCCTGCAACTATTTTTATATATTGCGATAAGAATATTATGATATATACGAGTATATCAAAAGTAATTTTAGTTCAGTTTTGACTCTTTGACCCGATTGTAAACGTCCTAAACGAAATTAACTCGATTGGTAGGCATAAGCATATTTATTTGCCAATTTAAATATTTAGTATTTCCTTTGAAGGCCGCAAAAAGCTTTTAAGGGATTTTTTACTTCCACTCTGACCGGCTTAAAAATTGCTGTCATTCAGCTTATTGATTTTTTTGCAAAAGTATTTACGAACCTGGTATAAATGTCAAAATAAATAAAAGTGCAACATAAAACTAAAACCAAGTCGACAGCCAGCCGCAAAAAGCATCAGAAAACTTTTCTCAACACCAACAACAGCAACAACAACGACAAAAGAATAACAGAGAGCTCAAAGAACAAAATTTATAATGTTGAACATTGAGTTTGGCGTAGGGTTCTTTGGCTTGGTTATGTTCTAGAGGGGTTCCATGGCATTGTATGGCTTTCACAAGCAATTGAAGTGTGCCAACTGTCATGTAGTGAGATAATGTTATTTGGGCCCGACCACAAGCAACCCTTTTTGGCCCACAAGCCCACAACCCCACAAATGTGGCACAAGATAAGATGGCTAGTGAGACCGATTTGTGGGCGTTACATTTGAAAATTCTTTAAATATTAAAATCTTGATTAAGTTAAATGCGCATTTGGGGCCGAGCAACTTAAGTACACATTTTACATTTGCCACGCACATAAACTGATTCCTTGGCCATATGCTCCGCCAAACAGGCCCAAAGTCAGTGGGGCCAACAAATCTCTGTTTGTGCCGATTGTGTTGAAGTTGGGTCGTGTTGCTTTTTGTTAAGGGTCTTTCACGCCGCATACATTTCTTTAGAAATGTGCCGTGCCTGCTGGTCTTGTTGTGTTTAATTTAAATAATTTAAAAACTTAACGCACGATTTGCGAAAATGATATAGATGGCAGCTCCTGTCAACATTTGCAGGACACTCCACCAATGTCTGGCATTTTAAATTTGTTTTCGTAGCTGCTAAAATTTATATCTCCCACCCTTTTTTATAAGAACCGACATCTACAAAGTGTAGCGAGTTGTCTGCTACTATTATAGGCATACAATTAGGCCCTAATTGAGCCCACAATTCTAAACGATTTTAACGCTTCACACCCCACAAACCAGAGGGTTCACCCCTTATTTCGATACCCGAAAGGAATGCTCCGTTGTACATTTTTTTTCTGACATTTGTCCGCCTTTCGTTTCGGTCGCACATATTCAATTTTTGCTGCGAAGCCTACTTAAGTTGTCATCTTGATTGCTTTTGAAGCCAACGCTAATTTTTCTTTTTCCCTTCACACGTCTCGTACTGCTGTCTTTCATCTATCATTTTGCCAGCCTGTCGCAGCTAACAACATTTTCTTTTTTTTTCACAGCATTTTTTTCCATTTCCCTGTCGCGCATATTAAAATACAGATTTGCCTGTAAAATATTTTGTAGAAAATGAAAAAAGAAAATTAAATGAAAGCCCAAATCGCTGCAGAAGACCAACAAATTGGGTCGAAGAGTTCCCCACGTTATAGCATTGTTCTATTAAGTGACAGACTCGAAACTGAGACTCGCCTTCACTTTTCATTTATTCAATTGACATTTAGTCACATTTTTTGGAAAAATCTCTGCAAGCTGATCCGATTTATATTTAAATTTTGAAGGCCAGAGTTAAGGCGACATTAAGCAAAATTTTATTATAAAGATTTCGCAAATGGCGACTAATGTTTTAAAGTACGTTGAAAAAGCTGGAAAACATTCATATAATTGAAGATGAATTTGTGCCTGATTATTAAATATGTAACGAATATAAGCTATACATTGAAAATTATGGTACATTTCTAATTCTCTATGTATTTTGTGAGAATTGTCAAATGCAAAGGGAACTGTTTCGAAGTATCTGTTTAAGTATTTTCTGTTTAATAATTATTTCCTTTTATTCGCGTTATTTACGCGAACTTACATATTGTTTTGGATTAATGGTCACTGTGCTCAATGTATTCAACGTACCTGCAAAGAAGGAATTGCAAACAAAAATAATTGTTAAAATGGATACGTGTCAAAAACAATGAAACAGTTTAATGTTTTCTACAACAATTTAAAGTCAACTTCTGCAAACATTCATAAACAATTGAAAATTCTTACAGTGACATGACATTTAATAAATGCTGAATAGGCATTGAATTCCATTGAACTAAAAATCTTCCATAACAGGAGCATCAGAAGAAATAATAGGTATACATTTAGAGAAACATATGGAATTGCTGCGGCCCTAGACCGCCTTGAGATTTTATTTTATTTATTTAATATAGACTAAGGCAGATCACGAATTTTTAAAACATTTAAATAATGAAAACTAAGGTTACAAATTAAATGGCTTAAAATTTATGTGGAATAACACAACTTAAACAAATTTTAAATATAAAAATTGGGTATTATAGCATATAATGGACATGTGAAAGTGAGATCAAATCCAAGAGAGAAGCAAAATGTACTTCACCCAGCTGCCTGATACTAGGTCAGTATTTTTTTTGCCTGGAACTCATTTCCTCGCATTTCCTCACATTTCCTGGCCCAGCCGCTTTAAATCAACGTTTAGTATTCTGTAGTCTTGCATCAGTTGCTCTTCCCTCTTCTGTCCAATTGGGCGGGGTACTGCTCAGATATTTTTATATCAAAGAATATGCTGCCTAGCTTGATGCCGCCATAACAAAAAACCAGATGGTGGGACGCAGGCGGAGTGATGGCAAAAATGAGCAAGCGGAAAATGAGATTTTTAGGTCAACAAAGTCCAACCAGGGAATGCGTTTGGGCTATGCCAGCGCTGTTTGTGAGTCACTTTCTGCCCGTTTAAATACTCTTCAATAGGGTATTTTAATTGTGTCAAGGAAAACGTCACTCCTCGTTACACCAAATATTCGATATATATTTTGTGTTTAGAATAACGAACGGGTATCAAAAACTAGCAATAGCTCCAGAAATTGCGCTAAACACAAATTAAAAATTTACACAATTTGTTTTTACAATTCAGAAAGGGATCGTATTAAATAAAAAAAAAAAAAACAATTTAATGATTATTTAATTTTTCTACTCATTTTGTCTACTTGATCACACACTTATAAATATTTTCTATAGTTGAGTGTATTAATAATAATTTATTTTTATCAATTTTATCGATTAGTTCACACAATTATAATTCATTTTAAGTTGTATTCTGACTGCTTAAAGAAAACTCAAAAATAATGCTGAAGCATTAAATTCAAGGGCCGCTCATGACTTGTTAAAGAAACTTAGTTGATTGATGATTTTTTGAATTAAAATATTAAAATTAATTAGAATTCATATTATTTCAGATGCCTAGCGTACCAAATAAATAAGGGTATTTAAGCTTTGCTTGAACTTAAACTTATACCATATTCGTTCTTCAGTGTTTTTTGTTCACTTTCCCCACAGCTTTTACCTTCGTTTCTTTTTTTTTTTTTTTGTCATGCTTGAACGCTTTGATGCTGTGCGAGCAGCTCGCTAGCCACGTGTGCTCATTTTTGTCCTTTCTTTTTTAACTGCTGTAACCAACCAACTGACGCGTTATAGGCTAAATAAACACAGCTAGCGGACTGCGCTGCGGGGCAGTGCGGGCTATAATGGGCTATGGTCTGACATCACACTTTTGTGCGTTGCTTTTTGCCCGCTGGTGGTCTAAACAGCATTTCATGCAGCTTTCCATATAGTCGTGTGGACTTCTGTCTTTTTTCCTGTATGCCGCAATCTGCGTTCATAGCTGTAACTGAGCAAAAGTACATTGCATACTTATAGGCACTTATGCAGTTGACCTGAATGCCATGAAGCTAATAGTATTGAGAGAGCGTGAGAGAGAGAGTGAGAGAGAATGGACCAACTTATGGGCGCCACAAGTGTGCTCGGTATTAATGTGACTAAAGTTGGTATACCTGCCTAACTATTTATATACAACACACTGACCTAAATGAATGCTGCTATTAAGTGCAATGATACATTTTAAGCAATGCAGCAGGATCAGCAGCAGCAACTGAAGTTCCAGCAAAGTTTTCATTCAATTTAACAACTACCGAGTTCGTTATATTTGCACATCATTACGATGCAGCCATTTGCAGCCAGTCGACTGTAACAGCCAGAGTCGAAAGCACTGCACGTTTGCCATAACTATGCTAATTTTAACTCGTTTCGAAAATAACAAACTCGCATGTAAGCACCCCAACACAGAGCAGAGAACAGAAGATGGAGACATAAGCGAGGAGCGAGTGCAGGAGGACAAGAGAGGATAGAATCTCATAACGTTGACGAGACTTGTTAGCGCGCCAGTTGCCTAGCTAGCAACCACAGACAACTAAACCAAAATAGGATACTGACAGCCAGATGGGCATAGTTATGGAGCACACAGACCTGGTCTTACACCAACAAATAGATTTCCCATGTTGCATGTTGCAGCCGACAACGATGCTAATATTTTATATTTGTGTGCTTGCATTTAAAGTTATAATTTTTTTCTCTTTTGATCTATTTTTTCTGCCATCACAATTTTGGTGTAAACCTCATGTTTGCTCAACACTGCTGTTGCCTCTCGTACAACTGTGCGAATGTGTAATATTGCAACAGTCTGTGAGTTGTGGAGTATTATGATTGCACCACAAGCTGCCAACTGCTGCTGGTTGCACACTCATTAATGGTCGCAGTTATGACTCTGAAGCAGTGAATTTCAGATATACTCGCATTGACTACTACTCAAAATGGGAACGCAAGCAAAAATTTCACAATTACTAAAGGCAATATCAAGCTACAAATTCATTTTGTGGAGCATCCCACTTATTCCCATCATTAAAATCAAATCCCTATCAGAAATGGCAAAGAACATTTGTTCCAGGATTTTTCAATACATTTTTTATTTATTTATTTTAAATCAGTTAGTTATTACCCATAAAGTTGTTTTTCTTTTTTGTTATTACACAAAACTATTAGCTATAAATTATGAATAGTCTAAATGCCAGACACAGAGTCGGCCACAAATCCACAGCATGAATTCAACACAGGCCCCAAAAAATGAGTAAATTAAAGGCCATAAATAATTGGAATTAATTTCAGTAGCAGTTACAAGAGAGCTCACACTTATACACACACATACACACATATGTGCTATATGGAACTAATAATGGCAATGACACATTCCCAGCTCACACACACACACGCACACATGCAGAGACACAGACCCTAGCACATGACACATAATCGCATAAAAGTAATAAACTCGGCAAAAAGTGGTCTCATGACTGACTGAGTGACTGACTGACTGAGCACTTGGTTGGTTGGTTGGTTGCTAGTTGTTGGTTGGATTATATTGTGTGACTGAGAGTGAAGCTGCTGGTGAATTGAGTAGAGAGAAGTTGCCTCCGTATCACAATAGGGCCACTTATAGACTGCGTCTTTGTGTGTGCTCCTGTTCTATCCAGACGTATCCCAAGCGTAAATGTAACACAGCTTTAATGCAGCCAGGAGGAAGAGAAAAGATATCATCTTGCAAATCGCATCAGCATTGTCTAAGCTGTTAGCAATGAAACATATTTGGCTATAATATTAATGTTACAAATTAAAATACAAATGTTTTTCTTTGGTAATTAAATAGATAAAATATTAAAAAAGCTATATTTTGCATATGCTAAAGTAGTTTTGTAAAACATTTGAGAAAAATTTGACTGTAGGTCAATCTCAGTTGCATACCAGTGTGCATACTCAATGTGACTTATCTAGATCATATCGTATTCAATTCACCAACCAGAGGATGATAGAGAAAGCGATCACCAAGCGATCAAGGAAACTCATAACAAATAAATGACTGCAATGATGGCAAATAACTCTTCAAGTGTACATTCTGCTCCTGAGCCTGGGACTAGTTCTTAGTTGCCGATCGAAAAAAGTTTCTAATACACGAATGGCATTGCCTACCATTAGCATTAGCTAGTCAAGATCATCACAAAAAGAAGTATAATTGTAGGCATACACATCGAAAGTCAGACAACTAGCAGGACGTACCTGTACCACCACGTTGTAAGAACGACTTGACTACTACGGTTCATAAAGCTGGAAGATAGGAATTATCAGCCCCTCTTCTTATTTTACTGGTTTGAATGGCCTTTGAACTTCAAAGTAATTCTCTTTAAAACCTTGATAATGCGTACCTAGACTAGATTATTTTATTTAATTAACTAAACTGAACACTATTCGTCGGGAAATATTTGAAAATCCTCCGTTGGTTTTCAGTATTTTTTCAGATTAACCGATATTCACAATTCAAACGTGCGAATAATACATATTTAAACTTGATCGCTCTTTACATCATAATGATTTGCTAATAAATATTTTCAATTTAAAAATTACCAACCTGTATGTAAGATAAATCTAAAAGTAAAATAATTGCAAATTAAAATGTGTGCTATAAAATTCTATAATTACAAATATGGCAGGTCGAACAACGAAACAGCCAAGCTGATTTTCCTATTTCTAATAACCTATGAGAGCATCATCTCTATGATACTTTTTTAGCTGGTTTGTCTTAATTAACAGATTTTTGACCCCGGTGAAATTAGTTTCAATTTTTTAATCGCAACTTTCTATACCATTATAAATTTAAAATAATTACTGAAATGTTAGTTGAACTATTGAATTTTTGCACATATCAGTTGTTTTAAGCATATGTATGAAAAACACTGACATTTACAATGAATTTAAAATAGCAGTGAAAAGTAGCCAGGATTTTTGGCAAAAATGTTATCAGAATGGCAACAGCAGGCGTTGACAACTAGCGCTTTATTAGTATGTAAGGCACACATGCCATTCCAGGGACGATGTTGCCGCCGTTCTCTAGTTGGGGCCCACCCAATGGGGCAACCACGGCTCCTACTGCTGACGCTGTTGCTGATGTCAGTGTCGATGTGATGTGGTCATGTCATTGCCTCTGCATGCTGATAAAAATGTTCAACAAACTTTGAGCTAACGACAACGCGCCACCATTCACTATTGTATAAAAGGGAAGAGAGTAGTTGTTGTGTGAGGCTACTGAGGGTTGTATCTAACGAGTTCTCTACGAGAACTGAGAGATGAGCACTGCACTCGTCCAGCACGCCTTTCCGCCAATTTCGAGCGTTCGCCACGTGCAGACATTTTGAAAAATGGCCAAACACTATTAGCTGCTTCTCTTGCTGGCCGAGAGGGGGTGAATTAAGCAGCAGGGCAAAAAAAAAAGCATAAGAGCAACAAAAAATCAGCTGCCAGCACAAGGTCTAAAATATTAGTTGCTACATGTTTTGTGCGATAAAACTTTATTGTAGTTTTTGCTGTTGCGATTGCAATTGCAGCTGCAGCTGTGCTATCAAAAAATGTTCATAAATTTCGCTTCAGTGCCTGTTGTGCAGAGAATGCAAAAATCTATTACAAATATTTAATATGGATTTATGATGTTATATTCGATAGATACAAATAGATATATGACATCCAGCCAATAAATGAAATTCCACACTCCGAGGACAGAAAGCAAATATAGATACAACTAACAGAAATGGAGCACGTAACATCAGCTCTGCTCTGTGGATGGATATGTGATCAAGAGCAGTACTGCTTTAGAGGAATTTACTTGGAAGGACTTCCACTTGGTCAATTTTACTTTACGTATTTATCGTAGTTCTGCGTGCTCATAACTCAATAGTTATAAGGAGCCAATACATAAATATGAATAACGATGCAGGACAGTTATTAATGTTGTGCAAAGCTACTTAAAGAATCAACTGAATAATGGAGTTTTTTTTAAGGAATATTAAATTTCAATTCCAGCTAAGCTGATTAACTTAGAGCTGCATATGTATTGATCAACAGTCTTATATCGAGTAAAAGAACAAATTATGATTCTTATGCAACTCTTATACAGAATACTTTTTCTAATAGTCGTAATTTTGTCCTGAAGTGTGTAATGCTTTTAAGGAAATTTCTCTGACTTTTAAGGGATATAATTGCTAGAATGCTGAAAGTTGCTGTTTCTTCATGTGTACATATTCTTATTCTTTAACAGCACATTAGATGTGACTATCTAATGATCAAATCCATTATCTATATATTACATTTACTATCATCGTTTGGTCACACAAATCAAATAATCCCCAAATTAATTATAATTTATTCATTTGGATTATACTGTATTTTCTTAAGGAATATTTAATTAAAAAATTTCATCTAAAGTGACTAAAGTGGAGGTATGAATCGATCATCAATCTTGAGTTGGGCATCCATCATCTATCTTGATAATGATTATTGATAACCGATTTCCAATAAGATTTTATACCATTGCATGAGATATAATTTCTATTATTTATTATATATTTTAATCTAGTATTTATTAAGAAAATATCTCTGCTATCATATATAGAAAGCATTTTGTTTATAAGGTTTAAAAGAATCGATTGGTTGTTTTCTTTTTCCAAGTAAAGAAGAGTGTATATTCATGTTTAGATATATCTTACTCTTTAACAGCACATCAAATGTTATTATCCAATGAACTTACTATTACAATCTATTACTGTTATTATCCCCATTTAGTCATTCAAATCAACAAATTCCCAAATCAATTCAAATTTATAGCTCTTGCCAAACGTTGTCCCACAATAGAGAAAGGCACAGTCGAAAGGATAAGGAGAAGCGCAGCAATACCCACTAGAAAACTGGTAGTAAATCCATTTTTTCTTTCAATTTTCCACACAATCAAGCGAAAGGCAGCAGAATCGATGACAAAAACACATGAAACATTGAGCCCAACTATTTTTACTGGCGTATATCGCGTAGGGCAAAACCTTGAAGACAAACATACTCACAGGCGAACACACACACACATACACACACACTCGTTTGTTGTGTGTGTGCGCATGTGTGAGGAGATGAAGACGAAATCAGTGCCATAAATAAGCAGACTTTTCAGCACATTAAACACAATAAATCCGAGCCGTAACAAAGACAACGAGTAAACAACTTGACGCGTCTGCCAAACTGGGCGTTGAGTAATGTCAACAACATGGGCGAAAAACAACAACAACAACAACAACACTGACAAAAGCGTGAAGGGCGAAAAAAAGATGACTCTGAATGGCAGTTGGCATCTGAACTCGCTGAGTAATCTAAAATCCACACTGCACACACAACACACACGTAAAAAATCCAATTGAGTGTGACCGTATTGTTGTGACTGCTGCTGCTGCTGCAAAGCCGCAACACATTTGCCAGCATTAGTGAGATTGCAATTACGTGTGTATGTGTGTGCGTGTGTGTGTGTCAGAGTTAAAAGCAGGCTGTAAAACATAAGCACCGCACACAATGCAATTGCCATGACAACGAGCTAAACTGCAGTCAGAATGTTGCAGAGATCAGAGGCAGCAGCAAAGAATTTTGCATCAGTTGGCTGTGTAGCATTTCAGCGCCGCCTTTAATAAACACACTCGACCAGCTTTTGACTTTGGTGTGGCGCACTCGAGAAATGTCAAGTTGTCGCACTGTTTGCTTTAGCTACTATTCTCAACAACAGAAAAAATAAATCAACTAATGGGGTGCTAAAGTATCAATCTTAAAGACTCAAGTCGACTTTGCAGTTGAGACTCTGCTCAGTAAAAGTAGTTTCTGTCAGAGTTAGAGCCTAAGTGAGACTGGTATTTAAGTCTAGAAATTGCACACTCAATTTGAGTTTTCATCAGGCTCGGGTCGGCATATGAGCAGCAATCACCCAATTTCCTGTCTGCATGTTGCAACAAGCTGGAAGGAAAATCATTCACGACCAGACTCTGTTCTCATTCTTCCCCATGCACAATTGAATTTAGCAAAATGTAATCGATGCTAAAATGCGCCAAAATACATACAAAAAAAGCAACATATTGCTGATTGTTTGGATAATCTACATGTGTGTATGAATATGTATCTATGTGTTTGTCTCATATCGATTAACTCATACGTACAATGCAAGAGATCATTTTGAATCTCATGGTATACTCTGAAGCAATGATTGAGAATTCTACGCTATTTCGTAATGTTCCGTTTTGCTACTGCTATTGCTACGAACTTTAACAGAGCAATAGCAGAGCCAATAACAGACAGCTGCAATGAATTTTTCGCTTTTCTCTCTGATTTGTAAAATCAAGATCAATTAAAGTGCAAAATATAGCGCAATATATAGTCGAAACGGTAAACGGCAAAAATGACGGTTAAAACGTTAAAACGCTTGGAAATGGAAGAAGCACGTGAAGAACAAATTTATACTTTAATCAACATTTCGGGCAAACAGACACTTCAGCCTATTCCATTCAATCCATTTATTTATCTCACCAAAATATAATCCAGAAAATATCACTACTCAGAACTCCACTGTTTTTTTTTTTTTTAGTGGAGCTCGTCTCAATTAAAAATAAAATATTATCTATAAGGTATTCATTGCATTATTAGTATGCTCTTATCAACATATGACGACGGCACCATATTAATATAATCTGTGTTTTCTGGAGACTCTATGACCTTGACTAACCACTGATGCATTACGTTGAAATTTCTAATTACCAATGCCATAGAGCTGCAAATGCCCCTATCAATCCCAGCAATAGCCTCTCAATGAGTGTCCTGCTACATTACAAGAATTTCCAAAGTTATAAAGTTTGATAAAATTAGTGTGCAGTTGCATACACGACAAGTAAATCCATTTGTGAAGTCCGATCACGTGATTGTTATAAACACAGTTTGGTGTATATAATTAATTCTGTGTACATGGCAATTCTGGCCAAATTCAAGTGAGATTTGTTGGAATTTACACTTTTTAATTCGCGTACTGCAATTAATGGATGTCACGCAACGCATACGGACCGCAAAACGGGCATTGGCTTCTGGCACTATTCAATGTTCAATGTTCAATGATGGGGGCGGAGCTTGAATGGTTGAAAATAGTTCAGTAACCAATTGACTGAATGCCAGAGGCATTCAAGTAATTGCTTGCAATTTTATTTCACATATGAATTTCCACATTTGTACAATCATGCAAATACCATCACAAAAAAAGGATGCATAGTCACAATACACTAGTTCTAAATGCAGCTACGTATTCTGATTAATGAAGCTGCCATTCAAAAACGCCAAATACGTTTCGTGCCACAACACCAAATTGAGCTGTTACATACGTATGCCAAGTAGCAACGACTGAAAATAGACTGAAAGAGTGAAAGAGCGAGGGAGGTAGCTTGCAAATAGGGAAAATGCCGGACGTATTTCGTTTACAATCTGCTGCAATCCGTGAGATACACTTTTTATTATATTTTTTTTATCTATTTTCGCACGGCATTTGCATAGCTCTCTACGTTGCACTTCAGGTTAACCCAGTTGCACCTTGCAAAAACGCCCTGCAGTCTGACATCTTGTTTACTGTTCTCGCTGCCAAAGAAAATATGTCAAAAATCAGCATAAAAACCTGGCGAAAAAATGAACTTTCTTCGATCGCCTAAAGCCTAGTGTGTGGGCTTTTACACACACACACACACACACACACACGCACACACACGCACACATAAGTACTCAAATACACACGTATGCGGCATAGCAACGGCTGACGGCTGTTGTGTAAATGCATTGAGGCTGACGACTTGTCAGGCACCGAGACGACTGGGAAACTGGAGAGCTGGGGGCACATCCAAACCGTTTCGTCTACTGTCGGCTCAGTTTTCATTTCATTTTCAAAAATAAAATCGATTTCATTTCAGCAGCAACGCGTTTACTTCTTTTGTTGCCATTGTTGCTATCTGTAACTCCTTTGAGACAAGCGCAAACAGAAAGTGCACCACCTTAGTCATGGAATGATTTCGAATACATTTTCACAATTGTAAACAAAATAATTCATGTCTTCATGAAAATATTAATGGTTACTTTAATTGTCTAATTCAGGGCTTTGCAAAATATATCTTATAAAAACATGAATAATATAATGTTGTAAATTTAAATTGAATGTTATATGAGTAAGATAGCCTTTGCTATTAGCCTTTGCTGAACTTACATTAAGCAATCTTTCTAATCTATTTAAAATAGTTGCTGAGTTGTTTTGTCTGCCGCTCGGAGGCAAAGCTTGTTTATTATGTTTGCGCCTGCTATTGCTATAGTTGGTGCAAGTGCTATTAAAATAGCAATTTGGGTTTTTGATTGTCTCTTGCCGTTAAAACTTCAATTTGATTTAATTGCGGCAACTTAATGTTGCTTCGATGCACAACTGCAGGCGCGTTGATTAAGCGCTGACTTGTAGTCTACTTTCCAGCGAGAGCAGTTTTCGCCTGTTTCCTCAATGGAACACTCTCACTCTGTGGACTGTGAGTAATGAACTGGTTTAAATATTAAAACCAATTTACGCGACAACATACGCGTGTTATGATGCTTGTTATCCGCATTGTTGTTATTAATTCGGTGGCCCCGAAAGAGGCCGGAGCAGCTGACATATTTCCACGGCTCGCCCTCGGCCAGGTCCTGCTGGCTCTGCTTCCAGGCTCGTGTGACCAGTAAACTTTTGCAATTAATCAAGATAGACCAACCAGCAGCTGAACAACAACCATGATGCGATGCCGACGACAATGGCGCATTTGCATGAATCTGCCATATGGCAGCCACCAGGTAGGACAGACTCATTCCCATCTCTACCTCTCCCTTTCCCCCTCCCTTTCTCTCTCAATTTCCCTCTGTCTCTCTTTCTGTCTGGGCCTCCCTCTTCCTTTGAGATGTGTGTGTGTGTGGGCGAAAGATTAATAATAATAGCTACGACTAGCACAGCGGTTGGTCAGCAAGTGGCATAATCATGATTTATGATATGCAATTAATAAACAACATGGCCGACAAGCGACAGGAGCCGCAATTGAAGGCTGTTGAAAATCGGGATGCCTCTCACTCTTTACATCAGTCCGCTCTTTCTATTACAACTGCGTGTAATTGCAGGTATTTCAACACACATGTATAACGTTTTTGCTTAAATTTTGTATACAATTGAATTAAATTTCCTATCTATTATGCCTAAGATCTTGAATCCAAAATTCTTGTTTTTTTTTTTATAATATGAACAACTCGTGCTCGACATTTCTTTCATTCACGAAAGCTAACAGGAAGTAAAGTTGTTGCATGTACATTTTGTCCAACAACAACATTCTGTATTTTCAACATTCTTAAAGAGTGTTGCGAATTTTGTAAATTCTTTTTCTTATGTAGCATTTATATTTTAAAAATTTATCAACCTACTGAAAGGTTACCTACTCTTGTTGTGAAAAGGTTTAGCAATTGACTTCAAACCTTGACCCAACAAATCAAAGTGTTGCGAAAAAGACAAAGACTAAAGTTGAAAACAATATATAAATGAGATTGTTTTTTGTTTTTTTTTTTTAAATTGGTTTCTTATGTATTGCTTTGTTTGCGGAAAATTATTTACAACCTGTTTTATATTTTAATTAATTGTTTTATTATTCACTTAGCAAAGACTAATATCAGAGCAGCGATTTTATGCCACTTACCCGCTAATGCCAAAATAGATTAAATACACCAATTATGGGGCTTAAAAGTGGCTAAGATCAGAATGTTTGGGTGTTAATATAAACGCGCAGTTGCCACTCTTGACACTTGAACCCTGCAGCACAGTGTCACTGCAAAAGCTTTAATGGAATAGAAGGAATGTCACTGAATAATTAAATGTTGTCCAGCTAGGTGTTGACCACAGAATTGCATTTATTAATTGCAGGATAAAGTAAGCTCGCTCGTTATTCTTGTTGTTATTCCTGTTGCTGTTGTTGTCGATTTCGTGTTGTAAGCTCAGCTAATTAAAATAAATGGCTTTTGACAATGCTGTCAATGTGGCCGCCGATGGCAGCCATTGGTGGCCAAAATGGGTGCAAATGCCGTTTCGGTTGGTCGCTTATTTTACAGTTCATTTATCGCCGAGGGTCCATTTGGGTCCATTTTTAATGCGCTTGGCAAACATGTGGTTATCATTGTTATTATTGTTGTTGCTTTTGTTATTTTTCCGGGTAGTTTCAATAATTACTCTGTAATGGAAATTTTGTGTGGGCATCGGTCGCCAATCGCAATTATTTCAATTATTTCAATTTGGTCAAATTTGCACAATTGCAATCCATTACATTGTGAAAATCACATTTTGTTTGTATATGTTTTACCAGCCGAAACACAACACTGCAGCAACAAAGACTGTTGGCTTGATTAAATGCAGTGTTAAAAAATAAATTAAGTTGTGTAACATTTACATGCATTTTGATACCTGCAGTCATGTAAATATTTTATTATTTTAGTAATAGTCTTAATAAACAAATTTAATTATTGTAATATATTACATATTTTTTATAAATGCATGCCATCAGTTATACAGCTTACTCCATATGCATCAAAAATCATTTTAGAAACATTTCAAGCATTTCATGCAGCAATGCTCTCAATTAGACAAATGGATGCACGTTAAGTATTGTATTTCCAACTGAGGAGCTTGAAACTGTGCAGTAATTTAAGCACATTTGAAGCATTCTGACTGTGCAGTGCATTAAAACTTAGGCTGAATACCTATATATTTTGCAATTTATAATAAGTTGCTTGCGAAAGGAGAGAAAACTTTGACTACATTTAAACTCTTACTTAAAAAGGGCCTAATTTTAATTTCATTGTCAATTTATTCATTTAATAGTGAATCGAGTAAAAACCAAAATATTTGTAATAACATAGCTTAATTGGCAGGCATGTAAGAATACACAAACTTCGGCTTCAATAATTTCTGCTCATCCAATTAATATTTTTAAAATCACGTCACTACAAATTATCGCATATGTCAGTATGTGAACAATCTGATGCACTCGTAGAGTATAAATGAATATTCTTAAAATCCCGTCAGTATCAATTATATTTCCAGGTTGATTGCATATGCATGCATGTGGATAAACAGATATGCTCATGTATCTAAGCAGCCTTCACTAAGCCAACTTCATCTCTAGTGCCACACAAACTCAAATATTAATCAAGCCCGTAGTAAAATTACAGAATTTCCAAGGGGTCGTCTGATAACTGGTAGAACTTTACCTTGGCCAGCACAGGAGTTGTGATAAAGGAAGCGGAGTACAGGTACAGATACAGATCAGATCGTGTACAATTAGAATGCCCCAAGCGAAAACTCTTGTCTAAACCCGTCCAACACACATAGCAAGCATGAGGAGTGGGCAATTGGGGAGGGGGTTGCAAAAATGGGGTAGCATGAAGTCCAACACATCCGTTTCCGACCCGCAGGCGTGCTAAATAGTACAAAATTAGTTTTCTGATTTATTTTGCATATCAAGAGACAGACAGACAGACAGAGAGACAGACCATCACACAGACACAGACAGAAATTGTCTGAGTGAAAGCTCCAGCAAATGCAAATCAAATTTCATATGCTTGTGGAACTGACTAGAGGCGTGGGTGGTATGGGGAAAGGGGAAGGGAGTTTTAGCCCTTAGTCAGGTCATGATAGGCTCACTGATTAGCTACTTTTGGGAATTTTCGTGACTTGTCGCTTGATTACTTCTCTCAACTGTCGCCTGTGCTGTGCCCCAGCTTAATGGCATCTACACACACGCACACACCCACACACATAGACATCTGAATTCCCTGCTTCATCATCAGCATCGTTATGAATGAACTGCCTACAACTACATATATTAAAAGTGGCCGTGGCTGCGGTTAGCTTAAAATTTACCACCGAAATTTGATTAAAATTTCAATTTTGCTTCCAAAGCTTTATCTGCCGATTAGCATTGAAATTAGTAAGCTGGGCCCCTTAAAATGAGTTTGCCGTTTATTAATATTAATTGCGAATGTTCAGCTTTAGCAGTTTGCTCAAAATTGAAAGTTTGTAACAGTTGCTGGTGGTAAGACTGGCTTTTGATGCTAAAAACTTAATCTTTTTGGGTCATTAACTGGTTTGATGGCTTTTCATATATTTTGTAATTGAACGTGATATGCGGGTGGCCAAGATAAGTTGGTCTGGCCAAATTTGGCTTGAGGGATGTGAGTAAATGATAATAGTATAAATAATAAATATAATAATATGCGTTTTGAAGGAAACACAGCCGGGCTGACAGATGCCTTAATAAAGAATTGAATACATATTATAAGAAATTTTTAAATTACACTTCTAGACTATCTATAATATATAAAATTAACAAAATTTATTGTTAACAAAAGATTTCTTTTAGAATTTCCTTTGAATTTTGAAAAACACACACTTAGTTAAATTACCGACAGACAACCGAGACAAGCGATTATAAACCAAAACGATTTAAGCAATTAATAGCCCACGGAGGCGACCATACATATTCGGGACATACATTGACAGGACATTGTAGACTATGAAATCACTTAACTAAACTAGATATAGACAGTGGCGCACTTGTAGATTCTGTGACAATAAGAAGAAATCCTCAAAGCACATCATATCAGTTTGGGTCGTAGGTGTAGATGTTTCGCATTTGTGTAGAAATTTGGATAGAACTGTAGGCTCAAAAAAGGGGCACTCTGGTCGCTGTACATGAGGTATCCCAATAATAATAATAGTTCAAATACTGTTTAATCTTCCAATAGTAAGATAATCAAGGAGGATTCTTATCAAGAAGATAAGTAAATACGTGAAGATAAGTAAATACGTGAACAGACACGTACTCGGCACCCATCGTGACCGTAATAAAACCTTCAATGATAAGAGTTCTCCGAACTGATAGGATGATGAGTCTAGACGCATTCGCAGCAGTAAATATGTACCTAGATAATCTCCTAAGTAGGATAAGAATAAATTGTATGTAGATACCTAGATAATCTCCTAAGTAGGATAAGAATAAATTGTATGTTGATGTAAGACATTTTAGTTTTCAATAAACCTGCCGAGGCCAATCGGCAGCAGTCTATGTTCGATCCTCAACCAACAACGTCGTTCGTGTTATTAATTTGCTCTGGAGATCATCTTCCAGTTTGAATCGCTTGCAGTTTAAATAAATACAATATGCTTGTACTTACATTCATAGTATGGTACTAAATTTAGGGGATAAGTTTGAAACATACCTGGAATAAAATGAGGTAATATATTATTAATAAATGACAATCTTAGCTGTCTACTGATAAATAGGACTGATAATAGGAATAGGGGTTTACAAACACCAGCCGCCTTTGTACTAACAAAAATATATACATATTTCGGGCATTCTTGGGTAAATGTTTAATCAAAGACTATTGAGATATATCTAACAATAGTTTACAGCCTTAGGTTGTGTGTAACTCACCTGACTCAAGCGATCCTGACTATCGATGATATCGATAAACAATCGCATGCGATCGTCGAGTATCTGAAAACCGTTTCGAGGCAATAGCAGCAGATTCTGGACCGCATCCCGAATGCTACCCGGAGTGGTGCTGCAGGAGCTGCTGTCATCGCTGGTGAATCCGTTTTGCAATTGTGGCTGCTGTTGATGCTGCTGGAATTGATGTTGCTGGTGTTGTTGTTGTTGTTGTTGCTGTTGCTGGGGTTGGTGTTGCTGCTGTTGATGCAGCTTCAGCTGCATGGAATGCTGTCGCAAGGCGTCCGAGCATTTGCGCAAGTAGTCATAGGAACCTTTCGACTTGTACTTATCGGCCATGGCATGAAAGCTGTCCAAGATCTCATTGAAGTCAGTCATCAGTGGCGCCGTTGATGGTGTTGTCGTTGCACTCGATGGCGTAGTTGCAGTTAGCGCCAGCGATCCCAGCGAGCAATTCGATTTGCTCATCACCATTTGCTGTGGCGAACTGGTAATCACACGCAGCTCTGTAATTAGGGAGCTGTTGCCGTTGGCCGCGAGCGTTTTGAGGCTGCCGCTGCTGGCCGAGCTACTGACCGCCACCTTGCTGGGGCTGAGCGCCTGCAAATCCTCGCTCATCAGTCGCAAATTATCGGAGATTTGATGAAAGCTCTCCGATGTAACCAGCGAATGCTCGCGCTGTTCCAGCTTGGCGGGTAGAACACTGCTCTTGGGTCGCCTGCGTGTGGGTGGATTGTTGGCATTGTTGGCCACTTCTCCGCCGGGTGCAACAGACACGCATGGCGTGCCCGAGGTGACATCCGGCATTTGGAGGGGCTTCGAAATGAACGAGTCTAGCGTTTGGGAATTGCTCAGCTTGGGCTTGTCGGCCTTCTCAGGTATTTTATTGGCACGTATCGCATCCAGAAACTGCCGCAACTGATCCGACGGCGTCGGCGGTGGCGCCTCTTCTGCAACAACTTTTGACACAGCCGAGTCGCCATTCCGCTTCAGCGTTGATATCGCCGTCGACGTTGTCGTCGTCGTTGTTGGCGTCGGCTTGAGGATGTCGTCGGGCATGTGCTGTTGATACTCCTGCCGCATGCTGCTACGTATGTTGTCCAGGAACAGGCGCAGCTGATTGGACGGAGTCTGCACCTCTGCGCCCGACAACGAGGCCAGCGATTTGCTCACAATCTCTGGCGAAATCATGTTTGACTGAAAGCTATTGTTGTTGTTATTGGTGGCGCTGTTACTGCTGTTATTGTTGCTGTTGCTATTGCTGTTGCCATTGCCATTGCTATTGCTGTTGGGCGCCAACAAATTAAGATTCGTTTGGCTTTGCTTTGTGAGCTGCTGCTGTCGCTTCAGTTCGGAAAGGAGTTTCGCCTGCTCGGAGTATTTACGAACGCTTTCCGTAATGGTGCGCAGCTGCTCGGAATAGGCGCGCAGCTGATGCTCCAGGTAAGCCTGATCCGGTCCTGGTGCCGCATAGCTGTTGGGCCGCGTCTCAGCCTTCTCAGCCGACTCCACAGACTGCTCCTGGCTGCCGTGAAAGCTCATCGAGTGCCGCATCGTGTTTTGTGCTTGGATTTGGGGTGCTGTCTGCAACATGTTGTCCGCGCTGCTGCTCTTCTTAGGACTGCGCTGCTGGCTGCGGCCGAGGGTGCCATTGTTGTTGCCACCATTCACAAAGCGACGCAGTGGAATAGGCGGCGCCTCTGCACCACCACCAGCAACATTATAGCGATCCAGGCTGCGTGGACGTTGCACTCCATTACCATTCACATGTCCATTGATTGCTGCTGCCTGCAACTGTTGTTGTTGCTGCAGCTGCTGCTGTTGCAGCGCTGGTCCGTTGGGTCTGGGTGTGCTGTGTGAGCGTCGTGGCACGGTCGGCACTTGGCCACCTGTTACTGTTGCCACTTGGGTGGTCGGCTTGCGGTGCAGTGGCACCGGTGGTGCCGTTGTGTTCTGTCCATTGGTGGGGCTCTGTCGGTATTGCTGAAAGATGGCCGCATAGAGGGACTCCTTGTCCGCGGCAGTCGATGTTGATGTAGTCGATGTGTTGCTGCTGGAGCTGCTTACCAGACTGACCGCATTGCGCAGCTGTTGCTGTTGGCGTGATAGCTGTAACAGTCGCTGTTGCTGCTGGGCATTGTAATCCACAAAGCTGGAACGCCCGCCCCCGTTAGTGGGAGAGGCTGTGGCAGCACTCACAGCAATGCTATGGGGTCGCTGTTTGAGGCCACGAAGACGCGAGGGTTCCGCATATTCGGGCATCTCGTAGCCGCTCGATGTTGTCGCTGCTGCTGCCGGCCGGGCAACAACTGTTGATGGCGCCTCCGTTGGCGAGGGACTATTCAGAAAGGGATTATTGCCCTTCAAAGCGATGGGCGTGGCAGCACCGGGTATGCCAGTTATAGGCAACATATTCGTCAATTGCGGCGGCGGACCTGGCGAGCTCTGTAGCAACTGTTGCTGCTGCTGCTGTTGCTGGTGGGTCTGAGTGCTGCCTGGGTATAGAAGCGACTCACTTATGTGCAGATCCAGTTCGTGGGCATTGGGCTTGGCGTAAATGCTGTTCGCAGTGCCAGTACGTGCAGGGGGCGTGGCAGCAGCCGGATAACCGGTAATCCGAAATCCATTCATGCTGGCAGTCTGAAATGTTTGTGGCTGCTGCTGCTGCTGTGGATTTTGCTGCTGCTGCTGTTGCTGTTGTATGCTCTTTGGCGTTATTGTCGTTAGCATATCGTTCTCGGTGCGGTTCAGTTATGTGGCCATTGCGTTGTCAAGTTTGAGAATTGGACGATCAATCATTCAATCAATCACTCAGCTTCTTCGCCGTTGAACGTCACGTTTTTGGCTTATCAAATTGACTGCACTTCGCGGGGCAATTAATGAAATTTGTGGTAGACGCTGCCATTGAAAGCAAATTGCATTTATATTAATTGCACACCGTGGGGCATACACACAATATTTCGCATTGCTACTGGCATTTCACCAAAGTTGTACGCCATCTTGAGTTTAGAAAAACACATCTATACATATTATGAAAGCTTAAAAACTCACGTACTTATTACAAGTACAAGATTAATTCAGTAATCCTATATTTCTAGAGAAAATTATAGATATATAATTATATATATCGCTATTAAGAAAATTTGTTTGATTCTTGCCAACAGTTAAAGTACGAATTAAATCATTTAAATAGATCACATGAAATGTATACCGTTTTATTTATGTGCTAAGCATTTATTCTTTTCTAGCACGCAATTTAAATAAATACTTGTATGCCATTTCCTTCAACAGCATGAATATGTTAATGGCAAAAGCTGAAAATCCAGCAAATCAAAATGTCTGACAAGATGCACAATAAACATTTGATGTTTACATATAGATAATCAGCAAGCAAATTGAGCAATGCACACAAACACAAACACAATGGGGATTTTCGAATTCCAGATAAAGCCCTGATAGATTCTTATCAAAGCCGGAGGCATACATGCAAATTAGAATTTTGCAATTGATGCAAATAGCAAATTGTGCAAATACTGCCTCGTTGCACAAGGCAATACCTGTCCAAATATTTCGACATACTCTGCGGGGTTTGGCTTATACCATACCATCCATGTGTATGTGTATCATACAAGCATAAGCAAATCGAGGAATTTTTAGGACGAAATTCAAAATTGAAATGCCAACGGATGTAGCAGTTACTGAAGTTTTGTGCTGTGCGATGGCATTGGCAAAACTATTTATGACCATCTATGTGGGCCACTATCTGCTTACATCATCAGCATCATCCTCATCATCATCATTGTGATCATTTTGCGGTCGTGCTGGTTACGTGGCAGCTACGTGTCAACAGCATTTCAAATATGTGTGACACACACACACACACACACACACACACACAGGAAAGGGCTTGGTTGGTGGAGGGGCAGACAAACGCAACTGAAGCATTTGTACGCTTTATGGCATAATACGCTATAAAGGGAAATACACGACGACAGGACGACAGGGGAAGGAAAGAAGGAAGGGATAACACGGACGAAGCAGCCTGCTGGGAGGCGTTGCTTGCGGTCGGGCTAAAACTCGGCATTAACATAAATATTTAATAAAAAATGCGCATAAATTATAAATTACCAACTCAGTTGAAATATGAAAATAAACAAATGAGCGAACACTACGGTGTTCGGTGTTCTCCGTGTACGGGTTACAAGCAACGAAGAAAATGGGAAAATGAAACATGCCATGAGGGAAATGCCCGCAAGCATGTTAATACAAATACAGCGACACACGCATGAAAATGTGCGATAAACATGCGCCGAGTGTGTAAATCCATTTGCATTGTACTTTTGACTGACAAATCTAACAAAATTACACTTCTAGAAATGGCAAGCTGTACTGATGAAACGCTCATATCAAAATATTTAATTGCTTGAATTATGTGAGACAAACCTGCGCCGAGTGTATAGATTCATTTGCATTGTACTTTTGACCGATGAATCTAACGAAAATACACAGCTACAAATGTATAATAGTCTTCAGTCTGTGTGCTCCACATGCATTAAAATTTTAATTTAATACTTTGGAAACGCATTTAAGTAAATATATAAGTAATAAAACAAACATCATTTTGTGCTATGTAAATAGTGATAGCAAAGTTGCAATGTCGTAGAAAGGCATATGAACAGCAAAAAGGAGGGTGGGGTAGAAGAAGGTTTGAGAGATGAAGTACACCCTCACACACACACACACATACACAAACACACACAGCATATGGCTGTTGCACTTTGTCAGCTCGTCATGCCCAGCTGTCTGCTACGTGCTCAGCTGCCTGCTTGTCCATATGTGTGTGTGTGTATCGTGTGCTTTATGACTAGGCAACACACACACACAAACACACATGAGATGAGTGTGCGAGTGTGTTACTGTGCGAAAACTGAGGACAGTAATAGCTGCGAAAGTAGCTTGTATCCACACTTTAGCACATGCACACACTGAGTTGAAGAGAGAGCCACTTGGCACGGGGGTACACAAGGGGGGCACACACACCTGCTGACCCTTGGAGCGTTGCCCCCGAAAGCAGGCAACAAACTGTCAGGCTTCAGCTTTAGTTTGGCATATTTAGGTTAGCACAGATCTACCTATCAACCACTTTCGCCCCTCACTCTTTAATTTTTCTTCATTGCTTTATCTGCATTTCTATGTAACTCGTGTGTCTCTTTTGGAATTTCGGATAAATGTTGCTGTGCCGCCGCCTGCACTGATTTCGAAATGCTGCTGAATTTGCTAATGAACATAACTTAGAAACCGGGCCGAGGCGGAAAGTTGGAGGTAACTAGCCAAGTTCTGGTATTGTTTGCTTAAGTTTTAAATTAATGAAGGCATATTTACTTGCGGTTGCTCAACTGCTCAACTGAAAACTGAAGCAGCAGCTGCTGCTGATTCTTAGTGTGCTTACCCAGTGACCAACTCTTCAAAATGGATTAACAAAAATTAATGTTATGCTCGGTTTGTGCTTGACTACAAACCCGTTCCTAGTTCTGTTCCTGACTCTGGTCTCTGGTCTCTGCCGGGTTATCTGCAGCAGAGCGAGATGAAATTAAATAAGATATGCTGTCACAGTCACGGCTTGAGTCTGTGTTTGTATTTGTGTTTGCGTGTGCGTTTGTATTTGTGTGGTTGATGAATCTCGGCAGCTTGGAATTTGATTCAATTTGTGGCAGCAGATAGAAGAGCAGCAACGACCACGGGAAACACAAACCGCATCTTGGGCTTGTCTACAAATGCGAAGGACTGTCACTTCTCATCTGGGGGAGGTTGTTGTCATCGTTTGTTTGCCCTCTGCGTGCCACATTATGCAGCAAGCAGAATGTAAGAGTTGGAGGAGGAGTTGGGCAAACAGAAATTAAATGCAAAAAGCACAAAACATGCAGTTTGAGTACAAAACATCATCTAGCTGACTTTCAAAGAAATTTATAGCTTACACGTGTGCTTTGTACGTATTAAGCAAATATTAATTCATCATGAAAAATCGTTTAAAAACGAATACCCGCAACTTAAGTAAATACTTACTAAAATTGGTATGAATCGTTCAATCAATACGAATCAATTTTTGATTGCGGTTTTATAAACAAAGATTGGGTCATTCCACAGAGATTTCTCAAATAAATAATCCTTTAAATTATCACTGTCTCATTCCCATTCTTAATTAATTGAATTGAACACATAATGGGTTCATTCGATCCCACCAAGAGCAAACTCTCATCAAACATACTTATAATCGCACAAGAGGGCTAAAGCCCTGTTCGATTATTTTCAATTAATATAAGAACACAATCAGACCGCTGTTGTTGTATTCCGGGCTTTAGAATACAACAACAACGGTCTACAATCAACTGAGGAGCAACTCAAAGAGAACCACATTCACCTGACCACAAAACCAAAGCCAGACCCACTCGAAGGGCAGACGGACTGCAAAAGGGAAAATCCCCAAAGTTAAAGCAATTTTTTACAAAAACAAACTATCGACGAAGGCGCTCGGAAAAAATAGCAACCCCATTCAAAGCTCGCTCGAACACACAAAGAAAATCATGTACAGAGATACAAAAGCAAACAAGGATAACAAATGAAAAAGGAGTTGGGTAAGGGGCAAGGGCTAAAGGGCGAGGAGCGAGGGGCGTGAGGGGCGTGACGGTCGTCTAGTTGCTACATGCAATGGCCAGGCAAGACTAAACAAATAGATATGATAAATTAAAAAGCAAAAGGAATGTAAAGCAAACAACACGCGCTGCACGCAAAGCTTAAGCTAAATTACACTCTCTGCCCACCATGGAGAGGGCGTGGCAAGGCATCCAGTTGCACGTTGTAGGCGTCATTTGAGTCCATGCTCGAAGTGTGTTAAGTGGCATGCCCCAAAGGCGCCACGACGGATAAAGCACGCAGGATAAATAACAAAACGACACTCATAGAAATGGGATCCCAAGCAAAAGGAACAGACCAAGAATCCAGGCTGCGGTTCAAGCCATTGCTCACCGCCTGCCTCATTGACTGACTGACTGACTGACTGACTGACTAACTGCCTGGCATTCCAAGTTTTTAACTGTGGCAAGGGCTTCGTGGCGGTAAAAGCTTGTCGCAGGTGCTGGAGCGCTTTGAAACGCCAGCGATTCGCAATTTGCATGGACTCAGAAACTACTTGTCTCAAATGCTGAACAGGGTTGTCGGCGCTTGAAGAAGTTACAATATAATTTTTTATTTCCTTAATGACTAATATCAGTCGACACAGAAAATAAATTTAAATTATTAAATAAATTAATTAAATTAAAATTTAATATTGATTGAATTCTTAAATTTAAGAGTGAACAATTCATTTTTTTTTATAATATTTCTTCAAATTGTATTGTTCGTAGCCAGAATCCACCCAAACAGAAAACATCTAAATCATATTTTCTGAAAACCTAATAGATATTGCTTTCTATTTAAGTAATGACCAGTTACATTTGAAATTTGCAAGTGGGGCCAACATTAAAACTTGCTTTAATTATATATTGCTAAATTTTGCAATAGCCTGGCAACCCTATCACCAAGCCATGCATCAACATTGCTCCTTATGGCGCATACTGTGAATTTAGCCAATAGACATTGCCAACATGGCTGGAATGGGATACCTTTGCCGATACTGTGTAAATACGCAGCCAAGTGAGAAATGAAGACGAGTTAGTTAAGGCAGCGCCAAGGCAGAGATAGCCAGAGATTGGCACGCTTCGTTGCTAGCGTTGCCCACAATCTAACCCCAGTCTGATTCCCTCTTCCATTGCCGTCCATTTGCTAAGCCTCCATACCGAGAAATGTGCTGGGGTCCGTGCAGGCAACGACATAAATCAGCTTGTGGGTGATGTTAAGGTGGAGCTGTGTAGGACAACGAGCCAAAGAGGAAAGCGTTGCCACCTAGTTGAGCAAACGGACAACGACACCAACACTAATTGAAAATGCAAGGTAAACTAAATGGCTAGGGAAATGTGGCTGGTTCGCTGGTTGGCAGGCAGTTGTAAGAAAATTTGAAAAAGTAAAACTGAAACGTAACGGTACTTAAGTTGGCCAATTAAAGACAACGCCCGGACATGCGAAAGCAAATTGGCAGACCGAAAGACAGCCACCCAGACAAACCACCCAAACACAAGCGATTTTTGACCTCCCCCTCATCGCTCCCTTCAATACAGAATCTGCGAGTCCTGTCTGCACGAGTAAGCAGAAAAATTAGTTTTTTGCGGTTCGGTTAGACAATTTTATTAGGGTCTAATTGAAATAACAAACTAGCAACAAATGAGCTGCCTTAGTGAGCTCTCGTATATGGATGGCATACATATGTGTGTGTGCTGGTCAGCTGGTGTGTATCAAATAATTAAGACCACAGCTCGCTCTAATTATAATGTATTCAAGTGTTAATAGAGTTGTGTGCCCTCAATAAACGAGCATTGTCCGTGTTTGACAGCTTTCTGACACTTTGATTTTTCGCCGATTCCACGCAATAATAAATGCTACTTTGCCTTTTATTTTTGGGCAGTCTTAATGTGCTTTGCCACGTGTGTTTAACGGGGATTTTCAATTTCGGTATCTTTGCGGTCGACGAAGCCCCAAGACAAACTTTTCCTAAGTCTGCTACCGATAGCAACCCAAGTTTATGCTAATAATTTGCGGCTGTGTTTGGATCAAAGTTTTAATCTACTAAAAGCTGACAGAAATGTGCTTATGCGATTTTGACATGTCACTGAAATCCCAAAAGTATCTCGACAATGTTTGTGTGTGCGTGTATGTGAGTGTCAGTGTGTGCGGGTGCGTATGTGTGTAAGAGAGATAGAGGTATGTTTTATGACGTGTTTGCATGGCATTTACCATAGGTGTGAATATTTTAGGTGTGTGTTTCCGGGTTATAAATTCGCCACATGCTAGTATCTAAAATACCTTTTCATTTGATAGGAAATGCATATAAATTACCTTCGACTTTTGCAAATTTCAAGCTTATTTAAATATTCATTTTCATTGTTAGTCTTATGATGAAATCTTATTAAATTATGCTACTGTTATAAATGACTTATATATTTGTTTGAAACTAATAACTACAGATACATTTTTGCACACATTACAGTTGTGAAAATGCTTTTAAGATATAAAATTCACAGAAATTGAGCTTCAAAAATTTGAGTTATTCACAATACTCAATCGATATATATAAAAATGCTAATTAAAATTGTAATGATCGAATTTATAATTCAGTACTTTTCAATTTGCTTATTGATGCAGTTAGAAACATTTCGAAATTGATATAAACTTTTCTAAAGAAATTAAGGTTATGGCAAGCTTTGCCTCATAAATTTAAAAATGCCTACCGGGCAAAATATACTCATTATAGTAGACATTGCGTATACGCAGTGGAGCTCGTCAGTTACGCAGTGAAAAGTTATGGCTATCAAATTTAAATTACGCGCACTGAAGGAAATAATAAGCGTCTTAATAATAGCAAAAGTTAAAAGCAGCGCTACCAATTTTAATGCCGTCTGAACCCTTTTTATATGTAAGTAATTTATTTATGATCGGCTCAAGTGCTCGGTCCCCTTTGGCTGTGGACATTAAAATTCGATTACATCATAAAAGTTCCGGGTAAACGTGCACGGCAAGCAAATGGTGAAGTTCGGGCATCTCAAATATGAAAGAAACAGCCTCCCTGCAATATCAGCCTAATATTATGAAAACCGTAACTATTTATGAAAACCCAAAAATTGACTTGAACATAATTGAAACTACAGAGAATAAAAGAAAAGGTTGGCTCTTATGGGCGGCCATACAGTTTTTTATTTTTTCAAAAACTGAAACTGTGCTTAATCTGGAACGTTTTCACACATTTTCACGAGAATGGGGGGACCATAGAGTCGTACACAATAAAATCACAATAAAGTAATTGAATTTAACAAATCGACTACAAACTTGCCAACGAACTTAACGAACTCTGCGCTCTGCGCAAAATTAATTCAATTCACTTACAATAATAATTTGCACAATAAAAATGCCAACAATTGAATGAACACCAGCAACATCAGCAACTGGGGGCACAACAATCGCCGGCAGATGCTTGCCGCTCTCTCTCTCTCTCTTTCTCTTTCTCTCTTTCCGTCTCTCTCTTGCTCTCTCTATCTCAGTGGTGAATTTTCATTTTGGGTTTGAGGCAGTTACGAGAAACTTGCGCCCAGATTTAATCACAAAATGGCTGCCAGTTACCGCTGCTACTGTGCTGTTGTCCATTTGTCCTGTTGTACAGTTGTCCTGCCAGTTCCATTGCCAATTGCTCCTGTCGCTACGTGCTTCTGATGGCTAAGCAAAAGTTTTCCCTGTTGCCGTCATTAAATTAATGAATCTGTTATGCAAAATCGACAACTAGCTGCAAGAGCAATAGCAACAGCACAACAACTGCGGCAAACAATTAAGTTCCGCATTTGGCAGGTGGCAGGTAACTGGATGAGCCACAGTGCTTATACCAAGCAGTCAGAAAACTATCACGCATAGTTAACGCCGATCAATGGAAATTGTTCGCAGGCAACAGGTAAATTAAATAACTCTCAAGGAAATCGAGGATGAAGCGATGATAATAAACGAATTCTGATTACCTAAGAAGGAAAATCTTGCTGTAAGTCCTGTAAATAATCAAGTATTATGGTGGAACAATCAACAATCCTCTCTACGCAACGACTGTTTAACAAACTATAGACTTAAATCACTTTAATAAGACGTTAAATACATTAATATTGAATAATTTCAATAACACCAAACAGCAGACAATACTTTTTGGTCATTATCATCACTTGCTTATATACAAATTTTTTGGACCACTACGATTATTAAATTGAACTATTACAATTTATGTTAAGAAGGTTTGTACAATAAAAAGTTATTCTGCTATTCGAATACCATTAGAAAGCAATTTCATAAGCTAACCTTTTATTACATATTTTAAGGCTGCTGATCAAGTCAAATAAATACATTAATATTTATAAGCCACAGATTCCCGTAACGTGAAAGTGAATTTTATCTAACTACCACAGAATCCACATAAGTGAAAGATAATGACCATTCTACAAAAAAAAATGAAAATCATCTAAAATTCAATTCGCAATCACAATTTGGCATACATTTTTGGCAGTTTTGATTTGCTTTAATGCTTGCTACAAATGTCCATTTACATGTGCGATATATGTACAAGAGTAATCTTCAATAGTTGCAAAAAAAAAAAGAAGAGAAAACTGCGTATACGCAATATCATGCAAGCACATTTGAGGTTTCCGTTTTGGCAAATACTCGCCACGCTGCCAGCGTTTGGGGCACGTACTGGGGCAAACAGTTTCTTACACACAGTACAAGCTACCCGCAGGCAGCAGCGCACTTATTTTTATACTCCCCGGCCACACACTGAACGGCATTCACATCGAGAACGCCTTGTCCTTGTACTTGTACAACACTTAAATCCCAATTCGTTTCGGCTGCAGGAATCACAGAATCAAACACATACATATATAAATATATATATATATATATTGGCGAGGTGTTGAGGATGTAGAGGGCTGGGAGGGGAAGTAGACACTTACTTAGCATACATGTATGGATATTTTATTAATACGCAACTGTGAGTGCCGTGCCGCTGGGCGGTTGCTCGGTTGGTTTGTTGCCCAGCTGGAAAAATGTGTGCGTGGCTTTTAATGCGTTTGCGAGAGGGAGCTGCGGATGAGTCGGGTTACGGGTTACGGGTTACGGTTTACGAGCTACGGGTTTGTGCTCGGGTTGCCCGAGGCAGCAACGGCACATGTAAAAAAAAAAAAATGAAAAAAAGGCATTTGATATTTCCTTTTTCTTTTTGCCAGCAAAAGAAACCGGCCTTTGAATGGCCAAGGGCCAGATCCACAGCGTGAACAGCGACAAGCAGCAAGTCATGGAAATCCCTTTGAGCATGCAACATTTTCCATCTTCGCTTACACATTTTCACACTTGCGCGGCGACCGTTTTGAATGCCCTTCTATGGGGTATAGCGATTGCAGCAAGTGCTTCAAGTCAACTTGAGTTTGGCTAGACTAACATAATTTTTGGTAATCGATTATTGCTCAGTATTTAAATAAAACAGCAAAATAGGTCATAGTTTGGTTAGGGTATTCAAAACACAACAGCTTCCACTGAGTTTACCTGCGCTTCGCTTCACTTTCATTTTATTTTGTGTTTCAAGCGATTCATTCATCTTCTTTGGCATGGATTTCAGAGACCGGCAACAATCAATAAAATTCAAGTTGCCTTTTTCGCCAGTCGCGCAAAAGTCATGCCAGCTGCCGACTGCTCAACTTTTGGACGTTGAGTTTTGGTTCGCTACTATATTGAATGTCGGGGCATTTGCAAATGCCGCCTGATTAATGACGCAATAATTGTTGCCACACACCAGAGCTCTCTGGCAAGACAAAAAAGGACTTAAAGCCCGAATCGTTCCTTTGGCCTGTTTAGTTTTGTTTTAGGCAACCAAAGTGTTAAAAAATGGACTATTGACTGGAGGGGATCGATGGCTATGGCTATGGCTATAGCTATAGAGGTCTCTTGTTCTGGCCATTTGATAGGATTATTATCGTGTTAGCTGCGCCATTTTGCCATTTGATTTTGTGGAAAGCTGTGACGTTCCGTTCAATTTACGAAACTGTTCGAATGGAAATTTCAACTACTTTTTGGCTTTGCTCATACTGGTCTTGGGCTCTTTGCGGCTTAACGAGCCTTGAGAGAATGTTTCTTGTGACCTTTAACAATGATTTATATGCCAAATTGTGCGTTCGCTGCTTGCCTCACAACTGTTTAGTTAATTATGAGTAAGTGGCTTGGCTTGAATAGCTCGATAATGAATTTCAATTAGGTCTTAATAGCTAAGTGGTTAAACGGTTAAAAGTTGCTGAGGAAAAGTTGGTTTTATGTGCTTAGGTTAGGTCATGTGGCTGTCAGCCCGAAGGGCTGACACACTTAGGCCATATTTGGCCCGTTGTGATGCCGAAGGGGGATCTAGGGGGTATTTCCTCCTACAGTCGTGCCCTCAAAAAGTATTTCTAACAGTTAAAAATTTGACCAGCCGGATGCGTAGATGAATTTCGCTATCTTGGCCGGTCTTATGTGTCGGAGCACATTAAAGCTATTTAATGTTTCAATATGAAATTCGTTTTATCATTTGTAATAATTATTCTTCAAGTTAAATAAGCTAATAAATCACACACAAGGCATTCGTTAGTCCAGCTGCATCTTAAGACATTATCCAGGAGCTAATGGCGCTGTAGCAAAGGACAAATCCCTGGGCAAAAAAAGACGCACGTACACACACACACACACACACACACACACACACACACACAGACACCAGACATACACACGCACACACAACAAATAATTGGACAATGCGTACTAAACAAAGCATAATTAACAAAAGAAACCGGAAAAGGAGATGAGACGAAACTCTGGCACTGGAAATTATGCAAAAGGCGGAAATAAAGTACAAATTTATGTTGCTGAGCTGTTCCAAAGGATTCGACTGCGTTGGGTGGTTGGGGAGGTTGGTTGGTTGGGTGGTTTTCGGTTATCATTGGTTGGGTGCCGGGCGCGCTAATTTGCTAAGCTCGCTTGGAGCCAGTTCCCGCTGCGTTGGCGACCACCCTGGAGATATGAGCTGAGCTGCAGGGCCTTTGCGGCATTATCATTAGAATTTAAATTGCCTTTTGCTGCCGGTTAGGTAAAGGTAAATAATTTGTGGCGCTACAACGCTTGGCATATTTTTATGGGCTTATTCACCCTTTTTTCTTATTCATTCTTTTTTTTTTTTTGTCTGCCTGCGGCTCCTAATTTAAGCACCTTTACTCTTAGCTCACTTATCTAGCTGAATATTTAATTAACCGCAAGAGCTTAGAAAAAACATAAACTGGATGAAAATGAAAAAAGATGTGGAAAATATTCTGATAACTGGGCTAAAACAACTAAAGCTTGCAACATTGCTCTGCTCAGTGTGATGCTGACAGATTTCCCAAGCATCACCAGAGCTGCGCAACTCAAATCGTAAAGTTTTCCCCATTTTTATCCTATTTAACTTGTATTATCTGCGGCGCTGCGAGCCAGATAAGCCTTATCTGACATGTGTATGCTTTGCCTTTTGATGTTGATGTTGGTGTTGGTGCTGCTGTTGCTGTTGCTGCAATTGAAGATGTTGTTTTTGTGCTGCTGGCATTTTGAAATAGTTGTGAACTTTATCGCACAAACAAACAACGTCGAGGAGGAACACCACCGAACACCCAACCACCCATGCCACATTTTGTGGCTGCCACGCCCTAAAGCCCGCTTGCCACATGTCGCTTATAATTTGCTGTAAGTTTTGCGTGGCTGTAAGCTGACATTTTGGCTTGTGCGGTTTTTTGGCTTGCTTCTGACAACTGTGAACATTGCAGTGCTTTCATCACCATTTTTACACAGTAATAAGCATAAATGGGGTATGCCAAACCCGTTATTAATCTGAATAAGAGGCAACAATTAATATCAGATACAATATATAGTTCAATTCAATTTAATGTACTTTAAAGTTGCAGCTAAAATTTGACTTTTCAATTAGTAAATTCGAGTAAACAACTTAATCTGCATACCTTTGTACAGGGTACTCGATAGTCGAATAGAGGCAAATTGACAAACTATTTGAATATGCGACGTGACCATGTACATATTTGCGAAAACTGAATCGCAAACAATATATTTTTATAGCTCTTGTTTATGTCTCGCCGATGACATTGAAAAATTCCCGAATTTTATCTTGAATGTATCTCTGCTTCTGCCCGCAAGCTGCTCAGACTCACAACCAGTTGAGATTATGTTTACAGTTTCTGGTTGCTTTTTTGATTGACAGTCGCATGTTGTTTTTGAAAATATATTTGCTTGACATAATCTTTCCCCTGTTTTTCTTCTTTTTCAGTATTCGGTATGATGAGGGGTAGAGTGATGTGCAACATATTTCAATTACACTACTGCAACGCATTGACATTTTGGCAATTGTGAATTATGTGTTATTTTGGCAGTAAATGTAAATTTACAGAAAATGTTCAAATTGAATTTAAGAATTTAAGCCAAGACCCTTTTCAACCAAAAATATAAGCAACGTTTGCAAATATGAATGTTGTAGTCGAGTGAACACTGAACCCGGTTGTTTAATATATTCTAGTTTTACAAATTTCCCTTTTAACTTAACTTGGGTATTTCTATACGAACTGGATATAAACTATATATTTACAGCCAGTTATATTATATATTAAATGAATGGCTCGCAAGTCGATATTCGCGCAACGTGTACAATTGTCGATGAAATAAAATAAACTTGTTTTTTCTGGTATATAAGAGAACTTATATCTCAAATTTAAAGTCTCCAGCTATATCGACTCGGCTTTTGATGCTGTTCAATTATATAAATGTATATATATTTATATATATATTATGTGGTCGAAGATGATTCCTTCTGCCTTTTACATACTATTTCACAAAAATATAAGACCCTTTTTACAAGAGTAATCTATCGTGAAACTAAAACATTTTCTTAAATAAAACTTTTTGAAATTTAAAACTTTTTTTTTATAAATTGATTTGTTTTAAATCTAGTCAAATTTAACATGACATGTTCAAACTTCAAAACATGTGCAAATCACTGAAACAAAGCCAACTGTTGATAACCGTCCTCCTTGTCTCTAGAAGTGCAAAAAGCAATAAATAAACAATAAATAAACTACCCGAATTTGCTAGCTGCACCAATGTATTTAAATGCATAACAATGTTTCCTTAGTTTTAAAAATAATAATCCACCCACATTGTTAATGTACTTTTAATATGCACATAATTCCATTAAGCAAGCACACACAGAGGCAGAGACAGAGAGAGAGAGAGAGAGAGAAAGAGAGAGAGAGAGAGAGAGAGAGAGAAATGCAAAAACATGCATTGTACTATGTGGGTGCCAAAGAAAAATCAGAAAAACTCACACACAACGAGTGTGATACGAGCGAAGAGCTGAAGAGGCAGAATAAATAATAATATTTTTGCGATGAAAGCGTGGTTAACATTGCAAAACAGTAACGAATGAAGTGGAAGTGGAGCAGAAGCACAAATAAAATGTACAAAAATTAAACTTACAAATAAAGCGATACAATAAAACTCATGCAGGCAAAGAAATGCGAATGCGCGCAAAAGTATGCAGCAATAACAGCAGCAGCTAAGCAATTGCAATATCTGTGTGTGTGTGTGTGAGTATCCATGTGTGCTCTGTCTGCGTCTGCATTTCCGGCTGCATAAAGTTCTCATTTAATTTCGTTGCCATTTACAAAAAAAGAAGGAAAGAAAGAAAAAATTGTTGCCTTTGTTGCTGTTCTCTCGTTTTTCACAAATATCTTCCAGCTTCTGCTGAAGTCTTGTTGTTGTTGTTGCTGTTGTCGTTGCTATCGCATGTTTGGCCGCGAGTTACCATTTGTAGTTGTAAATGGAGTAACACAAGCACAAACACACAAAACAAACACAATGGCAAACAACTACGACGAACTTCAACACCAGCACCAAAAACAAATGTTGTAAATATGTCTCGCTGTCTGTCCGGCGTCTGCAACTCTGCCTCTGCCCCTGTCTCTGTCTCTTTCTCTTTCTTGACCTGTCTCTATCTAACGCTATCTCTGTCTCGTTTTGCATGGCAGCAGCCAACGCTGTTGCAAATTAAATGCAATAACATGTGAGGAAGGGTCACAAAAACAAAGCCAAATAAAAATATTCAAAAACCGGTTGCAATGGAGCCGCAGCGGAAACCCTACAGGGCAACTGAGTGTCCGTATATATATGTATATGTGTGTGTGGGTAGGGTGCAAAAGGGGAGGTGGGAGCGAACAGGATGCATCTTCATGGCTGTCGCATTTCAAATGTGCCTGGGTAAAGTGCCGCGTTCAAGCAATTATAGCTGAAGTGAAGATGTAATATTTATGTGCCATGCATTCGTAGTGCATTACATCTAGATGGCACTGGCAAATACCTTTATCTGTGTGTAATATATGCACTCCCATCATAGATAAATAGATACATGAAACAGTAGTCCACCATAACTCTAGCTCAATGATGAATACAAATCTTTTTAAAGAGTTTATGAAGAAAGCACCGCACATCGTGAAAAATATCTTTATCTGCGTGTGATGTACGCATTCCCATTATAGATATATACAGTAATACAGTAATACAGTAATAATAGTAAAGTATTGAACAAGTACTCTAGCTCCATGATGCTACAGAACATCTTTTATTTCGTTTATAAGAAATAAATATTTTTGTGGGTATTATCAAGACTTAAATGTAATATGTTTATAGTCTATGGAATTATGAAGGTAGAAGGAAACATCAAATAACCCATATCATATACAGTCTCACTAATAGTTATTTGTAAAATTGTTTTAATTAATGTTAAAATAATTAATCTCTTCTAAACTGAGAAAAGCTGAGTACAGAATGCTAGTGCTTATGAGGTGCAAATATGCATCTGGAGTTAGAGGAATTGTGATGAGAAATTGGATAAGAATATCTTTGAAAAATAGTTTCAAACCAAAAATGTTAGTGCCAGTGCCTTAAAGTTTGGGTCTTGATCTGAAGACATTCATGGAATTTGATACATTTGGGAATTAAAAAAAAAGCGACTGATTCTCAATTCTATTGAGCATATTTGGGCATTCTAAAGAAACTGATAAACAAACACATAATTTAATTCAAGGAATCCTTAAATACGGCATAGTTAGTTGAATATTTAAATATCTAATATTTCAAATAATAATTTAAAAAAAAAAAAACACAACACTTGGAGTTATGATTAATACGGTCTCAAGTGCGGCATTTCAAAATAGAGCTGGCCTAGATTCTTATTTCAATTGCCAAATTGTTATGTTTTTGAATACTTTTACAATACACAAAAATATCTCCATCTCGCTTCTAGGAGCTGCTCGTATTTGAGGGATCTACGATGAGCGTGAGCGAGAAGATGCAACCCGAAAGGACAACTCTCCAGTATAAGAGAGAAAACCATAAATTTCCACAGAGACAAATGCTAAAGCAACTTCAGCTGATAATCAAACAGGAAGAAAGGTAACGTTTGTGGTGCCAAGTTCACGCTTACCCGACGAAGAAGATGCCCTGATTCAACGAGATCCCAAATGGAGGAAAATATTAATGAGGATATTTTACTTTCTTCTATGTTTTTTCTTTTTTATCTTTATTTTCTTCGCTGTTTCTTTCACATATCAACCCATTTCAGCAAAAGTTTTCAATGTTAAATTGAAATTCACTTTTTGATGGAAAGTTGATATACACTTCAATCACTATACTTAATCCAAGAACTGACTGTACTTCTTATCGTATATGAAAATTCTTTTTCTTGGGCGAAATCATCGTACGTGCAATACAAAAATATTTGATAGATAGCATTGACACTCATTCTTTTTTAAATTTGAATTACGTCTTCCACCAAAATATCACTATAAGCATTTCAGTTCAAAATATTCCTTGAGAGTAAAATCTCGAACAGTGAAGCCAACGACGAAGATTAAATTACTATTATTTACTCCTCTGTGAAAAATGCCTTTAATTAAAATCACAAATAATTTTTTTACGCAAAACTTACCAACACGTGAGCAAAAATTGTCGTATGTGCAAAAAAAGGTTATTCTTAGAAAATGTAAACGTTTCCTTAGGGAGACTGTTTAGTTTAGTTGTATTAGTCCATTATCTAAGCAGATAAGAAATTGAGTTTTCTTATTGCATGCTCAACAGAAAAGTAGAAGAAAATGCACTGTGTATAATATTGTTTTTAGCACAAGCGATAATCTCGTAGATAAGTAGAAGTAGAAGGCTTAAGGGACCTGCAATCCCTAATGTGGCACCACTTTCAGTTTAGCTTCGATCAGAGAAAAACGGACGCGACTCGAATCCAATATTCGTCGCTGCCAAGGATAACCACAACAGAGCCACGTGCAAAATGGAAAAATGGAGACAGGCACTTGAAGTGCTTGCTTTGTCCATTGTTGTCGTAATTTGCAAGAGTCGTGTCCGGGACTCGTTGCAAACTGTCTACGACGACGCTTAAAAGCGCGCTACGCTTTTTGCGCCATGTCCTCGCCGCATCCTGACCGCCTCCTTACCGCTGACCGATGCAAACTGCCCAACTGCCCAAATGACAAGGGGCACTTGAATCTAGTTACTGTTGTCGCCGACGCAAGCTGAACCGCAGCCCACTTCAAACTAACCAGCACGAGCACGCAGTCACACACACACATACACAGACACACACACACACATACGCAAAGAGAGACTAACAGTAAATTTGTGGCTTTGATAGCCTTTGCATCCTGTGGCGATTCAGCATCCACCCGTTCAAGTCGAGTGGCAGTCGTTCGTCAAGTGCTCGACTGGCCTCTACTTTTGTTTCTATGTTGTAAAGTTTTTCCAGCATTCCCATTTTTTTTGTTGCTGTCTTCCTACCTCTTTCTCTCTGTCTCTCTCTTCTCTTTCTCTTCTCTGTGAGGTTTTCCGGCTGTCTGTTTTTATTCATGTTTGTTTGTGCTTGTGTTTTTTTTCATATTTTTTTTTTGGCTTTGCGCTGCGCGGAAATGTAAATTAATTGGTTTAACAAAGTGCACTTGAATTCTACTGCCATCATGTGTTTTTGTTGCTTCTACTGCTCATATTATTATTATTGTTTGGGGTTTGTCTGTAACCGGCAGTCGAACAACTTTAAGTACCGTCACAATACTCCAGCCCCGAAAAAATTACAGAGTAAAAAAATATATTTTACACTTGACCCCTTGACACTCTTGCAATAAATTTGAATCAAATATGTTTAGAGGTATTAAAGAGGGTGTACAACTTTTGAAATTTACAAGTATAACAAATTCACTAATGAGGACAAATAGTTTCATTTTTAATTAAAATGAAAGGCCTTGGAAACGCCACACCAGACCATCCCATAGAAATATTACCATATTGCTCGTTAATAAATTACAAAGTCAAAACAAGAGAAAAAAAAAGGATTTAATATGTGAACAGTAAGAAATTGCAGACTGAATACATACAAGAAACGATATTTTAAAATGAGATCACGATCTTGTCAACAATACACTTTAAAGTTTTTATGGCCCTACTTTTTACATCTCTCCATTGTACAGTTTTCCAATTAGCTGGAAAAGCATATAAATTCGTGAGCTCGTTAATCAACTACTTTAGCTAAACAGCTTATAAGCACCCACCAAATTTTATGTTCCTCAAGAGATTGAATTTCCATCGACTAGTGGAAAGTAAAAAATACCAGTTAAAACTTGATAAAATACTGTAATTCGATTCGAAGCTGCACCTTTACGATCACTGCCGAAATCCGTTCAAGCATCATAATTTTTAACTAAACACAGACAATTAATACTCAAGTGGTGCTGCCTCTGCAGAACTGACCAAGAAAAACCAAAAAGCCAAGCGCGACTTTAATCAAACAGCTTCGAGAAACCCACGCAGTCCAAACAGCTGAAACAGACAACCAGGCAGACAGTTTTTGAAGTGCTTCTAAATCGCCAACAACAACAACAACAACAACAGCAGCAGCAGCAACAACAAAACAACGTCAAATAAACAACCATGACAACTTGAATGCCTACGCATTATTTTTACTTTATTGTTTCTTGAATACAAATACGGGAGAGTGTTAAAAACTTGTGATAAAGCTTGTTACCTTGTAGGAAATGAAACTGAATACCTTTTACTGAACTTAGCATACTATTATTACACAAACAATAGGTATAAGTTTATATTGCTGTGGTCCAAAGGAAGTTCTCTTCTTAAATTCTCTACTACTATATATTTATTTAATTTCGACTAGTATCCGGCGACCCAGATAAATACTAAACAAAAATAAAAAAACAAATTAATAGGAAATAAATATATTTATGCGTGTTAAAATTAAACAAAAAAATAATTATAAAAATGTCTAAATGTATTTTAATTGTAAAAATTTAATCAAATTTGTAACATGGATGCTATTATTACTTAAAGTATAAGTATATTTTCAATTTAATAAGAAACTTCTCTTGTTAATTTCTGTACTATAATTAATTTATTGAATGTCCACTAGTATCAATCAATCACTAAAATCAATTGAATGATAAGTAAAAATGTTAATTAATGCATGTTAAAACTAAGAAAAAGAAGTATTTATATTAATTGTATGAATTAGATGCATTTTTATTGATCTTAATTTTGTATTATAACTCAAAATATAAGTATTTTCATGGAAAAAATTTAACTTCTTTTATTAAATTCGCTTTAATATTTACATATTCAATGTTGATACAAAAAAGAACAAAAACAAATAAATTAAAAAAAAATGAAATATTTAATATTAAAATTTAAAAAAAAAAATATTTTTAAAAATATCATGGTGAATTTTTCTAACAAAGAAACCCAGACGAAAAAAAACGAATCAGAACAAACGAGAAATGACAAGTTGTCCACATACTTCACGCTGGAAGTGTGTGGATTATTCGATGTGAATGAAGAGAGTTTATCAGAATAGTTGTTAAAGCTCTTTGGTTTGCTCTGTTTTGTGAACTTGTTTTGGTTACTTGTTGCTTTGCTGTGTTTCTCTGTTTCTGTTGCCGCTGTTGTCTTTGTCTCTGCCACCGCCGCCGACGCCACAAGCGTCAACAGGTAAACGTAAACAGTCCCCACACACGCGGCCAGATGCCAGATGCCAAATGCCGCAGACAACAGCAAGAACCACAACAACAACAACAACAACGAGACACACCAAAGAGCCCAAGAAAACGCATGTTTGACATTTGTTATTAGCCAAGAGAGGGGAAAGGGCTTGCATATTTTCTTGTGTTAATGCGCGTTGACGTGAAAAGCTTGTAAACGAAAAGTTTTCGAAAGTGCGGAAATCTCTTTATGAATGAAATGGGAACTACTCAAAAGACACGAGACACGAGACTGTGTCGATTGTGTTGTCATTTGATAAATAATCGGCTTTGACTTGACGTTAAAGATAAAGTTGAAGTTGAAGTTGAAAGTTTAGCAACCATCGAAGGGATCAAAAACAACAACAAAAAAAAGAAAGAAAGAAAAAAGATAAAACGCTGGTTGTCTCCAAGTGGTTGGCTACTGGTTATTAATGGGTTTCATTTTTTGTGTTGTCTTCAGACTGTTCAAATTTGATTTATTTGATTTGTTGACTTGCCATACAAACACACAAATTGTATACGAGTATATGGGCAGTTATAAAGAGTTTGTTTCGATTTCGGTTCAAGAATTTCGAGTGAAGCAATTATTCAATTTTGTTGTTGATCGATTTTACTAGACAATGCTTTCAATTCTGTGAATATTGCAAACTAAGTAATTCAATTATGCAAAAAATGTTCGATTAAAATTCAAGCAGCTGCTCTTAAAAAAAATATATTGGTTTCTCTTTTTACTCTATAATATTGCGCACAACTTTTGTCAGATGCCATTTTAAATGATATTTATTGAGAAACTCGGTGCCACAAAATGTTGCTTCAATTATGCGCCGCTTAAGTGCGGGGCACTCCATAATGCCTCAATTATGCAACACTTTTAACAATGACCATTGCAACACTGCATCGTTTTAACAATCGATTGTTTATTTATGTACAGAGGCATTTCTTTCTATATATTTGTGCACGGGCCATTTATGAGGTGAAATAAATTCACATTGCAAATATATTTTGTTGCTCGGTGTTGGTTTTATGGCACCCTAAAAAATTATTTGTATGTTGCACAAATTTCAATTTCAATTTCACTTAGTCCAGCGTCTGCTGCTGCTGCTGCTGCTGCCACTGCTGCCACTGCTGCCTGGCGGAAACAGGCCAGAGAAAATGTGTGTGCATAATTAATGCATATTTCACTTTAATATGCACACTCACACACACTCACACACGTACACACTTAGCAACACACAAACATACACACACGCAGCAAGCGAGGCAAAATGGCGACGGCTGTGCCGCCTTAAAGCAAAGATTTGTCATTAATTGTTGCACGCCGAATTCAATTTCATGTGCAACTGCCTTCAACTGCAGCTGTGTGCGTGTGTGTGTGTGTGCGCACGCCTAGGTATGCAATGATAAGTAGTTTTAGTGTTTAATTCATTTTCATTTTTTAAATATTTTTCTCACAATTGGTTAACTTGATTATATTCGTTGGCTTGTTTTTGTTGAATTTTTTAATGCAATTCTTTTAGATATATTTTTTATTGTTTACAAGCCGATTAAGCGAATCTGCGAGCAGCGGCCGTTATCAACGCGCGTCCGGGCGTATCTCAGAACACGAACTGACAACGACGACGTAGACCAACGGCAAGTGCGAACCTACTGCCGAAGCAGCGACGCCGACGCCGACATCAGCGTCACAGCATCCAACAGCAGCAGCATTAGCAGGCAGCAGCGGCAACTGCGGCGGCAACAGCAGCTGAGACGAGCTAACCAAAATAGCGGCACACTCGCTTGGCGTCGGCTCTGGCATCGGGCCATGTGCCGAGATAACAAAAACAGAGAACGAAAACGAAAACGAGTGGAGAGTTTTTCGTTCTCTCACACTCTGCACACGCAACTCTAGACGCAGCCGGTAAACTTAACGGTACTCGCAGGCAAAATACGAAAAATGTCATATTTTTTATGAACTTTGAGTTGCCCTGGATAAATATATTTATGACACTCTATAAACATTGGGAATAGGTTATTTGTTGTCAATAATAGAAAATAATATAAATGTGATATTTTTGATGCAATTTAAAAATAAATAGCTTATGTGAGAAAAATTCTGAGTTCCTCATACATCTTTGAGTTTCCCTATATAAGTATGTATATATTTATTATTATATATATAATTATTATATTATCTATCGCATTTTAAAAGTCATAGGAATAAGTAATCTGTTATTGTTAACAGGAACTTATATAAAATTATTTTTATTTTCTGAAATTAAAAAGAAATCAATATCTTTATTTTCTGTATATGAAACAAATTTTTACGTGAGAAAGCTCTTGAGTTCTTCATTAATATAACCATATTAATTAGGAGTTTCCTTCATATTTTAATCCAGACTTTTAATTCCTACACAAAACTATTTAACTTTATGCATTTCTTTACTGTGCATATTGTTTCATACAATTTATATACCCAATTATGTTACAGACTACAAGTTCAATTTGTCAACAAACTTTTATCATAGTTCTTATCATATCAATATCGTGCAGCATTGCGTTGTATCTGAAGCGCTTTGGGGAGAGTTCTCAAAGCTTTTGGGACAACGCTTGTGCGCATATCAATCTTGGTTCAAGCTTCGGCTTGAGCTTTGTGCTTTGGGACAGGGACAGGTGTGGTGCAAGCACCCAAGAAGAAAGCTTTTAAACGTTACGTTTGAAATCACAAAAATAAGTTCTTTCCAGGACATTCAAGACAAATGTTTTATATGCTTTTATTCTATTTGAATATTCCTTTGCATAAAGGCGTCGTAATAAAACTGAACAATGAATATCTGAAATACAAAAAAAAAACCCCAAGTCAAATGGAAGGCGAGGGAAATAAATAATTATAATTGAATTGCTCACTTGAATGAGAAGAAGAATCGACAAATAAATGTACAAGAATGGAATATTGAAATGAAAAGTGAAGAAGAAGACGCATTTACAATAATTGTCTCAAATGGGAGAATGCGTAATTATAATAGGAACGGGGAAACCGATGATGATGATGATGACGTTGCATGGACAGCAACCCAGGCGGGCAACAGCAACAAAACAAACAATCAAACCACCAGACGCCATGCCACACTTGAAAAACGCGCTGCAGTCTCAAATGATGTGCGGGGGAGGCAAAGATGGAGGGGGCGGTGGAGGGGAAGGTGGAAATGGTGATGCATGCGCTGGTGTCGATGATAAGTGCCAGGGGCACACAAGCAATCGGGAGTGGGGGTTGTATATTTTTGTGTGTGGCATTTGTAGCTGCAGTGGCTGCAATTGATTGCAAATGCAATTGAGACACTAAGTGGTCGAGAGTTGCTCGAGAGTTGGCCGAGCATTCGGAACACGCTCCTCTATACTTCCCACTCCCTTCCACTCCCCTCCCTACATCTCCCCTCCTGAGATCAGTGCCTTGGCCTCTCATCAAAGTGGGCAACAAAGTAAGCAAATTCGAGGGATCCCCATCACCATCCCCATCCCCATCCTCATACCCATCCACATTGCCATAGCCATTGATGGAGCCAGCACTTGAGCCCTGATCTGATATCATAAACTGCTTGCATGTTTCATGGTCATTCACAGCAGAGGAAAAGTGCTCGGGGAAAATGAACTGATAAGGGCATAAAAGAGAGCCACATCAAATGCGGGCCAATTATAGAACAGAGCACATAAATACACACACACACATATGTGAAGGAAAACTCTTTCGGAAAATTGCAATCATTTTGTTTATGGCTTATCGATTGGTCCGAAATCAAAGTGTAGCCCAAAGACAGAAATTGATGCATAGACCACGTATCTTATAGTAAAATATAGCTATACTCGTATATAAACAATAAAAAGTACGAACATCTTAAAGAAGCCATTGAGTTAGCCTTGATTTGGAAACATATTAAAAAAAACTCAGATTTAGTACTAATCTAGAGGTGGAATAATAATTTGGCATGGCTTAATAAAAAATATTTTATTTAAACTAAAATATTCCAAATAAGTTTTTGTAATATTCAAGTTAAAAATAATCTGAGTTTTGTAAAATGTGCTTATTCTTTAAATATCGTTTTTTGGTTTTTGTTTAATAATTTGATGTTAATACTCAAAATCCTTGCATCTAAAAATATTAAGTTTCTGGTATAGTTGGTTTGAGAACAGTAGAAGCTAGAAAATTGACTTAAGGGGAGTCCTATTCAGGTGACGACTTTATACTAAAGTTATGAATAATAAAAGAAATATAATTGTAGTGTATATTATTCGAGATCATATTACGAACATGTTTGCGCTAAAATACGGATGTTCTTAGAGATCCTCTCATTTACTATATATTTACTAGATAGTTCAAATTCGTTGCTCATCATCATATTTTATACAAATATGTGGTTGCTTTGACTATTTTGTTCACTAATAAGACATGGGTAACACGTGTTAGTTCAAAAATACATTTAAACAAAGAAATATCAATATAACACTCGAAGCAAACATAATTTCGAGTGCATTTTGAGGTAGTTCAACCACTGTGCACATCTTCTGCTACAATATCACTCGCAGATGAGCAGATGAGGGTTAACGCCCCACAGAGGAAACTGAAGAAAGCACTTTACAGTGCATAAATCTGTCACTTGAGTGCAGGTTAATTGTTCAACAAAGGCAGCGGTGTTTTCAAAGGGGTTCAAGAGGGGGTCACAAGAAAGAAAAATGTCTCGACTCACCTTGAACATGAGGGGATGGCGTTCAATGTCCGATTCGGCGTTTTCACAAAGTGTTTCCGTTTCCGAGAGAAAAGCGAGGAACTGTAGACACAGTACGATTAGATAAGTACAAAAATTATTCTGATCTGATCTGATCTGATCTTACTAACCTGGTCCATGGCACGATCAAACATTTGTAGACTATGCACTGCGGCATGAAGCTGCTTGCCGCGATTGACGACACCATTATTCAAGTTGGAGTAACTGCAAGTAAGCAAGTAATATGTGATGAAATATATTAGTGCAATTACAAAAGATTAAAGCAATTCCGAAAACAATTAAAGAAATTGCAAAGGACTTGGTTATTTGATTGATATAGTATAAGCTATCATATTCTTAGTTTCAGTCAGTTTCTAATAATACTTGGCAAGCGAATCTTTCCCATTTTAAATGCAGATGAATAGAATTAAGAAGCATTGCTTTAATATATTCTTTTCACAGCTACATTTTGTTTAAATTTGTAAAGAAGTCTGTAATCAATGAGCAAATAGCAGTTAGCAATCGGCCGATTTACAATATGTTTCTTGTTAAGTAATATGTAAACTACATTAAATCTATTTATTTGCATCTCTAAAACTAAAAAACATATTTTTGGATTCAAACTTTAAGATGAAGATCGCATAATTACAGATAGAAGTGTACAAATATAATCGCTTATATTTGGAAAACTGTACATTCACATATAAAAGCATATGTCTAATCAAACTCAAAGCTATGTATATAAGCTAAGCTATGTATATATATATATATAATATTTATGCTATAGTCTGTAGTCTTTGGTCTACACTTTAAATAAATCATAATTGTATATATTATATTTATAGTGAAAGCGAGCATTCTATTCCTAGTATACCTGCACAACTTATTACCCACAATCAGGTTCGTGTCATTTTCTTATTTATTAGATAAAACTCTCTCTTTCTTTGATTCAATTTGAAATATAATATCTGAAGAAACCCTTGAGTTCGGTTAACTGTCGTTCAGAGATTTGCATATATTTTCTTTCTTTTATGTCTCACTCTTTAAATGTCTCTCTCTTTCTCTCTGCTTCTTAACGATTTTACTTTTATTATTATTAACGCTACTAACGCTTAACAATTTTTGACTTTATTGCGTTTGTTCTGGGTTTCGCAAACTATTGAAAATAAATTTTATTTTACTACTTATTTGCTACTATTTTATTTAATTTAATTTTAAATTTAAATTTGAAATTTTTAATTCAACTTGTCGCTTTTAATTTAATTTTATTTAATTTGTAACTTTCATTTTGAAGTTAACTTAAATTTTTATTTTAACTGAAACCTTTTTTGAAAATTGTGAATTGTATTTAGTCCAGATTAAGGATAAAAATAAAAAAGTTAAGAATTTGTTGGATTTTTTACATTATTACACTGCGCGTAATTTATTTAAAACATCCAGAAACTAGACAAATAATGTTTTGGAAATCAAAACAAAAGCTTAGTGTTGCAAGAAAACAATCTTATTTGTAATATTTATCCAATGTTTTGAAAGTCCAAAAATCAACGTTAAATAAAGCGAGTTCATTTTACTATTTATCTTTTTGGACCTATTTAAAAGAGTTCTCATCTTGAACTGCTCTAATTATCCAAGATTATTAAACCGGCTTAATGTGCTTAAAGTCGCCGCCCTAAATTGCAACTCATTAAATCGCGTTAAATGCAAATTCTCACAACTGATTTGAAGGGAGAATGGCTCATCTTTTTGCATAACATTAAAATGGGCTCCGACTGAAGTCGGAGCACGATTGAAATATACACTCACCGCTGATTAATGGCCTCCGTCATCTTCTTGATGCGGGAAGTGTCATCATTGGGATAGACTGCAATTAGTTTCTGTGTCAACTCGCTGAAGAGCTCAAAGTGCTGCTTATTCTGATGCAGCTCGGCGTGAAAGGACTGCAAAGGAAATAGATTAATTAGATGCTCTCCATAACGAGAACTCAAAACAACAGAGCACAGCCCACCTTCTGCTCCTTCTGCTGGGCCTCCAGTATATCAGCTGTGGTGGCAATTGTGCCCATCCGCTCAGCCCTCTGCTCCATGCGCGCCAGCCACTTCTCCAGCTCCAGGCGCTTGGCCTCAAACCTGGCAATGGCAATTCAGTATTAATTAAATTGACCCCAAGTGCAGTGGGATCTGGATCAGGTGGATGGATAACCTACCGCTGTGAGTCGCTCAGCATGTTCTTCAACTGGCCGGCTCGCTGCAAGACACACTGCGACGTCTCATCCCAATGCTCTCTCAGACGGGTCACTGTGAATTTTTCGGACAGAGAAGAGTTTAATTAGCTTTACAAATATATATATTACTGAGTGAGCTTTGAGGTTATTTTATTAGCTAAAAAAATATAGCGAATTAGAACTGGGTGACACAAAATTAGCTGGGTTTTCTCTAGTGTTGGGCAACAAATGGAACCGGTAACCCATTCAACATTTATTGATCAATTGTAAGTTTATAAAACGCCATGCAAAGACATTAATACAAAAAAAATTTTTTTTTTAAAACAGTGTTTCAGTTTCAGGTCTGGGTAAGTATTGTTTGTGTTTGTGTGTGGGGTAGTCTCAATTATTATCATATTAGTTGAGCCCCAGTCTGGTGTCCATTGGGGCTGTTAACTATTGCACAACGGGGTTAGCATTACACAAACTGGAGTCGTAGTCGTTACCTTTGAGAAAGCAACGTAAATAGTCTAAGTCAGCTGAACAATGCGGTGCTATCGAGAACTGTTTTAATTCTATCAGAGAAGTGAAAAAGTAATAATTAAATATAAAAATAATAATATCTGTTCAAAATACGCAATAATATATTATAATATAAAATTAATATTACAAGATCAAAATACTATTTAAATTTCTGTCTGTCCAATAAAAAATATTTAATATATTTAACCTTTGAGTATCGAATTGAATGGGTTGAATGTTATATTTATACACTCAAGTAAAAATATTATTATTCTATTATTGTTTAAATATTAAATCACTTTATATTGGCACTCGGCATTTACTTCATAGCATTATGGTCATTCACAGATAAAACCAGCCTTGTTAAATCTGTCGTTATTCTTTTTTAAACGTTGGCATGAATTGATCGCTTCAGTCAGTCATAAAGCCAATTCACATTCCTTTCTCAACCAGCAAATTTGTTTTAGTGTGTAAACTTGAATTAGTGCAATTGTCAGAATAAAAGACGGCCAGGCACTATTTTTTTTATAAATTTATAAGAGGTGAACGATTAATTCGACAAATGAAGAGAACCCTCCAGAAGGTCTTGTTGCTAGTGCTCTTACTTATATTAATAATTGTAATATTATTTTTTAGTAACTAACTAAATTTGTATTACAACACAACATTGTAAACAAGAATCAAACAACTGTTGGCATCTTCGGCAGTGTTGCTCTTGCAGCTTAGATTGAGAGAACTCAAGCTTTCAAATTGTATAAATAGTACCCCATAAATTAACAACAAAATTCAATAAAATAAATAAAAAATAAATTCTACAAATTATTTTTACATAACTTCTTAAAATCGATTCATTCATTCAGCTATGAAATGTAAAAAAGGGGGACATTTTTGAGCTATTTATTTTTAAATATTTATAAAAAAAAACGGTTGACATAAGGCACAAAATTAAAAAAAAGGAAAGAAATCCACAAAATATTTCATTTTGGTAACATAATTTATAAGAAGCGGTTGCCATTCAGCCTGCCGCATGAATCGCAACTTGGACCAAAGTATAAATCACATTAAATAAATACAACCTGGTCTAAGAACTTGTGGGATGGTTCGGATGGGGCTGAGCTGAGGCCACCAGGCGGGTCGCGGGTTGCGGATAGCGAACGGCCTCCCCTCGGGGAGGTTAGCTGCGAATAATACGAGATTCCTCGTAAATAAGCAGTCCCGGACAAACAGCGGGTGCAATTATGTCGATCGCACCGACAAGGCGCTTGTGTCGCCGCCTTCAAAAGTATAGCCTCACACATCCCCCTATCCCCCCACGCAACCTCCCACCATATCCTATCCCCTTATCTCACTCCGGGCCGGACTAAGGCGTTATTCGAAACTAGCCCAGTCGTTAACGGTGAGCTCAGGCAAATGGCGACCGCCTGTTCTAATTTAGCCTTACCCGGGTATTGCGGATCTCTGCCCGGGCGGACTCATACTTCTCCGCAGCTCGTGGGTTCTTATGTATAAATCCCAAAATATAAAGATACCGCAGGATCTCCCTGCGGAACATGTCTCAAGACAATAAGAGGGTCATTCCCCTGACGGAGAACGACCCCTGCGTGTGGTAGACAATCCTCCACTCCGTGCTGCTCCAGCAACAAATAGGAGAGTGCCGCAGGCACGTGGAACTCCGGCTGTGAGGCATGGGAGACCGATGGCTGGTACACGCAGACCACAGCACCGAGCGCCGAACACCTCGAGGCAAGGCGCTCGGCGCCCAAAGAGGAAGGGAGAGCTCCTGCCACCAAGGGGTCAACCCGGTGGGCTGGATGATCCGAACCGGAGAAATCTCTGCGGTTCAAGGGTCAAGTGGTACCTCCGGTACCTCCACCAAGGACTCAGCCCAGATGAAGCCCTGAAAAAGGCCAAAGAGCCCAGGGAGGAGATTGTAGCCTCGAAAAGGCGGAGCAGCAATCTCACACCTCCGGTGGCCACCCCCAAGAGGATGTGCCCGGAGGCTGTGGGCGCTGTCCGCGGCTCGGCAGCGGCTAAAGTGCTCAAAAATAATGGGGCAGGTAATCTGGACCTGCGCCCAAGTACATCGCGTGCAGCAGCGGTCATGAAGCCCAGCTCGCCGACACCCACCGAGCCTCGCCTGTCCTATGCAGACATGGCCAAAAAGATAAAGGTGGCCGTGATGCCCGTGGACTTCCCACGGGTTATGCTCAATCACGGAGATTTATCTGTGTTGGAAGAGGCAATCATCGACGAAGTCATCGCGTCTGGTGGAGATGTGGCGGTCTCATTCGTGGGCATTCACTTCCGGGTGGGATTCCTAGTAATTGAATGCTCCGATGAGACCTCAGCCGATTGGCTGAGGACCGCTACCTCGAGGCTACAATCGTGGAAGGGCGTGCCCCTTGAGTGCAAGGTGGGAGACAACATACCGTCGCCCCACTGCATCACGCTGTTCTGCCCAAGGAGTGCAGATCGGTCTACCGATTCCCTGTTAGTTCTGCTGAGGAACCAGAACAGGATCGAGACCGACACCTGGAAGGTGATCTCCAGGAGGAACGAGGGGGGAGGAGCCCTCCTGGTGATCGGGATAGACGAGCTATCCAAGAACATAATTGTGGAGAAGGGGCACCAGGTCTTCTTCCGTTACGGGACCATCCCCGTAAGTGGACTGAAGAAGAAGACTGGAGAAAAGCCCCAACCTGCTCCAACGGGCAAGAAAGATGTCCCAGTGGGCAACACCACCACATCGGACACTCCTGCCCCAGAGCAGGGCAGTTCGACTGCGCAGCCCACCGACCCGTCGGAGGACCTCGCGGAGGACGAAGAACTGGCAGATGTGACGCTCTGCCAGGAAGAGATACTGGGGGACGACGATATCCCCATGTCCTCGCAGGAGCTGGAGGAGGAGCTGGAGGAGGAGCTGGAGGAGGAGCTGGAGGAGGAGCTGGAGGAGGAGCTGGAGGAGGAGCTGGAGGAGGAGCTGCAGGATGCAGCTGCAGCTGACGTCACTATGACGAGCAGCGGTGACGGGGACAGCTCCAGGTCCCATTCACCGTGTCAGCTGGAGCCTCCCCAGAAGTAGATGTCAAAGGGCATCAACACAGGGCTAGCTCAGGTAAACATTCACCGAGCTAAGGCAGCCTCGGCGGTCTTAGCAAGGATGTTTACCAACAAACACCTTGGGCTGGCCCTGGTACAGGAGCCGTGGATGAACGATGGCATCAAAGGCCTGTTCACAATCGACTCTAAGGTAATCTGGGATCGGAGAGATCCAGCACCCAGGCTATCGAAAGGGAAGGTAGATATAGGCCGTCAACTGACGACTGGGCTTGCGCCAAGTCGACAGTTACAAGGGAAAGACTTAGTTGGGCAATTGGTACATTCCAGCCCTATAAGTCCCCTGGAACCGACGGCATATCGCCAGCCTTCCTTCAAACGGGACAGGAAATACTCCTCTCCTGCGTTAGGAAGGCATTAGTAAGTAGCCTAGCCTTCGGATACATACCGGGCGCGTGGAGAAGAGCTAGGGTAGTCTTCATCCCCAAGGCAGGGAAGAAAGACATTACCAGCCCAAAGTCCTTCAGACCCATCAGCTTAACATCGTTTTTATTGAAAACGTTGGAAAAGCTGGTGGACTACAAAATCAGAAGTACTTTGCTTAAGCAAACTCCGCTGCACCCAACGCAGCTTGCATACAGAGTAGGCAGGTCCACGGACACAGCACTTTATCAACTGCGACGTACTTTGAGTGCGGCAATTGATAATAAGGAAGTAGCACTGTGCGCCTTCTTAGATATAGAAGGTGCTTTTGATAACGCATCGCATGATGCAATTAGTGCTACCCTCGAAAGAAGAGGCCTGGACCATACCACCAGCAGATGGATACTCTCACTGCTAAGGTCCAGACAAGCCACGGCATCATTATATGATAGCACGGTAACAGTCTTAACCACCAAGGGCTGTCCCCAAGGAGGGGTGTTGTCTCCGTTACTCTGGAGTCTGTTAGTAGACGAGCTACTAAACAGACTTGCTAACAGGGGTATTCAATGTCAAGGATATGCCGATGACATTGTTATCATAGCGCGAGGCAACGTATATGATAACGTATGACTGGTGTATGGAGGTTGGACTCAACCTAAACCCTACAAAAACAGTAATCGTCCCCTTTACCAGACGACATAAGTTACAGAGGATGAGACAAATTTGGCTCTCAGGGACCTTACTAGAAACGAGTAGGGAGGTCAAATACCTGGGAGTCACATTTGACAGTAGGCTTAACTTTGGCACCCATGTGCAAAACACGATATTGAAGTGCTCCAGGGCGCTTTATACATGTCGTAGCTTTGCTGGTAAATCATGGGGTACATCACCAAAGATACTAAGATGGCTATACCTGATGGTAGTAAGGCCCATGTTAACCTATGGGGTGGTGGCATGGGGTGACAGGGCGAGATTGGCCGCCGTGAAGAAGCAACTACAAAAGTTGCAAAGGATGGCCTGCGTATGTATGACAGGAGCTATGCGCACCTGTCCAACAACGGCCCTTGAAGCCTTAATGGAGCTCACACCACTCCACCGTATCATAAGGCTCAAGCAGAAAGCTACGCTTCTAAGGATATCAGCAGAAGGAGTTGGGGGCAATCATATCCTAAGCCACAAAGATGCCCAACTCCTTTCAAACGAACTGCCCTTGCTGATGCAACCCAGGGACGAAATGGCAGCCGAATATATATTCGAGCGAAATTTCACTGTTTGTATGAGCAGAAAAAGGGAATGGACTACTCTGGATGAAGTCCATCCCATGAAACCGCACACCATAAGATGGTACACCGACGGATCACTCACGAATCAGGGCACGGGCCTTGGAGTGGTGGGTCCTCGGGTACTCTACCATGAATCCCTGGGAACGCACACCAGCATATTTCAGGCTGGGGTATGTGCGATAGGGAGATGTGCGGACTTCAATATAGAACGCAACTATCGGAACACGGATATATCCATCCTATCCGATAGTCAAGCAGCATTGAAAGCTATAATGGGGACTAAGATAACATCGAAGGTAGCCCATGAAGTTCGTTTAAAGCTAGACCTGCTCGGGACTCATAACAGGCTCACCCTACGATGGGTCCCGGGCCACAGGGACATAGCGGGAAACGAGGCGGCTGATAAGCAAGCAAGAATGGGGGCAGGAAGGCCACTAACAGGACCAGAACCGTATTGTGGCATAGGGAGACACACTATACGACTGGAACTTAGAAGCGAGGAGAGGCAGAGACAGAGAAATATTTGTCGATTTTGAGAATTAAAAAATCCGACGGCTTTAATATCGATACAGAACTAGCAAATATATTAAGTCTATAAATAACAACAAAAAAAACACACATTTAACAAAAATTCGAATACCTTTTCAGATAATAAATGTTTTCATACAGCAATTTTGATAGTTATTAAAACAGGTATTTAAGAAAAGTTTTGAATATTTCTAAATATTAGGTCAATAACTGGGTAAAGAACGATTTTGGAAATCATAGCGAAATTTTTGTAGTTGCTTTAATCAAGTCAAAATGGACAAAAACTAACTTTTAATAAAGCAATCTCATGTTAATAATTAACAACACACAGTAATAACACTCAAATAACTAGCAAGTAAGGATTGGTTTTGCTAAGCAATTCTGCAATCTGCGATTCACATTTTTAATGGAATATCAAATAAAACGATATTTACCAAGCTACAGTTTACCCAAACTAGCAGAAATAATAATTTAATCATTTACGATGCTGCACTTCGATTAAATTCCCCTGAGATTCCAAAATTTCAGAGAGTTAAGCATTAAGCCATATGCTGTGGCAACTATATTTATATGTTCACTTTTATTTGTAACGTAATTATATTTAAAACTTTTGTGACTAGCACAATAATTTATGAGACTCAAATAAAAAACCAATAAAATAAGTAAATAAAAAATAAATAATAATAATCAGATATGTTAATGTAGTTGCTTCAACTGCAAGTCTGATCACATTTAAAATCCAATGAAATAAAAATTGTCTGCAGTTAAGGCTTCAACAATAAAACGAAGACGAAGCACTGCATTTACACAAAAGTTCTGAATGTGAAAAATGTCCAATCACGAAAAACACACTGAAGACTTAAGAAGTTAATAGACCAATCGATGTCAATTATTCAGATGAGAGATCAAAGCACTCTTCGCATAATCGAATGATGCCGTTGCACTTATTTCCTTACCCTGGATGCCTCCCGTCGGGTTCTGCGATATTTGGGTCTCATCATGCGAGGAGCGTCGGCGCATTCGCAGCTCCTCGCGGGATAAACCAGCGACGGTTGCAGCGCCAATGGCAATGCCAATGCCGACACCCGCACCACCGGCGACCTGAGCGGCAGCAGTAGCGGCGGCCGCAGCTGCCCGTGATTGAGCCTGATGCTGCAATAGTGCAGCAGCTGCCGCCGAGCCGGGCAACTGGCCCATGTTGTGCACCACCTGTGGCGGAATGTTGCCCAGCAGTTGCTGGCGGATCTGTTCGCGAAACTCGCTGCTCAGCGGAATGGGTGGCTGGGGCGACTGCTGCTGCTGCTGCTGCTGTTGGGCGGACGACGCTGCAACACCACCACCACCCGGCAGATGATGCCCCGCCGGATTCAGATTGTTTTGCATGCGATGTCTACTATACTGCAGCTCCAGCGGCAGATTCCGGTCAAGCGAGCGCATATGATGCTCAATAGTGGAGCGCATCGATTGCTCCACCTGCGAGGCGGAGGCGGACGCTGAGGAGACAGACGACGAGGATGAGTTGCTGTGCAGCGACTGCTGCTGTGCCTGGGCGCGCAGCTGCTTTAGCTCCTCCAGCGACTGTCGGGAGTCACCCGCTCGACTCTCGTCCAGCGACAAGTTGCGCTCGTAGTTGGCGCTACGCAAATTAACGGAGCTGCCCAAATGACGACTATGTCCGCCTCCAGCTGCCAAGCTCGCCTTGAAACTCAGATCAAAGTTGTTCTGCACGGCGGCCTCCAGGGTGCGCAGATTCATTTGCTCCTGCATGGCGCGCTCCATGTTGCGCAGTCCACTCTCAATGCCACGCAGCGCATCCTCCGATCCGAACTCATCCGTGGGCGAGGCCACAACCGGAGCAGGAACAGCAACTGGACGCACATTGTTCAGCTTCTTGGCTTCGCTGGCTCTTGTCGGTGCTGGCGACGGCACCGGATTGCAATTGGCCAGCGCATTCTTGGAGCTCTGCTCGCTGAGGGCGGCCACAGCCGATTGCAACACCAGCGGTGGCGGTGGCGGTGGCATCTCAAACGGATTCGAGCAGCGACGTGCGGCCATCGCCTCTGCGGACAGCGTTGAATGCTTTTCGGGCGGCGGCGGTGGCTTCTCCTTGAACTTGAGCCCGGCCAGCGGCGAATTCTGGGCACTATTCTGTGCGGAGGTCTGGGCGGATGCCGGTTTCCGGGGCAGTGGCGGTGGTTGACGCAGTGGCGGTGGCAACCCGGGGACAATCATCATTGTCTGTCCGATATCTGGCAGACTTTTAAGGCTGTGCCGCTTGGGCGGTATTTCCGGTGGTGCGGCACGTTCGCTGGAGCCGCGTGCCGGTATCGCGGGCACCGGTCGACTCTGCAGCGGTGGCAACGGTAGTGGTGGCGCCACCTTTTGCCCGTTCAGCTGCTGTTGCTGCTGCTGCTGCTCCTGGGAGCACTGTTTGCGCAACAGTTGCTGGCCACGCAGTGCGGCCTGGGCAGCCAGCTCGGAGTTGAGGCGTGGCATCATCAGCTGTGGCGCCATTTTGGATGTTGTGGCATCATCATGGGGCACCGTTGGCGGCACCGTTGGTGGCACCGGAGGCGGCGGCTTGGCAGTCATCGCAGCTGGTTGCTGTTGCTGATTGTTTTGTGCGTGGCGTTGTGCGTTCGTTACAACAATTTTGTGGGCAGTGATTTTTTTATTTTTTTATTTTGTTTGGGGCAGGCTTTGGACTTTAGTTTATTTTATGTGCGGCATGACGTTCGCTTTCCGATATGTTTGATATGTTGCATGGTCTGCGGCGACTATGAAAAAAAAAACAACGGCGCCTGTATGTTGACATTGGTTAATGGTAAACATCATATGCAACAACTGCAACACCAGCAACGGCAATGACTTCAGCGGTGTCTTCCGACTCCTCGTGGCTTGTGCCGCGGATCTGGGTTTGTTTATGCAGCGTGCCGGAAACTCAACACACCAACAGGCCACAGGCAAACACACTCGCACGCTCACACACACACACACACACATACACAAAGCACACTCAGACAAACGTAAAGAGTAAACAAACTTCGACTTAAGAGAGCATCGACTCTCTCATGCATACAAGCATCCCACAATTGCACAACCACTCACAAGAGATACACACACACACACACACAGTAAGTACATACAGGCAGGCACAAAGAGAAGGTAAGCTTTCAATTAAGAGCTCCTTCGCCATGCGCTCTCTAATTTACTCCCTACCACACCTGAACCTCTCTCTCCCTTGTTATCGCTCTCTGTTGATTTTCGCTCTCTCGCACACTTTTTTCACCACACTTTTTGCCTTGCTCTGCGCCGGCTGTTAACGCACAGGAGAGGCTTTTTTTTTTTTTGGTTTGTTGGTTATCTGTGAAATCGTTGCACACTTTTGCCGCTGTTTTGCTTTGCTGTCAGCTTCGGTGTACAGTGGACATCACTTGTGAGGAATTTTGTACTTTTTTGAGCCTTTATTGCAATGATTTTATCGATTTGTTACCGTTATTATTTAATTTGTTGGTTCAATTGATTCTAGTTCACTTATGTTATAAGCATTTAATCTACTATTCAATTGAAGACGTTTTCGTTGTAAATATTTCCCACTTTTGAATTTAATGAATTTATATACTATTATTATTTTAATTGTTGGCATAATTGATTTTAGTTCACGGCACTCTATTTAGTTTTTATACTTTAACCTTATTATTCACAATTCAATTGAAAATGTTTATTTTTGCAGAATTTTTCAGTTTTTTGAGAATTTATCACAATAGTTTTTATCGATTTGTTTACTACAATTATTTCAATTGTAGTTTTAAATTAGTTTAATTTTATACATGTTATTCACAAGTCAATTTAAACTGTTTTTTTTTAAATTACTTTTGCGGTAAAAATTGTTTTATCGATTTGGTAACTATCATCACTTAAAATGTTTTTGAATTGGATCACTTGATTTTATTTAAATTTTACAAATGCTGCTTTTATTACGACAAAAACGTAATTGCACTCGTATTATTTGAATTTAATTCACAATTGATTGGATAAGAGAACAAAATAAAAGCTTTTTCAGCCTTATTTTACTATTAATAATCCTTTTAGGTATTTATACCAACCAAAAATTAACATTTACTCATGTTAATTTTCTTTAATTCAGCCCAAGGCTATATTTCTTCTTTTTAGTTAGTATAACTCAATTGTTTCTCGCTAAATTTGAAATCCACTGTAAAAAAAACGTTTGTCGCGTCTGCAGCATGTGCACATGTGTGTATTCAAGAGTGCATAGCAGAGCAAAGATAACACATGCAAAGAAACCCACACACACATATGTATACAGAGATACATCCACTCACGCAGGCGGCTCGGCGCCCAAATGGATGCCACAAACTTTTACGCAGAGCCAGTGAGAACTTTGCCTTTTGCTTCTGGCACCAGCAACACAAGGAGCAACAGACAAGTTTTGTGTTGTGTGCTGGTGTTGGTGTTGGTGTTGCTGTACTTGTTTGTTGTGCGCTGTTGTCGTTGTTGTTGCTGTGCATTGTTGTTGGTTCGGTGTTGTGTTGCCGTTCGTTGTTGCTGTCATTCCACGTGAGACTTAACGGTGCGCTTTTATTGTCCCGTCCAGTCCGTGCCATGGCATTAAACCCCAGAAACGGCCCTTGGCAGGTGCATTTAACTTCTGGCACACCTTTGAATGCATACATATAACAATGTCGACGTTGCAACGTTGTTGTTTCTGGCCATTTTACTACTACATTTTTGTTGCAACAAACAACTGTCTGCTTCTGTCTGACTATCTCTCACTCTCTCCCTATGTCTCTCTGTCTTATTGTTCTGCAACAATTTCTATAAGGACTGCTTTTGACTCTTTGGCTATTGTTCCTCCAAATGGTTGACTTCATTTAATAGTTCCTTAAATCATGTACAACTATATAGCAAACGCTGAGTTTTCTTTCTCATTCTTTATTTTGTTACTTGTTACTCACTAATTGTTGGAGTTTTCAAATTGCTTTTCATTTTCCCGAAGAGCTGGCACAAATTTATAAGCATCACATTCTCATGCAAACTTCGATCGGTAACTTTTAGCAATTACCTACATATAAAAGCAATAAATATTATTTTTGGAGAGGTGTTGGAAGTTGAAAGCGCATATTGTGTAAAAACTGACCGCATTTCAAAGACATTCAATGTAATGAATGAGCGAGTGGGTTTTCCCGATAAAAACATAGATTAAAATAATTTATGTGTCGACATTAAGCAGACCTAATAAGCTACGCGTTAGAACAATGCATCACGCTGCAGTTGCGTGGAATGGTGTTCAGATTTGATGAAGAGTCGCAAAATATAATATCTTCAATAAAGTAGATTAAAATCTTTATCAAGATTGGTAAGCAAACTCGCACATAAAGTACGTTGCACTGCAATGTATAATTGGCATTTGCCAAGCTTGAATTAAACTAATAAAGTCCATAAGACTACTGCCGTTGTGTACTTATCTACACTCAGAGAAGAATCGTCATGATATTTAGAAAATTGTTTTCGGAAATCGTACGTATAATTTCCAATTATACGATAAAAAGTTTAGAGAGGATTTCTTTATATTTTCAAAAACATATTTCCTAATAATTGATACTATTTTGAGAATTTATAAAAAAAAACCTTATTGTTTGAAAAAAAAACATTTCTGAATAACAAGGAGAGTTACGAAAGAAAAAGGACCGAAAGATATGACAACTTTCTAAAATTAAAGGCGATTTTTTCTCAGCGTTAGCTTAAATTTAATTACGAACTTTTCTTGGTACAAGCATAGATGCTACAATAAACAAAAGAAGTCTTCTCGATTCTAACCAAGATAAACAATTCCGAACTTGAACTTCACCTTATAAGATTTTATAGATACTCCAAAACAAAATTGAGTGTGCTTGACAGCTAATTTAGCAAAAAGGGTTTATTAGTCATATGCTTTATAAGGTATACTATTTGCTACTAAAACTCCCATTGCTAAATCAAATAGAGTTAATCGAAGTAAATCAATCAACATGAATTTTGTCGTGTTTGAATATAACCCCAACCCACTGGAACAGCACAACTGGAATGAACTCAACAATGTGTGTAAATTGTCCAATGACATTCAGTTGACATATTCATTGTTCTTGGCCCGCGAAGCTAATCATTAATCAAGTTTATAAGCCAGTCCACCGCCTCTATAATGAAGCAAGAAAGCACATTAGATAAAAAAAAAAACGAGACTTATTCAGACTGTAAACTATGTGCAATTGTTTTTGAAATTGAGATTTTGCAGCTCGAAAACTAAAGGCAATTTGATGGCTCAGCGAATAGCGAAAAGCAGATGAGCAAAATGAAAACTTGTTGGTCAAGTAGACCTCATTGTTTTGGTTTGAAGCTAACCAGTGGCTGGGATAACAACCAGGCCCATAAGCATTGCAACAATAGGTGTGGCAAGACAACCCCTAGCGGAACCAGAACCAGAAGCGGAGCATGTGAGAAAAAAACACACACACAGCTTGAAAACTATTTTCATACACAGCACGTTCTCGCTGAGAGGGCGATTTACAATATATACACACACACACACACACACACACATACATACATACATATATAAATAATATGCTGTTTTCCCACTAAAAGTATGCAATCAAGTCAAATAACTTGAGTGTGTGTTTCGACGCCGTTTCGCCGTTTTGAGTTGCTCGTTGTTTTTGTTGTTGTTATTGTTCTTGCTACTGTTGTTGCTACTGTTGTTTTTGTTATATTTGTTGCTTTTGCCATTTGAGTAAGCGAAAAGTTTCCTTCTTGTTATACCCTTTTGTAGAGGGTATTCCAATTTTGTCAGGCAAACGGAACCCATAAGGTATATCTATCGTCTATCGTATAGCCATGCCCATATGCCCATTGACAGCTATCTTGTTGAAATTTGGAATATATATATATATATATATATATATAACCATTGAATCACATGGAATATAGCTGGCATAAGAACTAATTGCCAACTGATCAATATTTTATGATGCTCATGATACTAGGCCAAAAAATCATCATCATCGGACAACTATATCAACTAGCTTCCGTATGAACAATCGCTGCATTTATACAATTTATAATTCAATTTAGATGTCAGCTGTTGGTTATCGGTCTGCAAGGGTATGTCGTCTTCGGCCTGCCTGAGAAATTAAAAAGGGGAAGAAGGGTATACTTAAAAGCCAGAGGAGAGCATACCCAACCCCATAAGGTATATATAAATATTCTTGACCAGCATATATAACCATTTCTGTCTGTACTTTTTCTCTGTATGTTCCTATGCAAGCTAATAGCTAAGTCCTAAAGCTATTCTGAAGAAACTTGGAATCTATTCATCTTTTTGCTGCAGGTTGTACATATATCAGACACAACCGGATCGGATCACTATATCATATTGCTGGCATAGCAAGTCATGCATTTAAACATTTTTTGTCTCACAAAATATCCAAACCAATCCCACTGAATAAGATATTGTAATCTTGACACTAGGCAAAGCAAATTTTTGGACAACTACATTAGTTAGCTTCCATAGGAACAGTCGATGCCTTTTTTTTTAAACTAATTTAGATAACAGCTGTTTGTCAGCGTCAGGTCAATAATCAAGTGTATTTAGTCTTCGGCATGCCTAAAATAGGCGAACCTTCATGTTTTCTTTTCTTTTTTTTTTTTTTGCTGGCATTGCTGTTCTTGTGCGCTGCCTCCAATGAATTACCATTCACGACGTGCACACCCGCTACACGCACACACACACACTGACACACACACACACACACACAAGTTTGGCTACATAATTGTGTCGGCGGCTGCTGCGACTCCCCTCTCCCTCTCCCCTCCCCCTCCCCTCCCGCTCACCCACCCCCTATCCCCCTTCGTCCTATTTCGCGCTGCGCGGTCATGTAATTTATTGAAACACATTTATTTCACTATGATGTGAAAGCAACAATAAAAGTACGTCTTTTTTTCCAGTGTTGTTGTTATTGTTTTGTTGTTGTTGTTTTCACAAATACGCCTACTTTATTTGGCTTATGTTTTGTTGGCTTCAGCGACGCCTTATTGAATATTTATATGGAAATTAGTTCATGTGTATTATTTAATTATAATAGAGCTTTTTCTCGTTATATTTTGATTATTTATAAGGCAAATTGTTAGCGTTCCTATTTACTTTATATGCTCAATATAAATATATATCTGTAAATTATGCTAATTTTGTCGCTGTGTATACGTACTACGGAAAAATTAAAAAATGATAGGCCAAATAAAGCCATTTAATAAATGTCCCCAACAGAGTTGTAATTTTTAAATGGTTGAAATGAATTAACACAAAGCCAGTTATTTTGTTAGTATAATGGAATCAATAAAAACAGCTTTTTCCATCGATACGTCAAAAGGGTAAAATATGACAGCCGTCTATCTGTCATTATTACAATAGAGTGTCCCTTTTTTCCAACCTTATCAGTAATTTATGGGGTCAGAGCTGCTTACTTACATAATAAAAATTCTGCCAAACTACATAATAACCCTTTTATCCAGTTATGAAATGGAAACTGTACTGTGAGCCATAAATAAAACCTTTTTTTAAGTAACTGAAAAAAAAAAAACGAACTTCAGCATTTGATTTTAGAATTTTGCATAACTTTAAATGACCACTGTAAATGTATTGTTTAAGTAAACTTTTTAGCTTTTGAATTAATAAATATCATTTCGCTTAGTTTTTATTCAGTTGTTACTTATACATTTATTCCAGCCATATTTTTATACCAAATATAAATTTATACGTGTGCCATAAATGTTAATCCCATCCCATGAATTTTAAACAGTTGTAAGTGCTCTATTTTCAATTGCATGGAAGCGCACTTAAGCGATATTTTCAATAGATTCAGACAATGATGATGATGACGAAGGGGTATTCAACCATTAAACCTTGTGAACTCATGTATGCACTTCAACAGTTTATGTTTACATATTTTTTGTTTTCTTATTTATTTATGTTTTTACTTGTAAATGATTTGATTTTGCGTTGCACATTTTGTTTCCGTGCGTTCGACAATATTTGCGGCTTTTGCCACCCTCACGTTTATTGATTTACAAAAGTAGCGGCAACAGAAGTGGCAACAAAAATAACAACAACAGCAACGACAACAGACCGCCACCGGTTCAGAGCGAGTGGGTGAGGGGGATGTGCAGGGGTTGTGTGCAGAAATGGGAAATAGACAGGGCTGGGCAATAATCCATCGCAGACAAAAACTTAAAATGCCGTTTTGTGGCCTGACTTTTGTTGGCCTCTAAAAAACGAAATAGCACACATACACACACACACACACACACGTTGTAATGAACACACACACACAACGTACACAAGCACTACACGACACACACACATACACACAATCACACACACGACACTGAAAAGCTTTGCTAATTGAATGCAATTATTTTGGCTTAGTGAAAAACGAGTTTCTCGCTTTTTACGGCATTTTAAATTTACAGTTTTGAGAGCGGAATTTTTGCACGCGTCGCGACGATAGACAGAGACAGAGGCGGGCCGGAGACGCCACCAATTGAGGCAAGAAGGATACGAGGAGCAAGTTCACAACCGTTTGTACGCAGTCAAAGCCCACGAATGTCCTGGGCTGACTGCTGTCAGAGTCCGTACTGGAGACACAAACAAAGAGCACAGCGTTTTCAACACGGAACTGTTTTTCGGCTACGCTTTCGACACGCTCTCTCCACTCCACGCCGCTCTTCCTCTCATATATCTCTCCCTCTCTCTCTCTCTCGCTCGCTCTCTGTTCACCAACCCCCAATTCGAGGGTAAACAAAGCGGGGCGCAGCAACAGCAACCCCAACATAATTATTATACCCCAACCCCAACATCATACCCCAAACTGAACCACACACAGACAAAACAACAATTCACCCACCTGGCGGCGCTCTCTTGCTATCTCGCTCTCTCTCTCTTAATATATCACTCTCTCTCTTTTCTCCGATTCTATTCATTCTCTTTCACCGGCATTCCGGCAGTTTGTTTTGCTTGTGAATGTCATGCGCATTGATTGCTCCATAGCCGGGAGCAGACGGAATTCACTCGCTGGGGCCGCCAACCTTCCTGCCACATGTTGTGCGTGTCTGCCACGAACCTTGATAACTGATAAGAAACTTTTACATCAGCTTTGCACAGGGTTGCACACAACAAGCGTGCCGGGACCATTGACGGAATTTCTCTATGTTTGTGTGTGTGTGTAGTAGTTATTTGCTTAGCCCCCTCTTCACTCCTCTCAACACCCTCGGCTGGATCATACCTTCTTGCAGACTTTTTTCGGTGGTGTGGCAAATAACGTGCGGATTTGTTAAAGTTGAGTCTTGTGCAGCGGCCTTAATGACGGCAAGATGTAAGCTCTGGGTGTACTATTTCCAAGGGTTTTAATGCAGAGTAAAGCAGTGAAAAGGAGCCATCATTTTGAACGTGAGCCAGATAATATAAATAAACAAATACATGTTAATGGGATTGCTTTTAAAATGCAATTTGGATACATGGGAAAAACTGGGCTAGTTTTTGAGTAGAAAATGGCTGCCTAGGTGTTTAGGTGATGCCAAGTAATGGAGACGATTTTAATTAGAAATCTCATACAAGTAAGTCAGCCTACTTTACCCTATGCAGCTCCTAGTTATACACAAATCGCTAATAATAAACTGAAGTCTCTAGCGTTAGCGTTATCGAAAAAAATAAACATACGACAAAGGCCAGCAACGGTTACTCACCTTATTATTTTCTGAAAGCGAAGGGAAGGTTGTATCTTTCTAAAAACTTCTTTCTTAATTTTAAAGTAAATTTTTCAAATATTTGGAAATTATATATCTAATTTCCAGGGTGTTATTATGGGTGTACGCAGAACTTTTACATTAGTTTCGTTCTTATCATTAATTACATTCGAAATTTTACTTAATATTTCCTAAATTTCTCAAAGTATGCCTTGACATTTCTATATTTTTGAAATATTTTCTATTATTAAGAAGAATTTTCTCATTATATATATTTTAAGAAATTATTTTAAAAATCAGAATTTTTTATTCCAGTTTTCTGTGCGATTTTCATTTTTGTTTATACAGATTTCGAGTCGGCTTATTGCCACTACCAGGAAATAAGGTTTACATCTTTATACCTTATCGCGTAAGATTTGTCTATCTGCTTATAACACATATATCCATATAACTTCAAAGAGATTGAGAAAAAGAGGAAAGCAGATTAATTACAAAAGCTAGCAAATTTCATCATCAACTTTATATAATATAAGACAGCTGCCGACAGCAGAATTCGCAGAGTCGCAAATTAAAAAACGAGTTCATTTAAGTGAAAACGCAGAAAAAACAGCTTTAATGCTCAACCTTTTTAATGAATTTAATTAAAATTCATTCACGACAGAATTGTGCATAGTGAAGAGAACAATGGGGACAACTTGAATGGAAGGGTATGGGGTGGACGCTCTTAAAAACAAATCCACTCTCACACATGGCAAGCACGTACACTTAACCCATGACAATTGGCGTAAACAGTGAATATTTAAAAGGACAAATAGAAAAAATCAGACTGCAGTTGATGCCAACTGAGAAATTTATCCTGGCCATCTTTCTGCAGGGATGCTGCAGGCACACACATAATTCTAGCGGAACACAAAGCCAGGTCAGAAACATTTTTTAAATAGTTCCCCGCTGAACAAAAATGTGCGCAAAACTATCTTGCGCATAACTGATTGCCTGACACAGCCCTGACAATTATTTAATTTAATGTTGCTTTCAATTTTGTGGCAGGAGCGTTGAGTACTCAAGTTTCATAATACCAGCGCCAAAGCCATAGCCGAAGCCGAAGCCCAATTGCCCCAGGCAGAGGTTTGAGGTTAAGCAGCCATGAGACTTCACTTTTAAGTAATTAAAAACAAAAAAACAAAAACCCCAAAATCGAAACTCAAATACCCTTCACTTTGAAGTAATTAGAAACCAAAAAAAAAAAAAAAACCCTAAGATCTAAATTCAAATACACTGCAAAATATATTTGAAAATGCGTAAATATTTTATTTTTGGAAGCAAACTTAAAACGCAATTAAAATTATTACAATTATTTTAGTTTATTAAGGTATTTGCAAGACAACTCAATCGATTCACGATTCGTATGAAACCGGGTTTTAATATATTTTATTACTTAATTACTTATCCAAAAAGTAATAACCTGTATGTGTAGTGATGATCTTCTAAAAAGTGTTTTATTTACATATTTAATGTGGACAAAAGACAGTTTTAAAAGATAATTGCTTCAGAGAAATGCTCCAATTTCTGATTAGAAATGGTTTGTATAATGAACTATCAATTCTCACGAAATTGAAAAAAAAATTTCGGGTTTATTCCGCATACTCGTATTAAGTTAGTATTGAAAATATTATTAGATTAAGAATTAGTAAGTGGTATTAGTGTTTCTTTGGCATTGCCTTAGTCTTTTAGTGAATAAGGAAAATGCAAATACAATTACAATAAGCCGAACTCAAGCAGGCTTTGATGAATCAAAAAACAGCAAAGCCCAAAGGGTTATCTATTATTTAACGAATATTGATCAGACTAACCAAATTATGCATGTTTCATCAGCCAGTCATAATGCCCTGCGGTGAGGGCAATCAAAGCGAAAAAGTTCTTGAAAGCGCAGACACATGCCAGGAAGCGCTAGTCAGCCAGACAGACACCCAGTCGGTTGGTTGGTTGGTTTGACAGGGCACAGAGGCCATCGGAGGGGAGTACATGGTAGGCCTATTAAAGCATGTAATGGCGTGAAGAGGGCGTGTAACTGGGCACTGGAAGAGTGGCTGCAGCTTTCGAAAGCGTCGCCAAGAGAAAGACGGCAATTAGAGGCAATTTGGTAGCTCCATTTTCCTACCCCTGCCTGGGGACCACACTCTGGGACTGGGACGGGGATGGAAATGGGAATGGGGATTGGGACGGGACTATGCCTTACCCGGTGGCTGGCCGAGTGCGTTGTCCTTTGGCAGAATGTGCATTGTTATTGCACTTGCTGTTGTTGTTATTGTTTGGCTGGCGGAGCACAAGCTGCAGCAACAGCCGCTGCACTAAAATTGCATGTCAAAGACAGATTTACGAGGAGACCACACATTGCCCTGTTTTGGTTTTGCTTTGCTTTGCTTTACTCCACCCTCTGGCCTGGGCTTGAGAGCAATCTCTCCCCACTGTAGGCATTTTATTTATGATAACACATACAGCTCGTAGGTGCGTTGGGTCACACGGGATGGCAAAACTTTTTGTCTGGCCGCGCCTCATGACACGCCATCGAGCCATATGAGATAATAAATAATGGTTTAATTAAGCGTCAGCTTACAAAATGCGTAATTAATTGATTTTGTGTGCAGTTCGTTTGGTCCGAGATAAGAAGCAGCGACCAGAGAGACAACGAGAGAGGGAGAGAGAGAGATGGGGACCAGCTGGCAGGTCTCCTATCAATTGATTGGACAATATATGGATTTTCAGTTCAAAAGCAATTATTTTGTGCCTTGACCAATTTTATTGCTCGGCTACACTTACTTGGCCTATTGCCCAATTGTTTCTTCAATTTGACAAATAGCTGAGAATTCGATTAAAAATTATAAAAGTAACTAAGTTTGAACCAAGAAATTCGATATATGCGAAAAACGTATCTTTAATTTATAGACTGCAATTTTAAGGGCACTTTAAACTTAAAACTAATTGCCTCATATTTTTAATTTTTTTAAAAAAAAATATATAAATAAAAAAATAATATAAATAAAAAAAATAACATTTAAAAGTAGATATTTATATCACATCATTATATCCTTGACCCATTCCCTGCGGTTTAGGTCTATGTTGTAGATGACAGCAATTATGTTGTGTCATCAAACAATTAAAAGTAACCTATTGAATTTAAATTTTAGGGACGTAAATTGAAACAAATCCATTAAAACCATCGTTCAGTAATAATAATTAATAATTCTAGGCCACTATTTTAAAGGTGTCTTTAAGAAAAAGAAATAAACATAATATATTTAGAGATTATGCAACTACATATAATACAGTTCAGTTGTTCCCAAAAACTATTACATTCTTCATTTTTTTATTTTTATTAATGCCATTATAAATGACAGCAGTAAATTACTGAACAAACGAGAACTTCCTCTAGGGAGAAAAAAACGAAACTAGAACCAGAAATCTGACCCCTTGAACTGAGGAACCAATGAGAACCACAACAAAGTCATTTCCAAGATATCAGTGGTATGTGGCAGACGGTGTCGCTTGTTGCTGGTTGCAAGCGGAGGGGCTGTAGCAACAAGGATTCCGTTATGTACATGGTCGACGGTTACAAATGTTTATGACAAACCAAACATCATCATAATATGCAACAGCACACAAGCAATACAAGCAATGCAAGCAAGCAACTGCAGGCCAATCCCCCCAGAGCCAACACACAACACAATGACATAAAATACAAAACTATGTAAGCTCCAACAAGCAGCAAGCAACAATAACAACAACAACAAAGAACAGCAATAGGGACATGCAAGGGGCATAAAAATGTTTTCCTTCAGCGCTTCTCCGCTCGCCCGCTCCACTTGTCAATTAAATGTCAACTGGCAGAAATGTTGGCTGCTTGCTGCCACATTAAAATTCCACCGAGAGCCAAATGAACGAAATGCAAAAAAATACACTAAATATACATACTTAAGTACATTCCCACATTGATGTGTGTGTGTGTGTGCGTAGATGTGTGAATTTCTCTTTTGAGCATGCGCCTTGAGGCATGCAATTAACATTTGCACTCTCTTTGAGCCAACATCTGTGCTCTTCGTCAGTGGCTGTCAAACTGTGGAGCATATTCACCACCGAAGTGCAACGCCTGACAAGAAAAATGCCTGATTCCGATTTATTGTGCACGGCATTTTATGCACTCTCAAGTTTCACACTTGACTAAGGATTTACCTGTGTGTGTTTGTGTGTGTGTGTGTGTGATTGTTTGCTATTTATTTTGAACTTTGCTTTTGTCTTTCATTGCCATTTGACAGTTCTGGGCTTTGCCGCCTTTGAATACCCTTTGAAAACAGTGTTGTCGAGTCTTTCTAATAAACTAATAAAATTATTGGCAAAAACCGTTTATTTTTCTTAAGAGGGCTTCTAAGTATATTATTTATTATACCTAAAACATTATCAAAAAGTAAAACTGATTTCATTTTCTAGTTACAGCTTTCCAAATACAATTTATGATATATGCCGTATTGTATTCATAATTACTACTGCCTAAACCCCGGCGTTTTCAAACTGAATTAATTCTGACCGCTTTCAAATTTTATTTTTGTGAACATGGAATGCATCAATCAGCAAAGTAAAATATATATAGAAATTGTTACAATTTCTGGTTAACCATTTCAAAATTTTAATCTCATCGTAATCAGTTTGTGCGCATCGCAAGAGCTGATATTTCACAAGAAGCATTCCAAGACGATGCAACAAAACCACTGCTTCAAAGCTAGTGCTTTAAACTATTAATGACTTTCCAAGAAGAACAAACGACGAAATTGAGTACATTTTACAAAATTTTTGAAGCTGTACCAGAAAATATGATAAGCGCATTTTTAATCATTTTGATAGCCCATGCGAAAACCACTAATACATTTGGTGCGGTCATTTCTTAGAGACCTTGGTTATTTTAAATGTTTTGTTACTAAATTTGTCTAGACTTATTGCAAATTACTCTTCAAGAGACTCTATTAAATGAATAAATAACACTTCAAACATGCGAAGAAAAGTTTATGAATTTGTTAGACCATTTCATCTTTTCCAATAGCATTTTCTTTTGGCGGCACAAAAAACCAAAAAACGTGGTTATAAAAAAGCACAAGAACAATAAGTTAACCAAATGAATAGAGTTTAATCACAAGTGATTCACCCTCCACCCACACTGCAATAAAATGCATCTGCCAGAAACGAGAAAACTTGCGTCTGTCCTTAACGATAAATAACTTGAATTTATAATCTAGTTTAATGATCAACTCGAGTTGAATACTTAGGTGAGCACTAGTTAATAAGTCATAGTCTTATAAATACATAAATAAAAAATAAAGTACATTGAGGGTATACGATCCCAGGGTATCTGTAAGTGCTCAATTGGTTTCATTAATTTATGTTTGTCTATTCTGCAGCAGACAGTCTAACACGGGCGCAGATGCTACAGGAATACAACCAAGTGTCAGGCGGTTCACGGCCTCGGTATGTAAATGTTTGCAGTATTCCACAGCCACCGACGGCAGCGCTCGCTCGGGTCAGTTATAGAGGCAAGTGAGTTGGCAGTTTCAAGTGGAGCTCGTGTGTTTTCCTATTTTAACTGAATTTCTCGCTTGGCTCGGACCGTGTGTATGTGTGCGTGTGTGTGGCTGTGTATTTCGGTCCGGAAATTTGTTTGCACGAGACTCGTTAAGGGAAATGCGAAATGGACTTACTATCTAGCCAATGTCGTGGGTGGAATGCAATCAGAATCGTAATTCATAATGGCATTTAACCGACAGCAATGAAAAGGCCTAATGAAATTTCCATATGCCATCAAATGGCCAATTTGTTCGATCAATTAGACAACGTTCACATATGCTCCTTAAAAGGATTCCTCCTCTTTCGAGTTCAATTCGCTTTAGCAGCTTTCAATTTAATCTTAAAGTCGATGATATACATAGATTGCATTAAACTATTTTGGAGAATAAAAAAGTACCAAAATAAATAAATTTTTCAATTTGCAAAGCGAAAGCTTTGATGAATAGAAATTTTGACTTTATATGGAAACTCCTCAAATAAAACAGTTTCTCCTTCAATTGGAAATTCAGATCTAAAAATCTCGAATACTTGCATTTTAATAATAGTTACAAAATTACATCAAACTTTTTAGAAGAAGAAAAAAGAACCAATCTAAACCCATTGTTCAATTTGCAAAGCAAAACGAAAGTATTTGAAACATACATATGTATATCAAAAAGGATCTAAATCACTTGGAGTTTGCTTTCTACATTTCATTGCTTGACTTAATCATTGAATCACCAATTCTCAAGCCCTTTGGATAAAATAAAATATCTATCAAACCAAGTGAATTAAATGTTTAAAGAGCCTACCTTTCTCCTGCAATTGCTGACGTTTAGTATCGCCCTTCAGCACTTCCGCTGTGTGCACCAGTTCATTGAGTTGCGGTTTTTTCATTTTCAATTCACGCAAAACTTTCTGTGAATCGAAAAAAAATAAAAAGAAAAGAATAGAGTAAAAACATTGGTCACTTCATCCCGCTGGTTGGGCCACCCACCTCCTGTGCTTCGATGTCCGAACGCACCGCGTCCACATCATCAACGAGAACGCTCTGTATCTTGATCATGTTTTGTTCCCAAGTCAGCCAGTCGGAAATGTGCAGAACGGACTTATCGAAACTGCTGGCAAGAGTACCAATGCCGCTCGGTTCGTTGTTGTAATCTGCAGTTGGAAAAAGCAAAAGGGAATTTCAAGTTAAATGAAAAAATGCGTTAATTAGATGTGCCGCTGATGCTCTGTCACAAATGCTCGCCTCCTTATAACCAGCAGCAGCAGCTGCGGTTTTATGCCGGCCAATTGCGGTTAAAATGGCCAACATTCAGTCGGCCAGTTGGTCCAGTGTGCCATATTTGAATGGCTCACTTTCATGTTGCGCCTTTGATTGCCTGCCTGCCAGTTCAGTCTGGCGGCCATTTCAAATGCCTATCTCGCAGCGCATAAAAAAAGCAGAGTAAATGAAAAACTATTTCAATGAAGCAAACTTTCAAGTAGCTTTATTGCGATACGTTTGCAGTAGCTATAATACAGTGGTGCAGAACGATCTACGTAGCAGAGCAATAAATAGCTGGATACAATAATAGAAAATGAATTATTATTCAAATAAATTGCTTTAAAATAATGAGCACCGCTTTATCAAGCTCTGAAACTATCAATAGTAACTATCAATGCTTATTATTTTTAGAAAAATTCACATCTGAAATTCAGAAAACAATAAGTAAGTGCTTGTAACAAAAAAAAAAATAAGTAAAGACAAAATTAAATATCTATTTTAATGCTACAAGCATATTTTAAAGTGCAAATGCCAGTGTAGAGCAATGTACGAGATGCGGGTCGATTTAAAGTCACTTGTCATGTGGTAAAGACTGAGTCCTTGTCTGCTTTACGGCATGCGACACTCAGCAATGTACATAATAATATTATTTTACTTATTTCGCATTCGGGGCTCCACCCTAAATGGCAACTTTCAATTGAAAACCAGAACCGGTCGCAAATATTTCAAAGCAAGGGAAAATGGCAAAGGAAACACTTGAAATACTTAGTGTAAAGAAATGAAAGAAAAGCCTTGGGCAAGTTTCGCAAGCCTAAAGAGGTAGTGCAAAAATGTATGAAAGTTTTGGTGCTTGAGTTGCACATAAGCCGTAAAAACAAGCCCAATAACTATGTAAGTCTGTGTAAGTGTCTGTCTCTGTGTCTGTTCCTGTGTCCAGCAGCTAAGTCGCGACCATCAACTTTGTTTTTGCTTTTGGCCCAGGCCCCAACACGCAGGATTAGAGCGCCTATTTGCGTGAAGGGATTTGGGACGGGCCACCCAACCAACGGGAAATAAGAACAGGTTCACAGGCAGGCCTTCACTAGTCATGTCTATGTTGAATAAATGAATGAATGAATGACTGAAAGAATACCACGTGTCTGAAAGCATTTAAAATGAAATTCATGAGACACACATCACACAAGAGGTGGCTAAACAAATATATGGAAAAGCGAGAAACAAAAACAACCATGTAACAAGCCTAAGAAACACACACTGAAGTAGCTGGAGAGGAAAAACACGTTAAGTGCAAAATTTTCTTTTCATCCATTTTGACGCTTGTATTGTGCCAGCCCATTTATTGTCTTTTGTGCGACAACCGTCGGCCCCTGGCAGGTGCAAAATTCTTTAAAAAAATAATAAAAAAAATCATTAAAAAAGGAAGAGGAAAAATATATGTGTGAGAAGCGTCAGAATTGGCAAAGGAAGCTGCCTGATAAAGCTAACGTCAACGCTCGCACCAACAAAATGCCATAATTCATTACAAACCAGAAAAAGCGTGATATTTCCACTTGTCGGGCTGCTGCTTCTCAACGTCACTCAGCGCTTCTACTTATTATTCTTCTTATATACCTTAAAATAGGTGGTCCCACTGTTGAGCACATTAATATCAATGATACACAAATAATAGGAACAGTTGCCCCTCAACTCACTTCAATTATTTTTACTCACGTTATAGAAACCTTTTGAAAAAGTAACGTAAAGGAAGTCCGGATACACAGATTATGGATATCGTATTATTGTATTGAACCTTCAACGTTACACAATTTAATACATTTTCCTTAACACTTTACCATCGAACTAGTTTTTTGTATTCCATTTTCATCTTACATGTCATTTGACAAACATTTCATAACATAAGACAAATTCATTTACACATTTATCAATAAAAAAAAAGTAAATGAAACTGGAATTCAACACGTTGTTTGTTATATTATACATTTCGAGTCTAAAAGTAAAGAAGCTTCACATCATTTTGAGTGTTTTGAGTTTCAAAACATTTTGATTTTGGAGTGCTCATTAAATTTGTCTGCCTTTCACTTAGACACCGTATTTTGAATTTTACTACATTCATTAAACACATTTATTTTTTGAATTGATTGTCAACATACTTCAGGTATTAATAATCGTTTTACTTCCTTACCGCTGAACGTGTTAATTTGAAATGTCTTCCCGGAGTCCTTAACAGCTGTTTGGCAACTGCTGAAGCTAATCAGCAATAAAAGTTTCGACAAAAGCATGCAAGCTCCAAGTGCGCTTTTAGTTGGTATTCACTGTGATTTGGTGTCAAACCACAAAAACTGTTGTTATGTAGCAACTAGCTTTGTTAGCTCTTTAAAAGACAATGCGAAATTCAAGCAGAGCTGCATATGCCTAGCAAGCAGTGTCACTCTGAGTCGAGTATGTTGTGAAAATAAATATCATTTCAAAACAGATCGACCCTCAGCACAGCAAACAACACTCAAACATATTCAGAGATAAAATAAAGCTACGATTTACATAGCGAACTCCAACTAACGTTCGGTTATATTTGGCAAAAAAAAAAAAAAAATGGCGCCAGCAAAGATAAGATCACCTAAGCACATTTCATTGGAAAATCGGGATTACGGGCTAATGCGAATAGTCCAAGACAAGATATCGACTCCATATCCACGTCCATTCAAAGGAGTTGATTCTCAAATGCTTAGGCTACGAGTCGAAGAGGTGCGAAAGAGCGAGATGAAAGACAACGAGGTCGAATCTGACAGGTTTATATTCAAAAGCGAATTCAGGCCAGGCCGCCCGCAGTATCCAGAAAAATTACCCCAAGGCACTCCCCATCCTGCGAAAGGCTATGCCATCAACCCTAAGCTACTCAGAAAACAAATCAATGAAGCGGACCAAGCCAATCGCAATCAATTTCGAGTCATTGAGAGATCAACCGAAAGTCAGTCAGCCTGCTCACTGAAACATTCACAATTGCCTAACAGCAGTCTGCGAAGGGGATTCACTGGCAATAAGCCCAAGCATAAACAGAAGAAGGTCACTCTAATCAGTCCCAGAAAAAGCCAGAGTTCCTCCGATCCCTCCCTACAACTAGATAATGATGGCGGGATGGGCAGCGACCTGATGCTTAGCTTTCACAAACGTAGGCAATTATTCCATGAGGCTGAGTTCACCATTGCCAAGAATGGCAAGAGGATGAGCGAACAAATCATGTCAGCCAACATTGAACCAATAAGAAATGACGACCTGTCACACGCTGATCAAAATGCAAAAGAGAAAATTGAAATGTTTATTCAACATCATATTCGAAATAGTAGACATGCCGCTTCTCTGACCGGTGCGACGAAGTTGAAGCTCTCTGTACGGCACAGAACAGAACCAAAAGATCGGCTCAAAGCTAATGTGGCCGTTTAAAAAGCGAAACTAACTCAATTTAAAACTCCTTTATTAACCAATTGCATATTGTATAAATTTTAGTCACTACAAGTACTCAATTCAGCAACTTACTTGCAAAATGGGAGTACTATGCACAAAAATCAAGAAAAACAATATATTCAAAATTGATTGTAAATCTGTGATAACTCTCATCCATTATTTGCACATCGTTGCAAAAGCATTTCTAATTTTGCGAACTGAACAACCCCACAGACTAACTGGCAACTCATAAACATAATAAATGTATAAATATTCATGAAGAACTCGGTTCTATGTAAATATTTGGACTATCCGTTTCTTTTGGACAGCAGTCTAACGTACGGTCAGAGTTACGCAGCAATGAGCTTTTTGGCGTAAGCACAAGCATAATAAAGCAGTACTTCGCGGCGTTGCAAGCAGTGCACACAATAGTTGCACATACAGAATAGAAGATGTTACTATTTGGCAACTCCCTTTTAACTAACGACCGAAATAGCCCATGTCAAAAAACGTATAAAAAGCGAGTGTCCAAATTTCAGGGAATTTACGAGTGGAAAACTTTACTTTATTCTAAATTAAACGTTGGCTAAGGATTAGTTCAAAATTATATTATATTAATTAGGCTTTTGTGAAATACGTTTTGATAGTTACTGTTTCACTTTGTCTTTACTTCCTTTATCTGAATATATCACCTTTATGTAAGTACGAGCACACACAAGAATACATTTCAATATATTTTTGACATGTCCATCCATTCCCCCTGAGCTTATACTCTTCCCAAATATTTTGTTACAATATATATATTAATATATTATATATATAAATATGAAATACTAACGTTTTCTAATAGGGGTTATTATTTATTATATCCTATATCTTATTTTAATTTTCTTCATTTTGAATCGATTAATGTGAATACTATTTTTTAATTTTAATTAAATTAATTTGCAATTTTAGTTTTTTTAAATTTATTTCTTTTTTATAAATGTCAACGTCCACATTAAATAAATGAAATAAATAAATAAAATTAAATGTTTCAGCATTTTTTTATTGTTAGGTTTTTAAAGCGGCAAAAAGTGATGCACTATGTTTGGGGTTAGACTAAGAAGAACTTTTATTCAATGTATTCTTAAGTTAAGGCATCGAGCGCAGTATCGATATTTTCTGTTATTAACATTAGTAATCGGAATGTTGTATTGATCTTTTACATATTTTCAACAGTTATATATAAATATCAATATCTGCTCATTTTGAACATAGTAGCCGTTACAAATTTGATATTACACATTTTGATTGAAAACAGTTCCCAGTTAATGTTAAGACAAAAACCCAAAAAAAAAAACGTTTTTTTTTTAAATTTTTATGCATTTACTGCTTGCTGCTGCTTTTCAACGTGTTTACTGCAATGCTCGAGTCTCAAGGATCACAGGATTCACTGCAAGCCAGCAAAAGAGAATTCAAAGAGAGACTTAGGTTCAGAAATTCGGATCCGATAGATGCGACTGATCGGGACTATGGCCTAATGCGCATTGGCGATAGGGTTAACACCCCATATTCACGTGCTTATAAGCCCGGGCTATGCGTACCAGCGTAAACGCAAATCAAGTGCAAGAAGGTATCTGTAATTGGCAAGGTCAAAATTCGATTGAGAGTTTCGCCTACAACACTTTGTCATTTGGCACCCCACATCCAAAAAAGAAGATAGTACTAAACCCACTCTACTTGCTGAAGCGTTTGAACTCGTTTACTTCCCAAACAGTGGGGAAGCGTATTAAAAGAGTGATTATAATCAGTCCCCCGGTAAGCAGACATTGTTTATTAAAGGCCAAAGTTGACAGCGCTTCGCCAAAACTGAGCTTCCAAGAACGCAGGAGGAGTTTCGATAGTGCCGAATTTAGCATTGCCAAGAACGGCAAGAAGATGAGTGAAATGATAATGCCAGCACCACTTTATTCATTCATCACAGATTCGGTGGATTGCAACTATAAAAAGTCTCTAAAGGATATTGAAAAATATATAAAAGTGAATGGAATCCATAGAAGCGATAGAGTAATTAATCTGCGAGTACCATAAAGAAATCTCGTCAACTAATTCATCTTCACTGACGTTTGAGTTTGAGACAATTAACAAATCTTAAGCAAAACCTTAACGACTCTCAAGCCAGCATTGCATTCCCTAAGCAGCGCAAGTGCTTTCAAATTGAGACTTGAATCGATTTGAAGACACTGTCGTTGCGTCTCGAATGCAATGCATACCTTGTTTGTAAGAAAATATATTTCTGATTTATTATATATCCTTAGAAATATTTTGATTCATTTACAGAGGGTATTCTTATTTAATTTGTCTTCGCTCTGATTCCATAAGGTATTCACATATATTCCTGATCATCTTCACTAGTGTTGTCTGTCTGCTTACCCGCTTGTCTATTTCTATGCACACTATTTATTTTAATTACAATTGGAATATCTTTTTGTTTTAACAATACATATATATATCTGTATCGGAGGTAAATGTTATCCATATATTATGGCTGCCAATAAAAATATCGATATTTCATGAGTTTTTTAAGTAAGTTTAAGCTCAAAATAAAATACTACTTAAAAGTGTATTTATCCGATGCAATTTGCACTCAACCAGAATAAACCAGAATTGTATCTGCTCCTATTGCAATAGGTTGCAAAAACAATCGAGAACGTTGACGTCGGGCGTAACCGACTGTGAAATACTCTGATTCCATAAGTAATACCATCTGATCACAAAGTGCCACACAATATGGTGGAGGATTGGTAGTAATCTACCGTCCAAGTTGCCTTTAAAATTGCGCTAGATATAGGCTAACTATGGCTCTTAAAGTACTTTAGATTCGGGCTTTTGTTAATTTCGGAAGCAGCAGTAGGTGTGGCTGAAAAAAAATTTAGAGAGGGATCCTAGTATTCTTCCTTCCAGTTTGGTATTGGTAGCTCTTAAATTGCGGAAATTATAGGCTTTTATAATTTTGGGGCGTGACCCCAAAAATATTTTGGAGGACGATGTTAGTAATCTACCTACCAAGTTTTCTAACTATAGCTCTAAAATGTGCGGGAGATATTGGCTTTTATCGTTTTGATACTTGAAGAGTGTTACTAGCAATATACCTTTCAAATTTGTTGGCTGCATCCATTGAATGGTTTGAACTATATTGTTTTATCGATTTACACTTAAGAGGTGTAAAAATTGTGGGGGATATGTGGCTTTATGGATTTGTGATTATCGATTTTATCGATTTCCTAGCCTCGTAGTGGAGGTCGCATTCCAATTCTTACACTTTTTCGAATGCGTGCACAGACCAGTATATTGTCCTACAGACGGATAGACAGCACGATGGTCATTGCACAAAACCAATATACCATGAAACCCTCAGTATCAGAGTATAAAAAAAGAAATGAAATAAAAACATAAACATACATGTGCACACATCTGTGTCTGAAGTGTCAAAAGTGCCATCGACACGACGCATTTGGCTATCCGCCCTTTACAAAACAGTGCCCGGCATAAATATTTAACAATAAAATCAAAAAAAGATGAGCGGAGCGAACAGCAGTAGAAAGAAATGCAATGAAATGCAGCCAGAAATGGCCAGCTGTATGAAAATACTTTTGAAATTTAAAACTTCAAAGGCGAAATTGGGTAAAAACAATTATGATATTGTGCGTGCTTATTCGCAAGTGCTTTTAGCTGCCAGTCGAAGTGGATATACTGAAAATTGTAATCATTTGGTATATCTGGGCTAACGATAACTTGATACGCGCAGTATTGAAAATGCTCGGTATGGAAATGTATATTCATAGGCAAATATATATTTGAGCCAGTAAGTACATTTGTAGTAAACAGCAAACGACTTGGAAATATTTCTAAATACAAAAATAAATACATATAGGAATATTTTTATTTATTTGTAAATACACTAAGTATTTGAAATATTTTACCTAATTTGTTCACGGGTAAGGAATAGCATATGAAGCATGAAACTAAAAAACTAAGAATGCTGTAGACGAGCGGGCTTCATTACGTTACACCCTGAATCCAGCAGTTAAAAATTTGCTAGTCTTAATATCAAGTTTCACTTAAAAATCTTTTGCACACTCAAATTTAGGCATACATGTTGCTCTCATTATGCAGAAAATGTTTCCGATTGCTGATAGCAATAAATTCTCGTGCCCACCTAGACATTTCACATGCATTTCATTTTGGGGCACAGCTGCAACATTTTTGGTAAACCAAATTCAAGTTTTGCAGAACAAGATGGTCAGAGACATCGCTATTTCAGCAATAACACGCTGCACAATGACTTCGGCCTTCCAACAATTACATCGACATACGATTCATTACAGTGACTGGTTACATAACCATGTCAACCCCTTGGCTTGCACACTTGCCTCAAATACCACACGCCGCAGATTAAAGCGTCTCCGCGGCAGCGACCTCTGAACTCTCGGACGTTTAAATTAATGAGCAACAAATGTAATAATTAATGTTATGTATTATGTGTTAAACCCATCCTTATGTTTATGTTATACTCGTAGACTTTAAGCTACTGTTATTATTGGTTCCTTGACAAATTAATGTTTTATAACTTTTCAGTACGTTAATTAATGTTTAATATATTAATTCTATATATGTATATAAAAAAAAAGAAAAGGAATAAGATGTACATGAGACTCGGTTTTCTTTAGCTATTTTGAAATTGAAGAAAATTTTACGAAAATTATGCTGATTTAAATTGATCAATAATATGGATGTAAATAACATAAAAACTGATGTATAAAATACATTGTATAAATTGATATGTATAATTGAAACATATGAGAATATATATTATCTAGCCCTTGTAGTTTCTGAGTTTTTATAGGAACGAAAAGACGGATATGGCTTTATCGACTTGGCTGTTGATCCTGATTACGAAGATGCTTTCCTGTTACATATTTGCACATGAAACCATTATACCCTTTTTACCAATTTTTAATAATAACAATTTGTTTCCTATCAATCAAACTACAAATTCCTTTCACGGCATCTCGGCTTATAAATTCAAACTAAACGTTCAATAGATCAGAGCTATTCAAAATGAGGCGTAACGCTATGAGCCATTGACCCAGAACTTGTACCGTAACTATTACAATGGACCATAACTAAGCTCGTAAGACTTACGACAAAACAAAAGGGAATTGGGAAATGGCAAAAGCACTTACCCTGACGGCTGCTGCCAGCGCCGTTACCGCTGCCAATTTGTGAGCCATTTTTGAGTTGCGTCAGTGAGAGCTCAATCGAATCGGCGTGAGCAATCAAATTGTTTTTAGTCTGAAATGTTTGTGAAAGTGAGTGTTGATTGGCCAAAGTTAATTGAAATGGTCGGGTGACAAATATGCGTGGCGAACCTTTTCGATTTCGTTCATCATGATGGGCGACACCTTTGGCATTTGGGGATTCTTGCCAATGGCACCAACAATCACCTGCAGATCGTCTCGGCGTTCCTGCAAATATTCAAATATTAATTAAGTTCAGCTGCTTTCTGCTTTTAACAATGAATGCACTCAAGCGGAAAATGAAACTATGCACGCACACCAATAAAATGGCTAGGAGGGCCAGCGGCGAATGAAATTCAATTCCAACTGCAATCGAGCAAAAATGTCCCCTGCGTGAATCGATGGTCAGTGTGTGTGAGTGTGTGTGTCAAATCTTGTGGGTGTGTGTCCTATGTATACCGCACTGGCAGATTGTGTCAACCAGCAAAACTGCATTGAGCCCACGAGATAAACAATTTTGGCGCCAATCGAATATTCGTCACTGCACTTTTCAATCACTAAACTAAATAACGAAATTATTTTCGAGCGACGCAACCGTTGCGTATATAAGACGCGCATCGACTGAAAACAAAATCAGCCCCGCCGGCAAAGAGCAGAAAATTAAAAATCAAATGTAATGTTCTTAAGATCGCTCTTTCGTTTGCCTTAAAGATACTCTCTTCATTATTCTATTTTTAAATCATAGGTTTCCCACTTTTCTGTCTGCTTTTTTGTTGTTATTTTGTCATCGGTGGGGCCATAAAAAAAAAACAAAAAAAAAACAACGAATAACAAAAATAAACAACTAGTGAAACGATTTGATTAATGATGAATTTTAGGGCATGTCTCTAGGGTTTCAAATTGTCGAAGTGTAGATGGGAGATTTCTATTTAATTTCAGCTAGTGGCGTGAATTAAGAATATTTGTCAGACATTTTGTCTCACATTAAGAAGAGAAAACTTTGGGAAATTAATTGAAACATACAAAATAAAAATTGGTATACAAATTAAAAGTTTCCATCAAACAAACAAGATAAAACAGGTAACTGCGAGTATAAAAGCATTGATATGGCAAATTGATGAGTAAACTATATAATCTGATCTAAAATAAAGTCAAGTTTCTCTGCAATAAAGTCTTTACAACATAATTTTTCATATTGAATATTTTATGAAAATTGTATCCATTAAATTAATTGGTATTTACATGTACTTATTTATATTAAAAATATTTAAAAATCGGTTAATAAGCGGTAAGCTTATGAAAATTATGAGAAAACACTTTTGCATTAATCTCAATTTTAAATGTAGCTATTGCAGATTGAAAATACATTTTTTCTTCACATTTTGAAACGTATAGAAATCTTACAGACCGGTAATAAAGCATATGCATAGAAAGATCTTAAATATAAATATAAATGTTGTGTGATCCAAATATTTACATATGTCTTATTTATGCATATTATGTTTGAATCACAAGTTTCCTTATTAAATAAAACATGACACCTCACAAATTAAACATAGATGTGTTGCTTCAACTAAACACATAAAAGCTAAGTGCCGTTCACTTTTTATTGGTTTCACTTAATATGGCAAAATGTCTCTTAAGTTGCTCTCTTTTCAAAAACGATATCGTTGCTCCCCTCACATGAAATGCAACAACATATATGTACATTTATATATTTATATATATATATATATATTTATGTATATATAGATGTTACAGATGTTACAGATGCTGTTAATGCTGGCGTACGACGACTGTGTAACTATGTCAAAATTTTTGGTTTATTTTGGGTATTCCTAGTGTTGGCATTTAGTATTTCGGCCTGTGCCGATGCTCTGAATTCTCAAGAGGCCAATTAACTTGGTTGAATGGAATAAGAGCAAAAAATAAAAACCGACGTTTTCAATAAGATATCTAAATTAGTACGCAAAAAGAAAATTCATGCACCCGATTATAATAACAAAAATAAAAATGCGTTTGTCGATATTTCCCGACCAAAAGATATCCTATAAGTATGTGCATATAGTTTGCGAAACAATTTTAAATGCTAAAATTAAGAATGCATTTCGTATAAATTATGTTTTGTTCTGAAAGTTTCTATCAAGCTGTTTTTTAAAGAACATACTCTTTTTTTGGCAAAGTTTAGAGGATAAGATATAAAAACAATGAGGTTTTCAAAAGCTTTTTCTCTATGTAGATATAGCTATTATATTTGCAGATCAGCAATACAGATGCCGATATACCCGTTATTAAACTCATTTTATGGATATGGGGTATTAGTATTCAAATCAGTTTGGCCATGGCCAATTAAATGTGATTTTGTGGCCAGATGCTGATAAATGTTGGCCGGATGCCAGTGCGAAATTTGTTTGGTCACACTTACGTTGATGTCCTCCATGCGTTTTTCGAGCTCAGTGCTGGACTTGAGATCGACGGGCTTCTCGATGAGCACATTGATACGACGTAAACCCTTAGTGACAAGCTCCTCAATATTAACGCTCTCCGGCGTTGCTCGTGGTGCAGAAGTGCCCGTCACTTTGGATCTGATAACAAGTTAAAACTGTTTAGCAAAGAATATCACCTTGAGTCTGCGGAGTTCTTACTTGGCCTGTTGAACTTCTCGGAACTTCTCGCGCAGAATGATCTGAGTGCGCATGACGATTCGTGAAATGCTGCCCTGTTTGCCATGTGTCTCGAGCACCAGGGAATCACCCTGTGAGATCAGAGTGGCTGCATCCGGTGCGATTAGCATTCTGAGATCCTCTCTGCAAGAATATAATTGAGAATTACAAAGTGTAATTGAAAAATTCGAGTTTCTATGCTTACGCCTCGCTCTCATGGCACTGTTCGATCTTGGCCTTGGTCACCTCGAGCTTATAGATCATCTGTTTGGATAACTTATTGAATTCCTGTACTCGCTGTTCCAAGTTTGCGCTGACCGGCAGTTCTCCTGGCGGACTCTTGAGGGTCACATTCGAGTCGTCTAGCGGCGAGGGCATCGAATTGAGCACCTTACTCAGAAACGAGTTCGGCTTCTTCGTCGAGGGCGTCTCAATCCGGCTCTGCTTTGGGAAAGTTATAAAAAGAAAAGAAAAAAACGTGCGTAGCAACAATATTGAAATGATGGCCCAAAGCGCTACCAAATTACCGTATCACTATCGGAGTCGAAGGTTGGTGTCATTTCCAGCGAAAAACGCGGTATCTCCTCATCATCGGAGAATACCAGCGGTTCAATATCAAAACCTGTCTCCTTGTCGGCGCTATAGAAACTATTCCGAATGGGTGATTCGGGTTCCGTCTGCTTGTCGAGGGGTACACTTGACGCTTCCTGTAATTCGGGATGCAGTTGACGCCAGCGTTTCGGCTTGGCGCCATTTGGCTGGGCAACAGAGCTGCCGCTCTGAGGTGGCTCATCCTCCTCGGAATCGCGGAGTATGTCCCGCTCATGGGCGATACGTTTGCGTTTCTCATCAAAGGATATGCGCTGCTTCTCCACGCGCAGCAGTGGAGTGCTTGTGTTGCCCGTCGAGGGGCGTAACATTGCTTCATCGTCATCTTTATCTGAGCCAGTTTCCTGGCTGGGATCCTGGATCCTACTGGCGACTCGCAGAGCGAACGTTTGCTCTTGCTGCGTCGCACCTCGAGCAGCGAAGAGTCCGAGTCTTCCGACAGATCCACAATCTGCACCGTTTGTACATATTCGGGCAGCAGCGGTTCCACACTCTCCAATATATTGACGGTATCCACAACTTCACCCTGTTGCGGTGCCAGCGCAATATTTTGCACAGACATTTTATCGTTCTGAATGTTTTTCACCTTTATCTCCACAACCTGTGCTGGTGCTGCGGGCGCTTTGCGTTTGTTTTTCGCAGGTTTCACGGGTGGTATTGCAGATGCCCCAGCAACCATCTTGGCCGGATTCAGCGATATCTGTGAGAACAGCGTACTGGACTCGGCCAGGCGAAACGTTTGCGGTGGCAATAAATCGGGCAGCACTTGTTCGCCATCGGATGATGTGGGCTTAGTTTTGGTTTCTGACACCGACACCGACCCCGTCCCCTTTTGCGTATTTGCTTCGTTGGGTGTTGTTGTTGTAGTTGTTGTTTTTGTTGTTGTTGTTGCTGTTGTTTGAGTGGATGGTGTACTGCTTTCACCCGATTGTGGCGTCCGTGCACGTCTTTGACGCACCGTATCGCTAACAACAACAATTTCCGTATCGTCATCGCTTGCTCTTGGCTTATCTGGTGTGGCAAGCGTCGATGTTGCGCTGAAGCGTGTTCTTAGCATATCCTGTGCAAGGGATGCGTAGTTTCATAGTGTTTAATAACTCTCTCACAATTCGCTCTACAAGCTACTGTTTTTTGTTTTTTCAATGAAGCCTTACCGTGATAGGTATATGTTATAGGTTTGAGTATTTATAAGTAGTATATATGGAGACCAAAAAAGCAGTTGCTGTACATTAGCGTTGGTGAAAGGAGTAGTAGATACTTATGTACTTATAATGTGTACTTATGTTGGTTTTATATTTATTTTTATATTGCTGAAATGACTTGATTGGACATTTACGTTTGACGCAGCCGCAACCAAGTTGAACGCCTTTTATGCTTAAGGGGACAGTAACAAGAGCTCCAAATAACGAAAAATAAAATATAATATATAAATATATATATAAATATATATATTATATATTTATATATATGTTTATCTGCAAATATATACCAAATGTATACAATTGAAATTTGAAGCGTGAAAATGACACCAAGTTAGACCTCGTAGAGCTAGTGATACGGTGATTCTGGTATATGGTGGTGGTTTTTTTTTTTTTTTTTTTTTTTGGGTGATGGTTGGTCTTGGTATTTGATCTGGTATTTGAATTGGTTTTTGATTAGCTTGGTGGAAAGATTATTATGAATGTTTCTTCTTTTTCTTTTTTTATTTAAATGGGTGGTATATGAAATAGCAAACAAAAAATATAATGAATTTACACAAACAATAAATAAGCGTTACTCATATATATGTAAATTGTATGGCAAATCACCTTTTGGTTATATCACACAGTAATTATAAAAACACAATAATTTATGATTAGTAATAAGCTTAACATTAAATATTTATCTTTAAAGAATTTTTAAGTAACAACCATTTTAAATTTATACATTAAACTTGCAAGTGAAGCTTGAAACAAGAATTGCGCTCAATTCAGTTCGTTACGAATCTAATTCAATGACTTTTTGCTTGCCTAAAAGGATGGTGAAGCAGAAAAGAAAATGCCAGCTCAAAATTTGAATCAATTCGAGAGTGCAAGCAGGAAGAAGAGTTTCGATAACTCGCTTGAGTGTGTAGTTGTGTGTGTGTGTGTGAATATTGAAATAAAGTGCAAAGGTGTTAACGTGGCAAAGGACCAAAGACCACAAAGTAAAATTATATGCGTGAATGAAATAAAGTGCTTGAAGTGAAATACGTTGATGAAGCGAATTTCAAGGCAAACTGTAAACTAAAAGACAAATAGACAGAAAGCAGACAAATATTTAAATATGTAGATGAATCCTTAAAAGCATTTCCAATATTAGTGCATTACGTATTTCTTATATTGGCAATCGTTTTGTACGCACCACTACAATTGCAATTACTTGTTGCTGCAATTTCTCAATTTCCGGATTTGATGGTACATTTATCTCCTTAAGGTCATGCTCCATGGCTCTGCAATAGGAAATCAATACATTAGTTTAATTGAACAGAAATAAACAACAGGTTTCTTTCACTTAAACCTCCAGTACCCAAGACTGCCTTTAGTGGACTAAGTTTATTTCTCGCTGATTCGATTCAGAATATCCGTATCGCTATATTTTTTATTTTTTTTCTGTTTCGCGGCCGTTATTTATCATTTTAATAGGTATTTTGCTGGCTCGTGGTCTATCATTTCGAATGACGTATTGCTTTTTTTATTTTTTTAATTTATGATGAATACTTTAAAAATGCTAGCTAAATAACTTTTAAATTTTTATTTTAATATTTCGGTCTTTTAAAACATGCTGATGCCAATATCAGCCCATCACTCATTTAAAGTTATAAATTTTTTAAATTCATCCAAGTAGATTTTTTGCAAGGAGTGCAAGTTTTAAAATATAAGCAAATACATTAAAAATGGTCACAGTTAAAAATATAAATTATTGTCGTGCTCGTGGTAGTCTTAAAAGTCCAAGAAAAAATGCTTGGATGAAAACAAAAGATTTTGTGTTTTACAGGGATAAACTTTATATGTGTGCGTTTTTTTTACTAAGGGCGGTGAGTACTTAAATTTTCATATATATCTTCGAAAATCATAAAAAAAAAACTCATCGGATGAAAAAACAAAAAAATGTTTCCGCCCAGTGTTTCTACACTTACTAAAAAAATAGTTTTGGTCAAAATTTCAGCATATAGCTGTTATTGCAGTTATTTGGTCAGGACCCGCTGTTCTATTGTTTGTTGCTCCTAAATATATATGTGCATCATAAAAGCCTTTAAGTAGTAACTATTTTACTCGCGTTTTTGACCAGTGTAGGTTAGTAAATTTGCTTTTTCGTAGCTTCATGGAGTCAATTACGAGAGGTATGTATTAAGAGCTATATCTTGACAGAGTTCTTCAATTTCATTATATATTTGTCAATTGCTGAGATACCACGAAACTAACAGAAACTATCTAGATAGATTATGTATGTTAGTTGTAAGTATCTACATATATAAATTGAGGTCTAGAGGCATGTGTAGTTCTCAGAGAAGCATGTCAATCACTAATTGTATAATAACTACTAACTTTAAAGTTTCCAGCGAAATATTATCCAAGTTCTGTAGCGTGGTCTTCATTTCGGTGAGGCGCTTGATTATATCCGCACTGGTCAGCTTGTGGTAGGAGGCCTTGAGGCCATCGATGCGTTGGCGCGTCTCCTGCATGCAGCCCTGATCACAGGACTTGCTGTACTCGTTGTAGTGCTCCTCACAACGCTGCAGCACATCCTCAAACTCGAGCAGTATGGAATTGCGATCGTGCAGCTCCTGCGGCGACTCGAAACGCCTGATCAACTCATCAGCGCTATCGAAGCACTGCTCCAGCTGCCGGGCAAGCTTGAGAAGACCCTCGAGGAAGACCTTCGACTGGGTGACATTCTCGCCGAGGGCATTATACAAATGCTTCAGGGCATCGATGCGTTGACTGAGCTGCTTGGGACTCTTTGTGTATTTATCCTCGCAAACACGGCGACCCGTTTTAATAGTGCTCTCAATTTCTGCCTTGATTTCGGACAGTCTGCGATATATTTGCTAAATAATCGAATTTGTCAAGAGCTTAAACATTCACAGTTTAATTTAATGAACGCTTACCAAGCACTTCTGATATTGGGCCTGAACGGTGCTCGGACCCGCCGAGGCGACATCCAACACCAATGTGGAGTGCTCCACATTGCGTAGATCGCCATAGGCTCGATTCAGGCGCGATTCATAGGCGGGCTGGGGGGCGGTGCATTTGTTGAGCTTGGCCTGGCAGGCCTTAAAGCGCAACTCCATTAAATTCAGCTGCTCCTGCAGACGATTGGCGGCACCAGTTTTACCCTTGCGTGTGTGTTCCGCAATCAGCTCGGTAATATCCTTAAAGTTTTGCTCATTTACGGCGAATTCACGTGCCAAAATCTATCAAATTAAATCTGATCAGTTCAACTGATTTAATGTTGATTTAGCTTATACGTACCTGAAAATCATCGGGCAGATCCTCAATGGTCACATCGTTTTCAAGATGCTCGCTGAGTATCTCATCCATGCGCGTTAGCCAGGCCTCCAGATGAACGACAGCTTTCTCGGACTGCTCCGCCTCGCTGACCTTCTCCTCGAGCAGTTCAGTTCGCTTCTTGGCCTGCTGTTGCAGCTTCGTCCAGCGCTCCACCATGTTATCAATGTCCTGACGCATAACATCGGCCATAAATTCATTGTCAATTAGCTCATTGCCAATTTCTTGAATCTTGTCCAACCATTCGTCGGAGTGGGCGCGCAGCACATTCTCCAGATCCTTAAAAAAAGACACGCAAAACACATTTATTTAACATAAACAAAAAAAAAGACATATTTCTAACCGAAGAGCAATCAACTATTAAATATTTATGTTTTATCAAAACAAACTATTCAAGAATCAAACATAAAATATTGCAAATTTAATTAAACCTTTAAGACGTTATTATTTATAATATTCTTTTTTATCAAATAGCAAATTTATGTACATATTATATCTATATAGATATCAAAAAAATCCAACATATGATCGCATATAACTGGGACATCGGCTTATTTTTGGGAGTCGAAATATTATGTTTGCTAAAAAACGCTTAAGGCGTCATTTCGATTTACATAAAATACTATATTTTCAGAAGAATTCAAATAGTTAAAAGAGGCTGTATAAAAAATGTATTACAAGTTCATAGCATACATTTTGCAATAAATTCAAATTTGTTGCACTCTAATTTGCTTTAGGATCAAGCTTAAATTTAGGCTTGGACCATTTGGCATAATATTGAATGCATTCAGTTTTGAACTTACATCCAGCTCTTCCATAATTTCCTCGGCATCGGCTGCATTCTCGGGCGTGTTGCGTATCTTGTTCTCCAGTCGATCCAGATAACCCGTCTCGCTGACCATGAACTTCTTGAATTCGCCCAGCTGCGTGGAGATGTGCTCGAGCAACGCCGTCTTGGCGTACACCCGTTCCGTCACCTCCGTCCAGCGAGCATTGAGGCGCGTGAACTGTTTGGCCAGAGTACCGTACTTGGAGTCCTTGTCTTTGCCCTTCTCCGGCAGCTCGTCCATTTGCAGCAGCAGCTCACCGCCCAGCTCGTTGAGCTCCCGAAACTGAGCCGCCTCCCGTTCGCAGGTTTCTTTGAGCGTTTGGAACTTGGATTTGCTCTGGAAAAGTTCGTTGGAATTGCGAATTGCGGCCACGCCTGACTTGGGCGTATTCGCCTCTAGTTCACAGAGCCAGCGCTCCGTTTCCTGGAGTCGCTTCTGGATGGCTTCGCTGCGCGCTTGCAGCGCCGACTGCTGTTGTCGCTGCGCCTGATGCAGTTGCTCCACCTGCTCGTAAAGGGCATTTAGTGCACGTATCTGTGTCTGCAACGAATCACGTTGCGGTTGTTCCGCCTCCTTGATCAGAATTTCACTGAAATTCCTCGCACTTATCACATCGATCTCCAGCTTGCGCAGATCCTGGGCCTGGATAATGTCGGGTGCACTGCGCAGCACCGCAATTATCAAATTGTACTCGGCCACAAAGTGATTGAGGTTCTCGATGGCGGTGGTCTGCTTGATGACACGCTCGCTCAGCTGCTCTGGCAGACGCTGCCAGGCGGCCTGCAGCTCTGCGCTGAGCATGTGGTCCGGCACCCGATCGTAGCTGGGCTTCAGGGATTCCAGTTCGTCGACCAGTTGATTGAGCAACTGTTGCTGCTGTTGCATCTCATCGAGGCTGGCGACACGTACCTTCTGCCTGGCCACCTTGTCAACGAACTCCTCCAGCTGCTGCACCTGCCGGAATATGCTCTCGCCACCACGTTGCTGGATGAGCGCTTGCAGGGCTTGTTTCATGTCGTGCCAGCTATCGTAGAACAGTCGAAAGTCCTGCTTCCACTCCAGCAGCTGTTCATCGAGCGCCTCGGTGGCCTCTCGCGCCTCGGCAATCTCTGTGGCCAGCGATTCCATGTGGCTCAGACGCTGCTCCAGCTCCGGGCAACTGGCACTGCCCGCATGCTGCTTATACCAGTCCCGCGAGTCGGCGAGGACCAGCTTAAAACCGGTTAAGCTATTGTAATAACGCTCCTTGGCCAACAGGGTGCTGCTTTCGCTGTGTTGACTGGCAAGACGCTGACCCAATGCTGCATAGCGTTGCTCCAGCTGCTTGATGTGTGCCGCCTCCAGCAGCAGCTTCCGACTGGGTTCCTCCTGCTCGCACACCTCGTACAGTTTCTTGAGCTCGGGCAGCAAGCTGGCACGCTGTTGATTCTCCGCCTGCAGCTCTTTGAGCAGGTCGCACTGGTTGCGCAAACTCTGACGCTGCAGTTGCTGCAGTTGCTGTTCCACATCCTGGACATGCGAAAAATGATCCGCGATTTTCGTTTCCAAAGCAAAAAAATTGTCTGCATTGCGCAATTTACGCTTCTTGCTGGCTAACGGATCGGCATCAACTTGTGCGTCCAACTTTGGGTGTTTCTGCTGCTGCTGCTCCTCCTCCTGCTCGTGCTCCTGCTCCTCCTCATCCTCACCGAATCGTATAATCATTTGATAGTCAATCCAGTTTTCGGGTCGCACCACACGACTATCATCGTAGCTAGCACGTTCGCGTCCAAAGTTGAAACCTTTCGTCTCGATGCGACGCGTTTGCACCTCCAGTATTTGCTTGAGGGCATCCAAGCGATCTTCGTAGCTTTCCAGCTGCATCAGCACCCGTTCACCCTTGTCGTCGCCATCCTGCAACGTGGCCGCCACCATTTGTCGCAAATCAATCAAATAGCGCTGCAGCTCCAGCAAATCCTTGGCGCAATAGTTCAGCTCATTGATGCGTTGCGTTATGCCACCGACATCGGTCACATCGCGGCTCTCCATTCGCTTCAGATCTTGTTCACGGGCATCCAGCCAGCGGGAGATGCATTTGTATTGCTGCAGTTTTTCGGTACGCAAATCGATCCACTTGACAACATGGGACCAGCGTTCGCCGAGTGCACTCAATCGATCCTCTAGATCATTGAAATTGCCGGAGGTGTCGTTGACAATGACCACCATGCTGCTGATGCTGTCCACCAGCTCCTGTTGCTCGCACAGATTCGCCTTCAGCTGGCGTGCCTCGGTCAGCTGCTGTTCCGCTTCGGCTACGGTCGGTCCGAGATCGCTCATGTGCGAAATGCGATCCTCGACGTTGGTCAGAAACTGACGCAGCTGTTCAAGTTTCTGTTTCTGGAACTCGGCCAGTCGCATCAGAATCTTGGCCTGCATGTCGAGGGCTCGCAGTCGGAGCGTTTCCCAGCGCTCATTGAGCAGCACCATCTGTTGACGGACCTCGTTTTGGTCATCCAGCGAGAGACCAGAACCGTCCTTCTTTTGTGACTCATTTATCAGATTGCTGCCCTCCTCGAGGGCCTCGCCCACAAACTCCTGATGCTCAGTTAGCTTCAGCATAAAGCTCTCGTTCTCATGAAATTGCAGCTTGGCCGCTTGAAAATTCTCCGGATCCGGCAGATCCTGTGACAACAACTGCTCATCCTCCAGCAGCAAAGTCAGCACCGCCTCCAGCGCAGTCTGATAGCTGCTAATCTCGACACTGGCATTCGTGGCTGTGCTCAGTGGTCGAAGCGAGGCTGACTCCGCCACTCCATGCTTCAGCTCCATCATGCTGGCCGCACTGTCCGATGTGTAGAGCTCCCGATCGACGGCGGCATCGAGGGGCACCTCGTCCAGATCAGTGATGCTTGTGCAGGGCACTCGGTCTCGCTCGTTGGCTCGCATCGATTCCATGGCATGGTACAGGCACATCACGTACATCTGTATGGACTTGTTGTCCGGCTTGTGGGTATGCACATCCTCCGCATCTAGTAGTTTCTCGATCTTAAAATGCCTGTGCGCCAAATCAAATGCCAAGTGCAGACGCTGCAGCGCATGCTGAGCCAACGCCGTCTCCAGATCCAGTTCATCCAGATGAGCAGCCAATATCATCAGAAAGGCGCGTCCATCCGCCCAAGAGCTGGCAAAATCGTTGAGCATCAGGCCGTGCGGCTCGGTGTATTGTCTTGCCCAGGCCAGCAGGGACTTCTCAACGCCATTGCTTGAATGGCTTTTGACTAGATGCTGGCCATTGAACTCGAGTGCTATCAGCCAGATAAGGCCGAGTGTCAGCTTCGGATTACCACCCACAATGTCATCACTGGAGATGTTGACCAACTTGACGCCATGCTCTTGGATAACCTTCATAACCTTGTTCAAATTGTTGATGTGATGCACACGCATTCGACCCTTTTCAGGTTTCTATTCAGCAAAGAAAGAAAACAAAAATACGTTTGTTAGTTTGAGAATACTACAGAATCAACTAGCTTACTGTCTTATTGATTTTTTGATGTAGCCACACAACTTTAATAATGTATGCAATTTTTGATGTGATATATTCACATCAATTTATTTGTTGGTGTCATAATGAAATACATTATATAATGTAAATTTATTTGCTACCTGTCACATATTTTAGTGAAGCGTATCTCATAATTTTCAACACAAATAAAAACAAAAAAGGTTAGAGAGAGGGAGAGAGGGACATTGACTAGTAGACACTCTGAACTAATTTGTTAAATATTTAGTCGGTGCTTTAATAGGATATGATATATAATATATATATCAATAACATGTCAGGGTAGTATCAGACCTACTATGAACTTTGTCTCCTTTCTATTGACGTGCATCACAGATTACCCTTTTGCACACTTCTTTTCAACTCTCTTCCTTTGATCAAATTTTCAATGCTAAAATATCTCTGAGAAATCTTTGTGATATTTTCTCTATCACTCTTTATCCTAATATTTTTCACAAACCTTAACGCTTACTCACTTTCCTTATTGCTCAACGATTAATTATTTTCGTTCTGATCAGGTTTTTTTTCTGGGTTTCCCCAATCCTTGCTAAATTATATAAGATCGATTGGAATGTTACAGATTAATCTTTTATGAGTATCGCAAATCGATATTTACGATATTAGTGACACGGTGACCGTTTTCGATTAAATATTCTTGGTTGTCGATATTCATTTATTCTTTTAGTTTTTGGCTAAATAGAGTCAACTGTTAGGGATGATCAAGAATACATTATATATTAATTTAATTTAATTTATTTATTTATAAGATTTACATTATCTTGCTTATATTATTTATATTTCTACGGAAATGATTCCATCCGCCTGTTACATACTTTTCCACAGCTTCATTATACCTTCTTTCGCATTTTCAATTTGTTCATGGTAAACACAATTTTAAAATGAAACACTTTCTATAAATACATATCGAGCAGTAAGCCCTTTACCCTCTATCAACGAAAAACCTAATGCCTGTGTAAGCTCTGGCCTAAAGCGGTTTGACATCCCTTGAATATTTGTATAAGCCCAAACAGGATATACGAGCTACCCTTTACCCAGCACTTAAGTGTCTTAACTCAGATTCCACTTTACATACGCATTGATATAAAAGAAAAATACTTCAGGCTGCTCCGTAGGAGAAAATACTTTAGTTTAACACATATTACTAAATGTAGTAATTGCAAAATAAGCATGATTTGTGTATCTTAATTTTGGCGATAAAATGAAATAAAAAAAATAATAATAATAAATGTAGCTGAATAGTTTGAAGCTTTGATGCTACATCGATATAATTTATAATTGTATTTTCTTCTAGTTTTAAGTTCGTCCCTTACATGAATAAATCTCTTACAAGTTACGATAACTGATCAACTCACCAGCTGTGTATGTGTTAGGGTGCTGAGTAATGCCAGCAAACGGTGTCCATCTCGCAGGTCCAAGAACAAATCGCTCACTGGGGTGCACTGGGTGTTGCTAAGATGTGAATTGATCCATTTCGTAAAAGTTTTCTTCTGTATGTGCTGTCGCTCATCTGTAATGGGAAAGAAGAAAAAAACGACACAAATGCAACAGAAAATTAGTCAAAGAATTTGCAATTTTTCTTAAACCAACGGTCCAAAGCCCACCTCGAGCTGCACTGGCCACTTTTAATGTTATATTGTAGGCCATCTCCAAGCTTGTCTTGTCACAGAGTATTATAAAACAGCACACGTCGTAGGTGCCAACGATTGCCAAGTTGCCTGTTTGCGAACTTTGTTTTCCTAGACCTATTGTCAGGCCAAGCCCTGATCAACTCTGCTAATGAACTGCACGGAAAACGTGCCAACTGACTCAAAATCAATTAGTAAAGCCGTCGTCATAACACAACACAACAAAACACACCACAGCACAGATAGTTCCAGAGCAAACGCTTCCACAAGTCTGCGCCTCAGCGTCATTTGTCAGTTTTGTGCGAAAATGCAATTTGTGGCCTAACCATTTTGCATACACTGCATGTATGCATTATACCCACCAATGACTTACTGGGCCTACAGTCAAGCATAGGAACTGGTGCCCAGCTAGTCGCCAAATCGAAGCGGTGATTGATGGCGGCTCGACTTTATTCCACATCTGGATCGGCATTCAACCTGACTTTTGCAATTACCCATTAGCATAGCGGCGTTCGTGCAGTTATTGATTGCCTGCGAGTAAGTAATTAACGTTTTGATACTCATGTGCAATTTGTGGATACCTGATAGAAGTATTGACATTTCATTGCAATATCACGAAAAGCTATGTCTCTTTGATTGACAATCGATTCTGTAATAAATCAAGTATATTTACAGTTAATGAACAATTGCTGACTTAAATTTGACACATTTCCCACACAAGTGTGTTTTTGCATTCACAAAAGCATTTAGCAGAAATATTCATCCTGTGTTTTGGAAAATCTCCCTAAAATTAAAATCGCCATAAAAACTATCAATTTATCCTTGTTGTCATGAAATAAATACACGAAATAAATATATCTTAAGATAGAAAAATACACTTAATTTTTGTGAAGGAAAAGAGGGTTGCGGGTCCGAATCGACATAAATCGTAATCGATTTTTAAAATTAAATAATATGCAAAAACTATGAAAAATTAAGTAATTGAGTAATTAATACTTTCACCTACAAGATTTGCCTGATGAACACATGATTTGTCAACTCAAATCATCATTGTTGAAAATATCAAAATTAAATTATTTAAGTATTGTGTATTGTGGTTTGTTTAAGTTGAAGTTTGATTAGTTATTTAATTTAACAAATCATATTATTCTACCAACATATCCGACCTAAACTCTCCAATTGTGCATATTTATATACTTCTAACTTTTGGAATCTTCTGCGTGCCTAATATACCCATTCTTTCTAGTTCTGTTAAATATTAAGTACTTTTTTCGGGCATATTCCTGTTTTTAAATATTATAATGTAATTTTTTCACTAACGTTTGGATGAAATATAATTTAATTTTCATTTGATTTGCTTGAAATATTTCACATATAATTAGAATATGGTAATTCACAGCAGAAATTGGCAATGGAACGGCAGCTGATGTCATCTTGAACCAAATGGGTTGACGCAATCGAACGGCAGTCGGGCAAGCATGAGAGCTGATCAGAACTTTGATGATGATTCAAAGGACACGTTATCAATCTATGTCAACATCTATGTCACACCATCAAAATCAAGCGAAGCGCGGTGACAACTCATAACCAAGTTGAATACAACCCAAAACAATTATCTAGACATGATTTGAGAGGGAAAAAAAGAGGTCAGTTCTGCTGATAGCAGATAGGCGATGTAAATCCAATATCTGCAGAAAATATGACGCGGTTTTTTTTTAACAAATACTGTTTGCAAAAGACCTGAGTCGATTTGTTTCTGCTACAAGGTTTGCCTTAAGGACGCAGCGTGCGGCTTAAGTAATCAATTGAGCCTGGTTAAGCCGTCTGACAAACTCAACTTAATTAATAAAGGGAAAATACAAATTGGTCAAGTCAGAGATAAACAGAATTTTAATTAATGTCTTTTAAATAAAAAAAAATATAGTCTCTTAAGCTGAAATATGCACACTTGAACATTGGATTGTGGGGACAACTCGTTAAAAATCCAATCAACATGCCATAATCATCAATAAGTAAGCGCATTTTGTAATTACATTCCACAGTGATTTCCAAGGTTGCCTGGATTGTGGTTGTTGTGTGTCAGAAATATGTATATTGCCTATATACATAGGTGCAACTACAGTTTGTGGCACGTTACCCGCACTAAAAGCTGTTTAATTGCCACATAAATGAGGGCAACTACTTGTGCAAACTAATTGCTGGCTTATTTTATTAGTGTGAGCCACCTAAACACACACATGCACACACACATGCCGCACGCACACTCATATTTATTGAACGACGTTTCGCGGCGCTGCAAACTCGTTGCAATTGACGGTAGTTGGGGCGGACAATCTGTTGCATGTGACCCACATATGTGGCCAACTGTATAGTGCGTAGCCAGCCAGGACAAGGACTCCACGTTTCCAGCTAATGGCATATGACATTGCACGTAGGAAAGCCCTCAGTCAATGCAAGCTGCCATTGAGTTGTACTTTCAAGGGTCCAGTACCAATTTTCAATGGCTGCTCATCAATTAATTAATACACTTTGTGTGTGCGGAGCTGTAGAGAAATGTTTTTGGCGTGTCATTTGCTAATTAAATGAAATTCCATTATTTGCATTAACTGAGCTTAGAGACAGCTTAAATGAGCTTATGACGTTTCGCCAACCGACCACTTTGCTCTCCAGAAACTGGCAAGCAGCAAATGTCTTTGCTAGGGGCAATTAAATGAAATGTACTAAGCCATGACAAACTGCTGCCTCATCACAGCAGCAGCAAACTGATGACTTGAAGACTAGAGGAGACTGTATCATCAGCACTCCAGCATAGAGCAGCATAACTTTCAGGGTCAATTACCGTAATTTCGTTCTCTCCCCTCCAGCATTTGCAATTGCAATTGCAATTGGAGTTGAAGCTGCATTTTTGGCTTACTAGGAAATATTTTCGGATTTCTATTTCTTCATTTTTTTGCCATTGCTGTTTGTTTTCCAAGTTGTCTTCAAATTGCTTTCGGCTGCTTCATGAAATTGTTATTTTCTATTCGGATTCCGGGAAAAGACTTTCACTCAATTTTTGTTTACTGATATTATTAGCAAGTTTCAGTTAATTTATTGATACGCGTCTTCTTTTGAAATAAAGTTGCCACAAGTTCAGAAAGGATAACTTTATTACTAACGAATAAATATGGAAAACTTATACGATAGTTATATATTAACTATTGACATTGCGACTGAAAATCTTTCAATAATAATACCGATACAAATCGTTTACCGTTAATAATAAATGATACTATTTTAAAAATGTAGCTTTTTAATTATTATCAATTTGGTAGATATATTCCTTATCACGACATTGATCATCAGTTATCTGTTAAAATATCACAATGATCGGCTAAAAGATAATGACGATAATCATATATTCAAATTTATTAAACGCTTGCAATAACAAGCATTTTCTGTGTATAGCTCTCTCGACTAACGTGTTCTCACATCATTATTATTTCAAATCAGTATGATCTTTATTCAATTAAGAACTGTAGTTTTATTTGTTTACCTAACAATTCTATTAAAATAAAAATACGATGCCTTTTAAATATATGTAAATAATTCTTCAGTATCAAAACAACAAAGAAGATGGAGAGTAGAAAATAATATATATAAATCGATTAGGTTATTTCATTTTCGAATGTATAAGTATTTAGCGGTACTATGTATGGTATTTTCAAGTATAAGCGAAGACTTGTTTTGGTTTTAAGGTAGTTTATGATAACTACCAAAATTAGAAGAGTATAGTGGTATCAGTCTGGTGCGACAAATGCTCTGTTAAGATTCGTAGCAGTAACAATAGCAACACGAAAAGCTACGAAGAGACCCGCAAATCAATGTAAATTTACATTTTAAAGTTAGTCACCAAATTTCTCTTGCTTCCGACCGAAGCGCTTTAATGCGAAGGTCAAATTTATGACAACAGTCATCTGAATAAACAAATTAAAATAAACTAATCTGCTTTTAACAAATTCTGTGTTTAACCGGTTTTGCAAGCAAAGTATCGTTAAAAGGCCTGGATTAATACAAAGAAATTTAGTCAAAAGCAAATGCATATCTCTATTCATTTAAGATTCGTTGCATGAGTATTAGTTGAAAAGCCGAATCACTGAGAACGAATTGAATACCTGTGACAACTGAAATAGAACCTTTGAACATTAAAACGAATACTGTGAAATTGTTTGTTGCTGCTTTTCAGCTGTAAATTATATAATTTAAATTTCAATAACAATTTATGGCAAATTGAATACCGAATACTTGTGGTACAGGCAAACAAATAAAAAATTTGTTGCCATAAATAATTTGAGTTGACTTGAATTGGATTCAATTGAATAGTGAGAAACTGACAGACTGATGTCATTACCAACAATACAATTGTGATTATTTCGATCCACGCTTTTGTGACTTTTGTATCTCCTCCAATTCGCGGTTCCATTCCAAGGTTCAGGTATTTTCAGCTTACAATTCACACCCATAACGCCCACACAGCGTCAACAGTCGGTTATTGTTGTTGCTGATTTGTCTGTTGTCGCTTTTGTACATTTTTATTGCTTTCAATTAAAAAACAATAAATCGGCATTTTATGGCTCCCAGATCCGACAGCATATGAAAATAATCTTCGCTGGAAAATAAAAGTTGGCCTGTATGTCATAAAACGTAATGTTTGCTCCCCGTTTTGTCAGTGAATACAGAAAAAAGCCTTTGATTGTCATTCAGTTTGCATTTTAATTGTCTTGTGTGCTGTGGTGAAGTGTGTACCCTTCAATGTGTGTTAGCTTTTGACTTTGCATACTTTGCTGACTTACTCAACAGTTCAAATTTTCTACTATTTATTGAGTTCGTTGCAATTTCGAAAATTAATATGAAATATATTGGCATTTAAATTGAACATAGAGCATAAAAGTCAATGTAAAAAGAAAAAAAATTATATTGGATTTTGTGTGCGATTTGTTAAAATTGTTTAAAGTGCAAACACTACGTTAAAGATATCAGATCAAGAATAGTGAAATTTGTTATAAAGTAGAAATATAAATATCATTGACCTTTGTACAAATGCATACACACACATTTATAGGGTATGTAGATGTTATTTATTTCTTAGAGAAAACACTATTCCAATCATTAACAATCGATCTGAACTGTGAATACTGCTAAGTGAGAAAATATAAAATAAATAAATAATGCCCTAGACGAAAGTAGCCGGCTAGGCGATACCCTGTAAGCACCATGTTTTTAGTTACCGAACGTTTTCGGCAAACTCCGGAAACTACTAATTTTACATTTAGACGTTTTCGAGTTGAAGCTGGGAAATCGATAAAACCAAACATTTTATAAACTAGAGTCATCAAATTTGGAGGGTAAATCTCTAGCGGCGTCCTTCAAATATCGGCATATAGATAACATACTAGGAACCAACTCCTAAGACTGATAATAAAATTTAACTCATTTTCATGACTGTCCACAAAATATGGTGAAGTTTTTCTTTTGTCCAGAATAATTTAATTTGTTCAAATCAATTAATGTTGAACACCAATGAGTATATAACATATAACAGCTCATTCGCCTCTTATTTCACAATTAAATAACTTTGTTTGCTAAATCATGCATTGAAACCAGCTTTTAATAATTTGCATATTAAACCTGCACTATGGCAATGTCTAAAAAAAAAATATTGCGTGCAATTAAAGCCAAAATTCACATATTGTTTCTTATATAATATATATATATATGTATACACATCTAAATAAATATTTATGTATTTTCGTTGTATTTGTTTTATTGGGACGTAGGTATCTTTTTTGAACAATTGTGCAACTTTTTTTTTATTAAATATTTAGCATTTCTTGTTGGTACAGGGTATATACAAAAATTTTTATTTATTGTAAACAAAATAACAAACGGCAATGCGCCGCATTTTGTTTGTTGTTGAACACCCGCTCTTGTGGCATGTGCCGCTGATTCGATCCCTTGCCTGTTGTGGGTCAACACAAGACACACGCAAAGTTCCTGGTTCCACACACACGCACACACACATGCATACTGACAGAGACTACCGTAACAAATATTTGTATATTTGTACTTTATGCGTATATGTTAACAACCGAATGAGTATGTGTTCGAGTATGTGTGTGAGTGTGTGTGAGTGTGAGTGTGTGTGTGTGTGTGTGTTTGTGCGCTGTATGTTGTGTATGTCTGTACTGTATGTGTGTCACGCACATCAGCAAGAAAAATGGAAAAGTTGAAAGAACTCTACCATGGCGCTTTCAGTTCGCTGATAAGCAACGCTCATACAGCACTATCACTCCTCTCATGTAAATGACTTAACACTACCAGCAGCAAGCAGTAACGGGTACTCGTTCTGATTCATTAATTATTCGACAATAATATTAACCAAAATTGAAATTCTGGGCGTAGCAGTATAAAAGCGAAACGAGCACGGATATATTTTGTTTTGATTAATGAGCGTGATATAATACGAGTACTTTATACATTTCTATTTGTATAATCAAGGGCGTACTCAGGGGGGCCGTAAGCTCACAAATGATTAGGTTTCGATATATACATACGATTGAACTTTAGATGAATATAGATAGTTATTTTCCAAAATATATTGCGAAAAGTTACTATGTCGTACGTACATATATTTTTCAGAAATGATATAAAAGTCATCAAATTTAATTGGATATTTAATGAATACTAATTGAAAAAATTGTACATAAGTGTGTTTAAACTTTTAACTAGAAAGATCTATTATTTAAGGCACACCGAAGATTACATACCCTTGTACTTCGGACATTTCGAAGTTCGTCTACATACATTTCAATTTTATTCCAGAGCTTGAAATATAATTTTATTGTATATCATTTATATGTTTTCTATCTACCGACTTAATTTGAAGTTACAGATTTGCGTAAATATAATAGCCTTTCCCCATCTTTAATGGGTCCAGTGCCCAAATAGTATTTAAGCCCCCGTTTACAAAAAGTTACTACGCCCGTGCATATAATACCCACATATGTTATTCAAAAATGCTCTAAAAGTCATAGAATTTAATGGGATATTGAGTGAAAACTGATTGAATCAATTTCACATTGAAATTTAAATAAAGTGCACATGTATTGGTAGCACACATATATATATGATATATTGCTTACTTTTCTTGTGAATTCGCAATTGCTATCGTTTGCATGGTAAGTCGAGACTTGGAAAGTTGACATTTTGTGGCCTTGTCGAGGCTAATTATATTTTAAGTTTTGCCACGCAATTTAAGAGATGTCTGCGACACCATTGTCATTGTTTATATGAGCAAAACTCCGTCAGCTCTGAAACTATCCTAATTAAACTTGGTATTCATTCATCGCTTTACGCATCGCATCATGCTGCTATATCGCAATATATGTAGAATGATAGACATAAATGTATCTTTTCTGATACAATATAAATACACAAACGATGAATATTTAGTTAACAGTTAATTAAAAAACAGTGAACAAGTTTTTTTTAATCTTACAAAAACATAATAATATGTCAAATTGCCGACAAAAATTAAAAGTCAACCGATCAACTGCGGTCAGCAAGGGTATTTCAAATTCGTTGTGCCTAAGAAACCGTTCCTCTTCGTTATTCAATATCTTTGTTAGCAACTAAACTTTTGCTAAGTTGACTTTTTACTGTTGTTTCCACGCACCACTGCCTACTGTCGAGCTGGAGGTTATAATGATAATTTCATAAAGTCGGCTTGCCAGCTTTGTTTATGACCCCTGGCAGCTTCAGATTTAATTGGCTTTTGTCGCTGGGCTTTTACATGCCAATTGGGAAATGCACTCACCGCCATGAAATGGGCCAGCATGATAAACATGATTTTTCATTTCATTCATAACACCCTACACATCATATACATGTGTATTATATACTCTTCTTATTTTATGTATACATATGTTTTGTAAGAGTATGTATACTGAGTATAAACATTTTTGTCGTTCTACTTACTGGGCATGTGTCTGTTATATTATAAGTAGCACAAAAGCATACTTTTTATCAGACTTATTGCCGTTGTGAAGTTCGATTACCGAGACTTTTGTATCGGCTTGTTGTAGTACGTGACACACCGTCGCATGTGACGCGAATTTCGATTTGATTTGCTGTGTTTTGAGATTGGGTTAATTTGTTGCGCTATTTTTTATTTTTATCTTTACTGCAAATATATGTACATATATTATTTGCACTGTTTTATGCACCCATGTTGCCTTTTACTTATTTTTACTTTCTTGTGCGCTGCTCCATAAAAAGAAATAATAAAAAAAGTTGCAAGGTTCGAGTGGAACGAGTAGCTGAATATAAATACTCAGCGATGTTCTACTCAATTGTGCTAGAATTGAATCGAGGATGCGAACTGGAATGAGTACAGTTTTTTATTATATTTATTCCATGTGGATTTACCGATAAATTGGATAAAAGCTCATTGGCCAATAAGCGCATAGTTTTGTTTTTATCATTTCAAGCGTGCTTTAATAAAGATATTTCATTAAAATATAAATATACCTCTTCAAATATACAATTGAACCTATTTGAAGCATAATGTAGAAGCAGTAATTTAAACGCCATTTAAACTTGAGTATAATTATTAAAAACCATCCATAACAATTAAACAATTATAAATAATATAATATGTAAGATAACACATTTCGCTTAATATTTTCTTTATTTTTAATATTCAGATATTTTTTCATAATTTGCATTTTAATTAAATTCAAGAACGAAACTTAAAAATTAATATTTTCTCAATCTGTGCAAACGAATTTTTAACCTGATTAATAATTCCAGCGTAGTACTGTCTGGCGGTCACGCAGACATTTTAATTAATTAAGTAAGCAATGATAAATAATAAATATTCAAGATAATATCTTATTATATTATATTCTTCTTATTATAAATATTCAAATATTTGTGGAAAAAAAATTGAATTTCAAATAAATTAAAAAATGTTTGTAAAGGAAAACTCAATACATTTTTCCTCAAACTGATTCTTCACCTGATTATTAATCCCAGCACAATTTTGACTCATTCAATAAATAAAACAAACAATCATAAAAACATAACATTTGAAATAATATTGTAATTATTAGAAATATCGAGATATTCGGTACGCTTTTACGCTTCTTAACGGAAAAGCTTAAAAAAAAATCTTAAACTCTGCAAATAAATTCTTCATCTGGTTAATAATCTCAGCGCAGTTCTGAATGGCGTCCATTCAGACTTCGTGTATGACCTGTTAATGGTTAGACACACAGAGGTCCCATATTAAGAGTGACTATTTGAACAGGCAACAGCAAATTAAATGCATCATTCAAAACAAACATTTGAGGCAACTTTTGCCCGCATAAATTAGTATACCGACTGCATTTCAGTGCGTGCCATAGCCGCCGAAAAATGTCAGAAGATCATGGGAAAACCTGTTCCAAAAGGGGGCAGCCAACAGCGAGCGACCAGCAACCAGCATGTCCAACACTTTGCGAGTGTTTCTTGACGTTGCCCAAAATGAATGCTGCCAAAAGGCTTATCGACGTGGGGGACAACAAGACCCAAGACATGTCTATGTCTGCGTATCTAACCAGGCAGCCAGAGTCAAAGCCCCCACAATTGCCCACCTCCATCGCGGCACTTGGACGCCTTCGCCATCGTTGAGACTGACGCGTCAGTCGGTTAGTTGGTTGGTTGGTTTGTTGGTTGTTTGGTTATGGCTTTCGGGCTCGGGAATGTGGTGCTCGCGCAAGCGGAAGTTTTAATTCATTTTTGTTGTTTTACAAATATGCTTTTTTACAGCCGCAGCTCCACAGGTCGGTCAACACCTTGCCCAGCACTTCCGACATTGAGTGCCAGCAGATTTGCATATATACTGCTGCCGGATGGCCAGCCCATGGAATTAACATGCAATCTTGCTTTTCCGACTGTGACAATATTCTTGTCGAGTTTGCATTGCATATCGATATTAGAATCTATCGAAAATAACGTTGTCCAGCTGTGGCTATGCAGACTTAATAACAATTTTCATATAAAAATGCAAAAGATTTGCGCTGTTCAGTAATATTTTGTAATCATTTTAAATGAATACAAATTATCAATTAAAGCATCAGGCATGCTTTAATATACAAAATATATTAAGATGTTAAAATAATAGAATTTAAGCCATGCTGGATGAATTGTCTAAAACACCAATTGAGATAACTGCCAACAGCCGATGATGCTTGGATTTATTATTTAATAAATTATTAAACAAACAATAAAACAAATTATAGATCGACATTTGCAAATGGTCAGCTATACTGCAGTAATAATTTGTATACCATATATACCCGAAAGCCTATTAAAAAGGCAAATTAGTCATCTCCGACATACACATTGATATATTGATCAGGATGAAATCAATTTATCTATGTGATTTTAAAATCTAAAGATGTTAAATTTAGAATATGAGTTCTCGTACACCCCGGGCAGATAAAGTTTGTTTTGCGTTTTATGGGTTCTCAGGCTCACTTCTTGATATTTAATGTTAGTAAGTAAATAGTGAGTATATATATGCACAGAATTAGTTTTATTTTAGAAACAAGAGCACTTCCACGCATGTTTAAATTTGGCAATAAGACAATAATCTTATTAACAGCTAATGTAGTAGGCCACTAGCGTAGTACTAAGACTGTAGCATAACATCTGTAACTTAATATATAATAACGGTATCGATCGATATTTGGTGTGATCGATCATTGGTGTGATCACCAGCTTGAAGCTGAATAAATAAATAGTTGTGAATAAAGTGACGAGTTTGTGAAAGAAATATAATTTAGTTTTGACTGCTACACTAAGTTCAGTATCTCGTAGTCGAGCTCACTCTTTTGAAAAGCACTTGACAATTGACACTGTGCATTTTACAATTACTTTATTTGTGACTCAGCAGCCACACTTTTGTCTATCTAAAAATATTCATTAAATTATTTAGCCATATCTTGGCCAACAGCCCACTCGAAACACTTAACGCCTTATTAACCATTCAGCGGGTTCAGTTGGCAAACTGTTGTCTGTCGTTGTCTGTTTCTCCTCAGAGTTGATTACGAATTCACTTAGGCGGCAGGTTTTTGGTGAGCTGAGAAAATACTGCGATTGCTGCTTAAATTTTACGCATTCATTAATACTACGGATAATTGAATTTACTTATCGCGAAATTCATTCATTCATACATTAAATGCAATCCAATAACAAGAACAACATCGCTGACAAGTACTAGAAGCGGCGATAATGACGACACTGAAATGGAGACTCTACAATTAAGACGAAGAAGAAGAAACGGCTATTTGGTAATTGAACAAAACTGGTTCTGGCCAGGCCAGCAGCACTTAAGACCACATACTCGTTCTCCCATGTTGCAGAACTTAAATGCATTGATGTTTTCCATTTTTAATACAGACATATGAAAATGTTCATACTGTACAGAAGATTGATATGCCGGCTGTCAAGAACTTATTTCATGATTATTTAGTAATTTGAGTATTTACCAAAATTGCACACGACAATTATTTGAAAGTTGAAAGAAATGCTTGAGAATTTGTCTAATTGAAAAATTGTGCACGAAGGAAACACACAGTATCCAGCACTAAAAAAGCTTTTGTCCTGATTTTTCTATTGTGGATTTTCAATGAAATATTTCGAGGATATATTTGTTAGATTGTCTTTGCCTATTAACTAATTAAATTTCGCATTTTGCATATAGTATATACATATACATACGAGGATTATTTAAAATTAACATGGTTTCAATTTAATCATTTCGTCAAATCGATATATGTTATCGTTCATAGCATTTCAGAGTGTATTGGTATGCACTAATCGAGACAATTCTGACCTTAAAATTATTTTTTATAAGCCACATCTATGAATTTTGATCATTCTTCCTGCATATATATTTTTATAGTTTATATACGTAACTGTATCTTAACAACATTTTTATTATAGAAAATACTTTCAAAAATAATGTGTGTATATATATATTTCTTAGTAAATTTTGAATATATTGGGATGTATCTCAATTATCGGGAAAATGTAGTGTATGGTATTGTGTCCCGGGCCATCCCGTAATATTGATTGTCATTTAAGAGCTCTCCCATCCCGAGATCCTTAGAAATTATTATATATTTCAGATCTGACTTATGACTTATAGGATAATTAATTAATTCAAAATTGGCTTTAATTTCGGAAGTTTTTGATAAGATATATTCAATATTTAAAAACAACTTTTAAATATAAAGAATATTTTCAAATAAAAGATATTCAAAAGATATTTAGTTCCTGTCTTTTGGATTCAATTCAAGCAATTCAGCAACACTTCAAGCGATTACAGCATCCTCCTTCTAATACGAGCACTTTTGTCTGGGCGTACAAATTTTTGCCGCTCCGATTATTTGCCATTCACTTGTGCTTCTCCTAGGGCTTATCAAGGCCCACTTAGGCCGAATGGCTGTCTTGTGCCGGCGTGCAAATGCACCTGACTGACTCCTCAGCGACGCAGGCTTTGTCTGGCTTCAAAATATGTTGTGTTGTGTTCTTTTTTTTTCAGTGCGAAAGCGTTTACTTTTGACAGTTAACTTTTAACTTTTTCATTCCCAATGCCGTACTTTAATTGATAGGACATTTGTAGCTGGCATTGTCGTAACATTTCCCAGCGAAGCGTGAGAATACGCCCCAGTCATGTGTTATTAATTTATACGACAGCACTCTCGCGAATTTATTGGACAAACAAATATGACTTGAAATGAACGAACATACACAATTAAATATATACAGCAACAGATACAAAAACAGATACAGATAGCATCTGGTGTGTGGCGCTTAATTCGTGGCAATTTACTGTTTGTTTCTATTTCACAGTTGGCAAGGAGCAGAAGCTTTAATAATTAAATTGGCAGAAATGTTGACCCTGGCCATGGAGCTGCTCTTTTGTTTATTTACTCTATGTATATATGTTGATAGTTTTGTTCTGTGATCATTTTTTATGGCTTTTCTTCATTTATTTGTTGCCTTTGGTCACATTTTAAGTGCGCTATAAAGCTGAAGAAGAATAATAAGCACAGCTGAATAGCTCTCTCCATTATTTGTTTACATTTTGTGTATTTTATAGATCGTTATGCAACTATAAATATCTGTATCTTATAGGCCAATCACACAAAGCGAAACTAGCGAATGGACATTTTCGAAAACGTGTAAAAAAATAAATTAAAATTTCAGGATGCAGGAGATTGTATCTGCAACGGTTGAAGTAACCTGCTTTAAAAAGTTTATTCGCTTGGCGAAATTCTTTCAATGTCAATGCCAATTAATTTAAAACACAAGTTATGCAATAAATATAAAAATCTTGAAAATAATATTTTCGGTTTACATTTTTGATTATTGACCATTTTCTGTTTTTAATTTCAATTCCTTGCACTAGGTTTGTTTACATTTTCACAATGAATTCCAATATTTATTTTTATTCATTTTATTTATTGAGCGCATTTAACATTTTTAGGAACTTTTCCGTCCTATATAGAAATGATTTTCAATTTTCGGCAAAATTGATGATTGATGCTTGAAGTTGCTGTGCGAATCCAGCATTTATTTAATGTCTATATCAATTTTAAGTGAGCTGCAAATTTCTTTAGTAATTCATCTATCAATTTATCTATTATCTGTGATCTGTAGGTTTTGCGTGCCGAGCCCATATTTGATATACCCATCTAAGTTGCGGTCAAAGAGCTGCAAGCTCAATCATTCGTCATTCAATCAATCGTTCATTCTGTCAGTCTGTCAATGTGTGTGTGTGTGTGTGTGCACCCAATCAATCTGTATGCTCCACAAGTTACTGACTGACTGCACTACCATCAATATTAATTTAATTCATAACTCAAACCGTCTTATCAGTCACATTGATCGATGTTGCGTGCATCGAAGCAAACATAATGAAGAAAAAGAGAAAGGGATATTTACACTGGGAGAGAGATAACTGCATATATGTTTGTATATATACAGTGTATATATGTCAACATGTGTAAGCGATCAGTTTTCCACTGCAGTCGATGATTTGTAATGCTTCAATGCGGTTTCTCGGGTTTGTGTCTTCGCGTCAGAGACAAATCGATGAGCCTTACCCAGCAGGCAATGGATCCCAATAACAATATTTATGGTCAAGTGAGTTTTGCAAACATTTCACTCACTCACTTGGGTTTTGCTTTTACCTTTACCATTGTTTGGCTATGCAGTTTGCCATTTAGTTAGGCAAACTTTCTAATTAGACAACATTGCCATTGAAAACTGACTGACCGTCTCCAGTGGGAGAGCTTCAATCCAACTGTTGACAGTCGGCTCAATGTTTATTTTTAGTTACGAACAGTGTTGAACAACAACAAAAAAAGCTACAAAAGCGTGTTCTGCACAGTTACCTGTAAGTACAGCTGTCTATTAGTTTAATGATACTTACTACATACATATACTCATTGTCTTTATATCCGTATCTGTGTTCGCATATCTACGGCAAACAGATACGAATACAAATGACAATGAGTTGTCACGTTCGAGTGCAAGTTTGCTTTTGCGATAATAGTCAACAAATGCTATTTTTTAGAATGGAACAAGTTAACGTGATCCTATATATAGACTTGACACTATCAAGTAAATGATAATCTGACCGATGATCTGATGGATAAGACTTAACTTTTTACTCAACCGTAAACAGTAGTGCATAGAAGAAAACGAGACTGTTAAAAGTAATTAATGAGTCTCAGAAAATCATAGGAAATGTGATTCTGCAAATAGTATTTGTTTGTGTGGCACAAAAAAAAGGGGTACACTTAAAATTTTTAGCCATGTTAGATGCTCTTTTGTACGATTTTTAGCAATGAAGGTAAATCTGAATAAGGAATTAGATGAAGAATTTCTAAAAGCAATTAAAAATAATATTGAGATTGCCCAGTACTAAAGAAAGCTCGCTGTGAGAAATCCATGAGAATATTTGTATATTTATAAAACATTTCGGTTGTAGTTATATTGTTTACAGGTTTTTAAATTAATTATGGATAAAGAAAGTTATCTGAGACATTTCATATGCATAATATATAAATACAGCTTATAATAAAAATATATAATAATGGAATAGACTAAGATAAGATTTATTTTATTTAATTAAACAACAGTTATTCCAGACTATTAAGCATTTGCGTGGACACATTGACCATTAAATGGTTTTTCATGAGATATTCCCAATTTAAATCCATCGAGTTAAAACAATGTTTCTTTCTATCAGCTTCAGTAGAACTCATTCATTTCTTTATGTTCCGCAGAGGGGTATGACACACAATGATACAATTTTACCAGCTTATCACATTAGTTGCCCAAAAATTGCCTGACAGCAGTTTGAACTTCGTTTAGTTTTCATTTTACACACACTTTGTATATGTGTGTGTGGACCCGGTCAAATTAACCCCATTGAAAATAATGAAGAAGAAGATGACAGCAGTTTTAAACTTTTGCCCCTACCCTTTACTCCCCCCTTCAATTGTGTGTTTAATTTCTTGAAAAACAATTTCTTTACACCAGCCCAGACAGACAGCACAACCACGAATGCGACCACATGTTGCACACGCCCGGCACGGGCACACACCCCATTCACACACACACACACACACACACATACACACACACACACATAGCTGGAGTGGGCATCTGCATCTCTCGCTCAGCTCATTTGGCTGAGCATTTAATGATCTCAGACAAGCAGCGGGCGTGTTCCCATTGCCGACAGTGGCGGTGGTTTCGCTTAATAAACACCACACACAACTATAATAATCCAAATACAGATGTACGCACACATATATATATATATATATATATATATATATATATATATATATATATATATATATATATATATATTATTTTATATGCATACATATATATAAGTATATATATATATATACGCTGCATAGTTAGCTGCTATCCCTTTCTTGCTTCGCCACGCTGCGTAACCCGCTCACTAATGAGATCCGACCGCTTGTGGGGCTTGTGGGATGTTTGGGTCTATCGGTAATTGAGACTCGATTCGGTTCCGAACCGCACCAATTTGTGTTTGCCATTTGCCGCATTCGTGTGTGGGTTTTCAGCTTGGTCTCGCGCTGTGTTCGCTTGTATGCGGGTACTATTTGCTATGCGTATTTACACTTACAAAAAAAAAACAAACACATAAAATCGATTTAAGAATATCAAGCTAAATCGCTTTGCAAACTTCGACTTCTTTTGCTTTTTTCTTTGGGAAAGTATTTTTTAACCTTTATCATTTTGAAGTTCTTATTTAATTCAAAGATACTACCCATTAAGTGCCTTATTTAATTGTATACTAAAATATAAATACTTTATATGAAATGCATTACTAAATCGATAAAGTATTTTAGAAACAAATACACAAATATTACATTTTATTTATTTAATTTTTGTCTGTGCCTTCTGATATTAGTCGACACTAAATACATAAATAACGCACTTTGACGATAGAATTAAGGCGTTTCCACAAAAATGGTAGGGAACACATTTAAATACCAGTTTTTAAAAAGTGGCATTTTAGAACATATTAAACATTTTTGAGTATAGTTTTTTCATATATTTCAAATTCATAACGAATTAAAAATGAAGTAAAAGTTAGATATTTTTAATTTTAATTTAAAATGGATACAAAATAAATGTTATTATATTTAACTGATATTAGTCGACATTAAATAAATAAGATGCCTTTTACGAAATTCATGAATTTTCACATAGATTTCAAAATAAATTTCGAAAAATGTGTTTAGCAATCTAGAAATGATAAGATTATTATTTCAATACCAAAGGATTTGGTATTCGTCATTTTAAAACATTCAAAAATGTTTAGAAATTCCGATTCTTTGGTATATTTTTTTATAGTGTATGTCCCATCTATGTCTCTAGTTGGCCTGTGACAAGCAGCTGGCGGCGTTGACTGCTTTGGAATGCGAATGCGAATGCGCATTTTGGCCACACTCCCTGTCTGTCTGTTTGTCTGTCTGTTTGTCTGTCTGCCCATCTGTTGCCTGGTCTGTCTCTGTGTCTGTCTGCCTGCCACTAAATGTGGAGCAGTCGCCACACAAGCGAATGCAACATGCTCACGCCCATAAAAAAAATTACCCAAGATTACAGCTTGCAATTTGTTACTCCAACATTTTTAATGGTTTTCCATTTGGATTCGTGCTTCCCAAAGTGCATTGCTGAAGTTGTGTTAACGATTCCATTACTAGCTACCAGATCATTAATTAACATTCGCATCAATATTGATGATGTCCCATCTGTGTTCATCTGTATAGATTCCAATTCTGTATTTTTTTCTCTTTTAATAATTGTGTATTCATAATTATTAGAATTATTCACTTTTTACAAAATGTAATGCCAGGAAAATACGATTCTTTTGGACTTTCCATATTTCAAGAAAAAATAGCACCAAAATAACATGAAAATTAAAAAAATCAATTCTAAACACTATTTATTGAAGAGGGTTCCGAGTTTTGTTTGTTTTTTTCAGTTTATTATGAAAAAGGGGTACTTCAATTGAAAGAAAAAAAAATATTAAAACATCGAAACATTTTCGAATAATCTTTCTAAAATGTGTTCTTATAAATATATAAATACTGTACGTAGACAGATATTAAGTTATTGGGTCTTTTTGGAAAAAATAGCATTACTTTAACTCGGCATATTAAGATTAAGGTTAGTCGAATCCTTTGTTTTCGAAAGCCAGCTACAGGAGCGCCAAGTCACAACCTGTGCTTTTTTGCTGGATTGCTTAGAGAAGTTTTTCTTTTTGAAATCCCACAATAAAGGCATTCATTTTTAGCGCAATATCAGATTTTTCAGCATTTCAATGAAAATATGTATAGCAAATGATTTTTAGACAATTTTACCATTTTACCTTACATAAACACGAATGCCAACTGCTGCACACGAAAAGTTACAACTAAGCTAAGACAACTAAAAAAAATGATAAACGTGCTTATTTTGCCGGTAAATATGCAAAATTCTTCGAGCAAAATGAATGAATGTTGTAAATGACTTAGAAAAAGGCAACAGACGAGTAAAAATAATTTTATGTTCCCTCTGTAAGGCTTGACAATGCTTTGGTCGAACAGATTAATAGTATTTAACTATATTATGTACATTATTTTGTTTATAATTTTTATCAACTTAACAGCTGACTGGACAAGCGAAGAATGATTCGCAATATATCGGAGGATATATGTATAAGAAAAAACCTGGATCCTGCGAGCTTATAAGGTTTAAATTATAAAAATAGATCACTAAGCATTAAGAATATTTATTAGGAATATATAATATATACTGTTTATTGCTTGATTGTTTTCTATAATAATAAAAAGAAGTTTTTATCTTTAACTTATTCTGATTTATCATTTGTTTAGTTCAATAAAACGGCAAGGATAAGAAAAAGTAAGTAAAAGAACTTTTCTTAAACGATAATAAATGCATTTTGCCAATTCCTTATCGGACATTGACCAACTTATTTATTTATTTCCCAAGTCAGCTTACCAATTAAAATCGCTGGTTCCATATTAGTAGATCGGTTCGTAAAATATGAGTGTTATATCCAGAATTTCGTTGCGTTTGAAACACGTAATTTGCTTATATCCAGATTAAAAATTGTAAAATCGTTGAATCACATTGAGAATATTCGCTTTTTTATTATTATTGCATTTCTTTCACTTTCTCACTTTTTTTTTTGTATGCTTTGTAATATTTTGCGATTATTATTAAAAACAAAGGCGCGCCAATGGTTTCTAAAAAAGGTGCCAAATTTGATGGGAAAAAAACAAGAAATAAGAAATAAGAACTGACACCTGTAAAGTTCCCGCCTTGAATTCGATGTTTGCCAAGCAAAATAAACAGAGACAATATATGAAAAACAAACACAAACTCGAAATGAGAGAGTGAGAGAGAGAGAAAAAAACAACACACTACCGTTAAACGGCACAACACTATTGCCTTAATGAGTTTCTTGTTTGTGTTTGTTTGCCTGCCATTTGTTGTTGCTGCCCGGTTAATTTAACACGGCTTTTAGCTGATTGTTTGCTTGTTTTGATAGTGCAGTCCGTTTTTTTATTTTTTGTTTCTTATCGCGCAGATTGAGAGGGAGAGAGAGCAAGCGAGCGAGCGAGAGAGTAACAGCGCAGGCGGCTCTCTCGTTCTCGCGCTCGATCAGAAAACAAACACCGGTTGAGACTCGCGGTACGGTTGGTAAACGAAATACGCAGTAAACCCGCTCCTCACATTCCAATAAGCACGCCGTGCAATGGAAAGGGAAAACCAGATATGGAAACGATGGAACAGTGTGGAACAGACAACAGTTTCACTGCTGCTGTTGCTGCTTGCGTCGCTGTCTGCCTGCCTGCCTGAAGTCTCGGTAATTTGTGAGTCAAAGAATCAGCAGCCAGTAACAACTACAATTGTCTGTGCATGTGTGCGTGTGTATGTGTGTGTGATTTTATACGTGTGCCTGTGTGTGTGTATTTGTATTTATGTGTTTTTGTGTGTGTGAGCAAGAAAAGAGTTAAAGACAAAAAATGCCACAGAAAAGTTATTTATGCGCTGGCAGCCACAAAAAAATACCACTTTAATCTAACAAAATATTATTAAGGTTTTTTGCAGACAAACAACTTGTTTATTTTTGTTGTGAGCAACACAAACACAAACTACACTTGAACTTGTTGCATCGACGATGGCGTCAACGTCGCCGTCGACGTCGGCGCCAACAATAAATTGAGTTTTTGCACTAGCTTTGAGCCTTTCCAAGAATACACATTTTGATTACACATATTTTTAATGAGCATTTTTAGCCACTTTTATGGCAAATAACACACAGCACAGCTCGAATTTTTGTACACTTTTTTTATTGCTACCCTTTGGTATTGCTTCTTCTTTGGTTTTTTGTTGGCGTTTTTTTTCTTTCTTTTTGTTGTATTTTATTACCTCGACCGTAAAACTAAAAACCTTCCGCGCAGCTTTTAAAGCGAAGTTTCTCGCGCGACTGCGCTGTCGTGACTGTCTGATTGGAGCAAACCGATCTTTAAAATGCGCGACAGTGCTGTAGGCTGTGCTGCGACACAGCATATGCTAGCTAGAAACGGCTAAATTATGCTGCTGAGACGAATGGAAATAAGCCAATGCACAAGTATTTCTTACATTTTGTGTCGCCTATCTTAAATTAAATAAGTACTTATAGATTAAGCGAGAAAAGTACGAGTTATACGCTCTGCAGTATATATATATATATATATCACTGATGGAATAAATGGCTAAATTTAAGTGTCAGCACTGATGAGCGAACCATTTCGAGAGAGTACTGAAGAGGGTAACAATGTTCACAGTGGTGTTTTCATTAGCCATGACAATTTATTACCATTACTCACTGTTATTCGCGACCCTTCAAAACAAGCAATTTGTCTATTTATTTTGTTTGAACAATGTCACAAATTTGAGCAAATAATTTAAAAGACACATTTTGCTAATCTTGCTGATAATTCAAAGATTTATTTGCTAATATAAAGACCGCTTTTGGTCAAATTGAAGTGACATGTTTCTGTCTTGTTGATCGGTTTGCATCAATGTTAACTAACAGTTTACTCTCCGAGAGCGGCTCGCATGTTCCATTTCAGATTGTTGCATTTGTGAGGCGGAATTAGAACTCAATTGATATCTTATTGGAAATAATTGGCAAAGAGTAAGCAATTTACAATAGATCTTGTATTTGGTAGGAACTAACATAAAATAAAATACTATATGCCAAGTCAAAAGTTTACAATGTAAACATTCGTAGGTTATAAATAATAATTTACACATTCAACAATATTTTTATTAAATGAAACCTAGTTGGAATTAGATTACCAAAAATATTCTTACTATATATTATAATTAATATTAATCACAAACTGCTCGTCACCTTACATTATGTGCAAAAAGTTTTAACGCAACATTTATCAAAATTTAAAGCAAAATAAACACAAGATAAGCGCAACACTTGTAGACAATTCTAATGTCTCCAGGTAAAAAAAAATATATATATAAATATATATATATATAATTCTTGTATAATCAAAGTAGCGCAACTTGCAAACTCACCCATTGTTTTCTCTAGAAATTCCTCATAGTTCATCATGGGCGGCGTTGAAGCACCTTGAACAATATCCAAGAAATCCTGCTCGCTGTAAACTGAATCATAATCGCTGGGATCGTGCATGGTTATGTGTGTAATATATATGTTTAAGACTTCTAATAACTCTCTAAGAAAAATTCTTGAGTTATCAATTTAAGAAAGCACTCTTAAAATAAATTGAAAAAAAATAATTGTAAACCAGCACTCATCTAAATAGGAGTCGTTGTGGATGACTCTTATAGAGTTAATTAAAATAATAAATGAATTTTAAGGCAATTTAGCAGTTATATAAAAAAACACATTTCGTAGAGTTTTCTTCACTTTTCGTCACATACTCTTAGGCAGCTGGAAAATTGAGCAGTGCTAATTGGGAATTATGCTGTTTTTAAACTACAGCAGCGATTCAGGGCGTAACGGTGCTTTACGCATGGAAAGAGGAAGCACATATTTGTATTTGCAGAAATTGCATTTACTCGAGCTGCATACTGATGACCCAGTACGTTTGTAAACACCTGCCGCGAACCGATGGTGATGACCGAATGCGCTAAAATTTGAACTACGACTAACGCGACGACAACTGTTGCGAGCGTCTAATCAAGCAGCAAGTAAATACAAATACTACGAAGGCTATCATCACATTGCACAAGTGAGACACTGAGAAATACAAACTTCTCCGCAGCAGATTAGAATTCAGAAACAGAAACAGATCCAGAAACGGAATGTTTTGTTTTGCAAAGAGATCGCTTAGACAAGAAGTCTCTCATTCTTCAGACGATGTTCGCCACATTCGCCTCTCTCTCCATTTGTTATCTCACTCTTTGTTTTGGGCGAAAGTAATAGCGGCAGTGAATGGGAGGGAGGGCCTTGAGGTGTGGGAGACTGCGTATCTTATCGCGCTTGTTGAATTCAAACTTGTTTTGCATGTGTATTCAAACAAGTAAGACCCATAAACAGCTTACTGATAGCTCAATTTTCAATTAATTAATGCACACAGTCACACGGCAATATTGTGTTTGTTAGCAACAACAATAACTAGTCTACAATATTTGATTGGTATTCGCGCATCGAAATCTATCAGGCAAATTGCTTATCTCATCCCAAATTTAGTGAATAAATGTTTAATTCTATATAATAAACACGTGCTTTGTTTTTGCCATCTATAGATTTTTTCAACAGTAACTATAACAAATGAGAGTGTTGCCGTCGGGCGTAACCGACTGCGAAATACTCTATTATCAATGTAATACCAACTGACAAAAAATATTTTTATTTGAAAGAGTTTGCAATTAATCTTACCTTCCGATTTTGGTAAAATTAACTCGTACATCGTGGGAGATATAGGCTTTGCCTATTTTTGTAGGCGGGAGACGCTTAGAAAAATGGTTTCGCTCCAATCTTTGAAGGAAATTCTTAGTAAGCCACATTCCATATCTGATAACTTTAGATCATTGCGTGATCCGGAAATGTGTATATAGATATAGGAGGTCTCCAGTAATATACGCTCCAGGCTTGAATACTCCACCTTTAATTCAATGAATAAAAATAAAAATGTGGGAAATTTCCGTTTTTATTGATTTATAATATCTGATATATCAATTTGGACGATTATCGGGGCAGGAGGCGTGTCCATACGATTTACCGGGTCCTGGAGGACTTTTCGATTTGAAAGTATCGATTTTTATCGATTTCCTACCACACTGTATGTGGTCCTACAAATTATTAATCGAATAATTTTAGCAACTAGACTTTTTTCTAGTATTCCCCATTATTTCTCTGTGACCAATAAAAGACTGTGTGTATTGTTTTTTAAACAGCACACCAAAGAAATAGCTTCATTGGAATGTTAAAAATTGTATTTATGTTTCTGCATTTTAATCTATATTCATATACACATAGAATTTTTGTATTTTTGTTGTTTTTTTTTTTTCAAATATTCTTTTTCATTATTTGGTTTTTCGTTAATTGAATTCACGTTATGCTTAGTTTCAAAATTGTTGTTTGTTGTGGTTTTTTTTTTGTGTGATTTTTGAAGAGTACTTAACTCTCGTTTGCTGTAATAGTTTTGCTAACATTTTCTGATATGCTTATTGGTAATTTTTGTATAGAAATACTCACACACATTTAAATACGTATTGTATGCATGGGCGCAACTATTACAAGTCTTGATAATAAAATATAATTAAAAAAAAATACTAATATTGAATAATAATTAAACTAAAGGACAACTCTAAAACGCTACGTTTGGTTTTTTAAAAATGTACTTTTTTTTTAATGTGTATAGATTTTGCGAAATTGTTTCAGCATTTTAATTTGTTTTTTTTGGGTCAGTTTTTGGGCTTAAAATACTGAAACAAGTCACAAATGCGAATAAATTAAAGCAAAATTATATATATGTATAATGGGTATTAAAAAATGTTGGAAAAATTAATCATTGTTGCGTGATTAAAATGTAATTTTTGTAAATTTCTTTTTAAATTTAAGTTCTGTTGCAGTTAGTTTGATTTTTTTTTGTTTTTTTTTTGTATATTCATATTTGATATGTTTTAATTTTGTTCATTGATATGTTTGCATATTTGCTTAGTTATAGGTTTAAAATTGTTGTTCCATATAACTTTTTATATCTTTTTACTGTTTGCAGTTTTCTATAGCGCCTTAATAACATCTATAGCAAATCCGCTGATATGTATGTGATATAGTTTTGTGGCTTATATTTTAGTTTTCATATATAATTGTATATAGCACTTAACTGCTTTAATAAAATCTTAAAACTTTCAAAAATATGCAGAAAGAAACGCATAATTGTTGCATTGTTGCAAAGATACAATATATATTGAGAATTTTGATAGGATTTCGATTAAATGATATAAAAGTGTTGAATCATTACATTTACTTTAAGAATACATAGTGTGTAAATTGTTGTGATTGTTTTATAAAAAAAATCAAATTATCACTTGGTTGTATTTTTGTTTATTTATTTATTTATTTTTTTGTTTAATTTGTTCGCGTTCATCGATCATTTGCATCCATATGAAATATGTAGCCTGTCTCTTTATTTACATGGGGCATATACACATGTGTGCATACATAACATATTATTTAATATTTGTAATAAATACTTTCTTTGTCATATACTTATGTAAATTTATGTATACATATAGATTTGTATGTATATATATATATATAGTTCAATGGATCTGTTGTTTTCATTTTTCATTCAATACCACCCTTAATTGCATTTTTCAGTGTTGCGTCTATATATAAATATTGTGTACATTTATGTAAGTTTTAATCATTTAAATAGACAACTATTAATAAAAGTATCGTTAAGTCGAAAATCATATGATTTGTTTTGGGTTTCTTTTGGTTTCTTGTTTCTATCAATACTTAGTTTCATTTTTTGTTTCTACCAGCTAATTCAAGGTACTTATAACTCCATTATTTTGTTTTAATTTGTAATCGATTTTTAAAATGTTCGCTTTCTGCTTGCCCTAACACTGATCTATCATTAGAACGTTGTGTTCGTTACTTGCATTGAATTGGACTGAAATACCTCATCGCTTAGTTAGTTTCACTTCGTATTAACAATTCCGTGCTCTTTCGTGTACCATTTTGAACTAATCTATTAATATATGTGGGTAATTTTCAAATTTCTATTTGTATATATTTGATCGATAGAAAGGTTAGAAAAGTGATAAAAGAAAAGGTTTGTAAGCAAATTTTGTTTGTTTGTTATATCTTTCATATTGGTTTTGGGTCAGTTTTAAATCATAAATTAGTATGTAAATCTCATGAGCTTCATTTTGGTTACTGTCGTTATTATTTGTTAATTTTTTTAAACATTAATTTAAAAAGTATTTGTGTTAATATGTTGAGTAAGCTTACACTTAATTTTTTAACTTTTAATTTGAATAAAGTATAGCATTGTGATATAATTTTGTTAGTTATTAATCCTTAATTTGTTAGTTTTTGTTTTGGTTCTCAGATTATGCAATATTTCGTAAGAGCGTGTATTTAATTGAATTCATAAATTATGCAACTCGACAATTGTATTTTCAGTTATTGAATCGTGTACAGTAGCCCGACATTTACGATTATGGTTTAGCTTACTTCATATTTTCTTTAAGTATTTGTACTAGTTAATATAGTATATGTAGTCCGCATAGTTGCAAGTTGAAACATTGAATGTTCATTTCATATGGGCTTCAATTAAGCAACAAGCTCTGGACGATATGTCCGTATTTATCCAAAGAGATACACTAAACTCTACACAGATACATTGAGGTGTGCGTGAGTGTGTATAAAAGAAAATTCAAAAGATAGACGTACTCCTTTGGGTGGGTACTAAGCATTATTTTTTGGAAGGTTCTTTACTGATAGCCTTGGTTTCTTTCGTACAATAATTGTAGGATTTCTGCATCAGTGAATACCTTGAGTGGATTGTTTGTGGATTGAAACTAGAGTTATTGTGAGGCATCTTGAAACACTTAAAAATACATTGATAAGTTCATTATACACATATACATAAGAAAGAGCGAATAAACGTTTTTTTTTTAATATAATTAGTTTGTTTTCTTTTGACTTTTTTTTTTTGCTTGGTTTCTTTCGCCGAACGATCCTGCTTCCACATTTTGCTTTTATTTTGCATGAATATGTAATGCTTTTTTATTCTTTTTGTTTGAAAATTCGATCAGTTATTAAAAGATGCGCGTTGATTTTCTCAAAATTTGGCAAAGTTTAAACACAAATTAATTGAGAGAGCTTAAAAGTGCAGACCGATTGAAAGAGCACAGAAGAACAGTGAAATAGTAGTAGAGAAATCGATTTAGCATCGTATCTGCTAAGTTTGTTGCCTTTGTTGTTTTTTTATTTATTTATTTTTGTTGCTTTTGGTGTTTTCTATAAAAGATGTTTTAAAATAGATAGCAAATAAATAGTTGGATGGGCTAAGAGAGCATAAAACTTAAGATTATATTTTGGAAACTCAAGATAACTTCGAAATTTTTGAGAAAATATTTAATGCATGGATGTTTGAATGTATGTGTCATTTATATTGATATTCATACCTGGGGCAACACCTTTCTAATAATTGTAATTATCATAGGGTGTGCCCAAATACGAATAGAAATTAGGATTAATGGGCTGTGCGTGTGCATAATAAAATCCAGAAGCCGGATCCGGCGCTACTCAATCGAGGAAACCGGTGTTGACCAATTTCTCCAAGAAGAACTTCACATCACCCAACTCAGAGTCCTTGATGCCCAGCGATTTCAACATGCCAAGATCACCATTCTCCACAGCCATGAAAACGGAACGCAAGTGCTCCAAATCGGATCTGCAAAATAAATGTGAATATTGTTTGAATCTAGTAAAATGTGCAAATATACGTGTACGTATTCAATGATATTAAGAAGTAAAAAGTTAAAGGTCGGCAGAACTTTATTTTATCCTCTTCCTAGACGTCATAATTTAATATCATCAGACGCTGGTGGTGTGAAACATTTTGATTTCTCTGTACAAATAAATATATTCTAGCTTATACGATCAAGACAAATATTTTAATTGGGCGTCCAATTCCGGATTACGGATCTTGTGTGTGATCTCTACAATATCCATTAAAAATTCTTAATAACTTCCTTTCATCGCTATGACTGGTCTGTATTACTTCCATACACCGATATTGACCTTTCCTCCCTAACTAATCGTCGAGTGATGTGTTATGTTTGTTGTTAAATTATTAAATGCTGAAGTTGAATCCGCTGTGCTGATGAGCCAAATACATTTTTCTGCTCCCTTTGGAGCTTTTTTTTTCGTTCTCTTAAAGAATGAACTGCTGACTATTCTTTGCCTAAGCTATTTAAAGTACTCTTTAATGATAATAATAGACTTTATCATATAATCAATTCATGGTTTGCAACTTATATCATTAAGAACTCAATTTTAAACTTCTTGTATCGGGAATAACATTTTCGCATGCATTGTGGTTTTATATTCTGATCCCGAAGGTATCAATGAAACTTGGAACATATACTCCTTTGTGCCCGCCTCAGACAAAGTGTAAAAATAGGGGTGCTACGTTCACTAGATGGCTAGGAACTTATAAAATCGATCAAAACAAATCCACAAAGCCACATAGGCTACAGTTAGCAGTTGGCGATGTCCTTCAAAGACCGGTATATGCCATGCTTACCTCCGCCGCGCCCAGGTCATCTCGTAATTTAATGGCTTTAGTTATAGTTCTCGGAAAGCAGATTACTAGAAACACCCTCTAATATTTGTGTTGGTCGCGTCCACGCCCATTAGCAACAAATTCACAAAAAAATATTTGTAGAAATTATATTATAATGTTCTACTAATTTTTTAAATTTAAATATGGTATTTTATTTTTAATTAAGCTTAACTTATTTTTTACTCTTTGTACGTTTCTGATCCGGTTCAAAAAAGTTGACATTAATTAAATAAACGTATAATGTACACACTCTCAATTAAGCCTTTTGCTGTAGTGTTGTCTTTAATCTTAAGGTTCACAAGAAAGCCACATACAACGTGGTTACAATCCTTCTTGCGGTAAGGTACACATTTTCCGCTTTGCTTAATTAATCCCTGTAGGTGTAGTCGTCCAGGTTATTGTTATTGTTGTTGTTGTTGATAAATAAAGAATACTTCATTATGATCATGGGCACAAAAGGAGACGCGACAACAGCAACAACAACATTGGCAGGCACATAATGTACATAAATACAATTTGCGTGTCTGCAAGTCTGAAAACCATGCTAAACTCTTGCCGCTTCTCCCAAAAAGTGCTCCAGCAGGCAACCCAATCCCAAACATTATTCTGTATGGCATTTGGGCGTTTGTACGACTAATTGCCTTGATGAAATTCTGTAAGTCCCACAGATGGTAGATTGTATGAGGTTAACTGGGACATAGCCTGTTGGCCTGGCTTGTGGGGTTGCCGAGTTTTGGGCCAATTTATCAGCATGTCGGTCTGAGCTCTTTATGTGTCTAGTCTTTTCGAAATTACTTACACTCTGGACGACTGCTATTTTTGGGAAATTTCATTACGGTTGCTGCCGTTTTGTGGTTAGTTTTTGTTTTATTCATTTCATGAATATTCACTTTTATGCGATTTTCTGAGCTCGTTTTTATTTTGACACATTGCCAGTTTTATTTACTTTACACAACAAAACCAACAAAAAATGTTTAAAATTTTAAAATACAGTTTTAAAAAATGAAAAATAAATCATATCCTGTAAAAGATTTTCATTGTAGGTAAATCTCTCAACAACATAAGTACCCGAAGTAATATCAGAGGTTGCTAAAAAAACACCTAGCTTTAAAATAATAGTGAATCCGAGTTTAGTGGTTATTAAGTGCTATAATAATAAGAGCCGTAGCTATTCTATATTGTGTCTTCATCGATTTACCTAATTGAAAAGATTTTGCAAAAATTAAATAAAAATAAATAAGCTACACATTGTACTTTCAGAACTATAAAACTTCAGCAGCATCTATATATTCATTTGTTTAACCTAATCTAATGAAAAAGTTAGTGTAACCCAAATGAACTTTGCTTTAGGCAATGATTTGGCTTCATTGATATTTAAGTAAAATATTTCCTTTAAATAAATTTCAATTGGCCCAAGAGGAAAGTTATATTCATAGTAAGATAAATACATATAAATAAAAGGAAACATAAGTAATTATTAGTTAGTATGAACAATGATTAATAAGTATTACATAAAATATTTTATGGAAGTGCTTGAAAAAACTTCTACCTTGTATCTGTTCGTAGCAACCCAAATCTATTTCAAAAACTAAAAATATTCTGTAAGATAATGATATCAGAAAACAAACAGCCAAACGGGATATATATCCTTTGACTAGTTTGTTGCTTGCTTGCTGTAATACAGAATAAGTATACGCTAAAAAGTGCAATAAATTTACACTCCCTCCATAACGTACACTTTTTTATGATACCATTTTTAACTATTTTTCTATGTGCAAGGTTTAAGAGAAGGAAAACCTTAAGTCCAGTGTGCTAGAATGTCAACCACACAAAAAAATACCAAAATAAACCACAGACAGAGAAATCAACACACACACAAAAGGGTAAGCATTCAAAAATGTAAAAATTCATAACTTGTTTGTAGTGGTGGAGCACAGAGAACCGAGAAAGAGTAAAGGGCACTCATATATTTTTGCAGAACAGACAAGCACACTCTTGGCCAAGAGGTGGTGGGAAGGTCAGTGAAGCAGACCTGAAATCTCATATATAAAAACCGTGACAGGGGAACGTAACTTAAATAAATAACTTTGGGGTCATGTTAAGCTTATTTAAGAGCTTCCATTACTTATACTATTTCTTGTTGTTTTTTTTTTTTTTGTAGTGGACACATATGCTACTTGAGGCTATGAGTTAAACATGCGCTTTATTCACGAAGGGTGTGAGCAAACAAAAGGATTCTTTTTGCCTGAAATCTAGGCCTCCGGCGTATTTGATGTTTCAAATTTCGGACCTTACCTCATTAGATGCAATGCGGCGCCAAAGTCTTCAATCGTTTGGGATTCACTCAAAGCGATGGCCACCTTCTCCACACCACCCAGCGGTGAAAGGGCATCACGTGCCTTGCTGCCAAAAAGTTTCTCCAAGTAATTGGGTCCATGCGATGCGATTAGGCTTTGCAAAAATGATGCAGTCTCCTCGACGGGTGGACGCTTGGCTATAAGTGGACGAAGAAAAAAAATGGGAGAAATATTTATAAATTGCTTATAATCAAACGGAAAACACATGTTCTATTTTAAGTGGGACCATTCAAGTAATATCTGAGCAGACGGCAACTAGAGCTGCTACCATTAGACAAATGCTTCAATTCGAAACTATAATATCCTCTAATTTTTTGTGACTTGAAAGTGTTAACAAAAGTCCAATATATAATCATAATTGTACAATTAATCAATCTGCTTAAGTCAATCTCAGAGCAGACTTCTACATACCGCAGTACTTTATCGCGTTCGTTAAATCAATTATACAATTCAATTACTTATGAACGATAATTGCCTGAGGAGCTCACAGAAAACTGTTGTCCAATAAATAAATGTACTTTGTTCGCGTTGAAATTCAACTATTATGTTGATGTAGATAAGTATATTTCTAATCAAAGTATGGGAATGCAAATAACGCATTATTTAAATTTAAATTTTAGTCATTCACATGAAATTGTTTTAAAGTATGTGCTCGTAATAATATTTAAATATTTAGAGTTCATGGCTTTTGATGTATTTTAATATTCAAATGTCTGGAAAGTTTATTAACAAAAAGTAAAAATATCCCCATATCCACATATTATTCTAATAAATATTAGTCGGTTTGCATGAACACGCATATCTCCGGGCCTTTAGTTAAAGACTAAGACTTGATCAAAGATTCATTTTAAGGATAAATTTCTCCGTCAGAAACTTAAATATATAAATATGACGTTTGTATTCCTTGGCAACTGTTGTGATTTTATTAAGATTGGCTAAGAAACATACTGTCCATTTGAACATATATGATATGAGATAAGATAATGACGTTGGTGCAGTTCAACCACTATTAAATCTCTAAGATATTTTTCCAAGTCATTAAACATTAAATTCAATTATAATTGTGCTTAGCCAAAATCTTAAAGCTTCTTCATAAGTTTCATTAAGACCACAGTGCATATTAGCTGCCGGTTTATTAATAAATGCATTCACTGCTCTGACAAGAGAAAATTGATTGCACGGTGACACGGTGAAAAAGCGTAGCTTCTAATCGAGCTTCCTCAACTAGAGAATTCTAATTGTTTTATGCAAATTCTTTTAATTAATAGCTGTCTTTTGCGATTCCTGAGAATTGCCTTGCCCGATTTGCCTTGTGCCTCTATGGTAGCATGTGTGTAATACTTAAAAGGTGAAAAAAGCCGTCGGGCTGCACTTCAGAATTTCCTTTTCTTTTTATTTTCCGTTGGCATTTTGGATAAATTGCCAAAATTTGTAGGTCAGTCAGTTAGTACGTACTCCGGCACTCCGTTTGCACCGCTTGATGCCGGCTTTTTAACCACTGGCTGCACTTTTGGCCCTCTGTGAGCATTCCCCACGTACATATGCTGACTGTTGTAAGCATTTTTAATGGCTGCAAGGACGCGTCCGTCGAAGGATCTCTAGTGTGAGGGTGGAGGGAGTGTTTGTGAGTATATTCAGTTACTGACTGTATTTGTTATGCAAATGGCGCAGTTTGACAGCTTTTTTTCTCTCCTTTTGTTGCTGTGTTGTGTTTTTACCATCTGTGCATGTATGGCGTGGATACATCGCCTGGGACAGAAATTTGACATATACCAACCGACCTCTGTGTAGGTGTATGTCGCCTGTTTGACTTTAACTTGTTATATATTCAAGCGATATACATCAGCAGTTTAGAAAACGGCTACGTAACATTTGCAGGCTCTTTGCCCGCTAGCCTTAAGGCCCTCCTCACAGCGCTTTGCTCGTTTCAGGCTAAACTCCAATATTAACTTTTTGGCTGTTGATAATATGTATGCAAAATTATGCTAATTTCCCAGGGGTATTCGAATGCAGCGCGCTAAAAGTTTTATACTGTTATTGCAGTCATTTCTCTAGTTCGTTTTTTTAATGGTCTAAAGTATTGTTTTTACTAAACAAAATCATGCTTTTATCTGGAGACATTTTGAAAAGGGTTGTACTAACATTTGACAATTTAGTTGATATTTCTGTCATCAATAATATAGTTAATAAACTCTTAAGCAGTCGACTTAAAACTCTCAGCTAACTTTTCAAGTGAAAACTTGGATTTTAATTCAATTCCCTAATGAAAATGGATTTTAATGGTCTCCGATTTTGGTTTCGAGCTTCATTTACTAAGCTCAACATTTAAAAGCCACAGAGAGTGGCGCCTGCTCTCCAATTATTATTCATTAATAAGCACTTTGAACGCATTTAACGACACCGTCTGATGAAAAAGCCAGTCATACCAGGCCCTCGATGCTGCTGGATAACTCAGCAGCAATTGCCTGAGGTGGAAACCTTTATAGCAGGTCGCAGCCACCCAACAAACAGGAGGCGGGCAATGAGGCGAGTCTGCCGTGTGACTCAAGGGGAGTCTCTTTGAGAGGGGCGCATAATATATCAAAAGACGGCGACATTAAGCACACACCACACTGAGCCTGACACTTTCTAAATGATTTTATTGTTAAAAAATAGTTTTTTTTCTTTTGCGCTTGGTTTTTTTTATTGTAGGATAACAAAGGACCACGGAAAATATTGCCACAATGCTATCGACTTTGCTTTGTGGACTCCGCACATCCTGGCAACGGAATAAAAAAAATCAAGTAATAATGCTGTCGTTAAGTAAGCTCGACAACGGTATACCCTGAAGACGACAGTTAAATACATATTCTACAAAGTTTTACACACTGAAATGTAATTGTGGACGTGTAATCTGTAATCTCTAGCTCTTATAGTATTTGAGACAGATCAATAATATATGTACCTTATTGGGTCGGAGATGATACCCCTTGTGCCTGTTATAGAGTGTTCCACAAAGTCAATTTACCCTTTGGGTCCATTTTAAATGGCTTCAGGTAATAGAAAAATAAATAAAAACGAAAAGGACGAAGGCTTGCTGGTGAGTTTCAGCTTTCAGTCGAATGAATTGGGGCAATTAGTGCTGTTTGCTTTAAGTTTCGTTCAGCGTTGGTTTGCTTGGCAATCGCAATTATACACAAAATTATACGCACAATTTCGTCATTGTTTGTTTCGCCCACTGTGCGTAACTTTAAACTTATCTTTGCGGACTTGATTAGTTTGTGTGCTGGGAAACAACTTAACGAGCCAGCGACAGTATATTTTGCCAAACTATGTATAATATTTATTACGTGCTTTGACTGGGTAACAATAGTGGCAAAGTTAATTATTTTTCCCTTAACTGTCATGCAATTTGTTTAATTATTTTACTGATTGTTCGCCTTTATTTTGTTCTACGAGAGGCCATAAATCAGCATCTGCCCAAACAGAATTCAATCCACAAGAGCTTATTAAGTAATTATTAAATATTAAGGTAGTAGTTTAGCATCCTAGAAATTAATGGACTATTTTACATTTTAACACCCCTAGATATCTTATATTTTATTTTTAAATTTCATTTTAATTAAATATATTGTATTGTATTGTATTGTATTTGAAATAAACAATAAAAGCACAATATTCACATTAGGAAAATTGATCAATCTATTGAAAATTATAAAACTTTGATTTGACAGAGAACAAAGAATAAAAGCAACTTAAAATATGTGGCATAAGTATTCAGGTATTTATAGAAACTATAACATTATACAAAATAGTTTTTTCTCTAATTAATTTTCGGCGAAATTGTACTCGAAGTTTAGTTTCGGCTCTTAATTAAATCAAGTAAAAAGCACTACATTATTCTTAATTTTATAATGCATTTTAGTCAGCAACAAACCTCTCGAAATCAACAAATAAATTGAAAAATGCAATTACCATGTAATGTCTGCTAACGACATGTCCATGGCAAATATATTTGAAAAGGACCACAGAATACATATACCAAACCATATAACCTCAATGTAAGCATCGAGCATGCTTGTCATAGTCTTCATTTCCCTTTTGTGCTATTATAACAAAATTAATTACCTTTCCAATGAGTATAAGCTTGTTGTCTAGACCTTTATATAAATCAATGCTACAGAAAGATGATCGACGTACAAATTACTAATTGGTTTGGTTTTTACTTGATTGTTGGCATGCAGAGCAAAATCAAGTTTAAGGTTACTCGTAATGTAAAAGGTATATAAAAAAATATGTGCATAACTTATGAAAATGTGGAATCGTTAAAGCCAGGAAATATTTGTCACACAGTTAAGGTTATGTAACTAACTAAATTTATATATTCAGTTTGAAGCAAGAATTTAAGCAACAAACTTCAAAAAATATATATCAACAATTTATTAGAATATTATCTTAACTTAATATTAAATTTAAGTAAGATTGTCATTTTTTCCCTCTCACTTTTACAGAGAATAATAAAAATATTATTTGCGCATTTTAAGAATTGCACCACATATCAGTGAATTTAATATATCGTCTATGTGGAATCAGGTGTCGATGACAGCAACATCGCCCCAGCCCACAATAGTGCCACCAATGCCGTCAGATGCCACACCAGCTTTGCCGCCAGTAGACAATATGGGCGCCACAGAACAAAGCACGCTTAAACAGAATGCGACGATAACAGCGGAAGAACAGTATGTATTGCAGCAGCAGTGGCAGCTGTGGCAAAACTATCATATCGAATACGCCGAGTGGCATGCCAAGTATGGTAAGCAGGTGCGCTGTTCTAGGAATTCACACTTTACGCCGTTTAATATGTGATTCACATAGTACGAGTGGGAAATGGTTGCTGCAGAAGCTAGCATTGCGCAAATTGTGCCACAGCTGCCTGTGCAACAGACACACATATACACACAGGGGCAGCTTCAGTCGCAGTTGCAGTTGCAGTTTCCCAGTCAAATAATAGCACAGCCAAAGATGTACACTAAGCCGCGAGTCGACCACGAACTTTCACAGCAACAGCCGCAGCAATTCGCACAGCAGCAGCAACAGCAGCCTCCGCAGCTGCCACAGCAGCAGCAGCAACCGCAGACGCCGACGCCGCCGATGTCAAACCAGTGGCAGCAACAGAACCCGCCTGACAGATTCCAGCAAGTGTCAACTCATAATCCATGGTCAAGGGAAAAGTATACCGGGGCAATGAGGGAGGCAGACAGCGTCCACGATGGGAGTGGCAACAGGGCCAGGGACGTAACTATCGCTGGCAAGGCAATGACAGTACTTGCAATGAAGGCGCCAACAATATGGGAAATCAATTTGGCAATCGAAGCTGGCCTGCTAAAAATTACAATAATTCATTCAATTTTTGGAACTTTGGCGAACTGAGTTTTGGTTGGTGTGGCAGCAATTGGTGGGGTCATTTTGGGCATACCAGCAACAGTTACCAAAATCAGCCACAGCAACAGCAGCAACAACTTGTTCGCCTGTTCAATCGCTGGGAGAAACAGTTCGAGGATTGGAAACGCGCCAATGCCAATCATCCTGATCGCATTAGGTATCGAAGCTATAAAGACGAATTTGAGAAGCTGCGACATCGCATCGCCGATTGCCTTGGTGAATTTCGATGCGGGAGTCAAATGCAGAATTCAAAGCAACAACAACAGCAGCAGAAACAACAACCAAGAGACAATTTCGGCGATACCGACTATGATGATGGTGAAAGTCATTTCGGTAAGGATAATAATGAGCAAACACAACAGCAGAGCCGGGAACTGTCCTCAAACCATGGCCTGGCACAAAATTTGAGAAAGGCGAAACACGAAAATATATCAACTAAATCGTTCAATGATGAGGTGGATGATGTGCTGCAGCAAACGGTAAGCAAAGTAGAGTCCATTAAAAATATATTTGCAAATAACTGCTGAGTACCGGAGCTCGATTCGGTTGCTGAAGGCAGAACTACTGCAGATGCAACTACAGCAATCAAGACAACAAACTAAAATGATAATTTCATCAGTGTCCATAAATCGCTGCTAGATACTGTTAGCAATGCGCTTAGCAATTCCAAGTTCATGAATAACTATTTGCAGGCTCGCAAACGGGAACGTGAAGAACAGCAGCAATCCGATGAGCGCTCTGTTTATGCCAACAACTGCAATAGCAATGAGAGTAATGATGATCGGGAGCTGTTCCTTGCCGAAATGAATGATAACCAGACAAGTGGCACACAAGATGGAGATGGACAGCAGTATAATAAGGCAGATAATGCTTTCGCCGGCGGTTTAGGGTCGGGAGCTGCTTTTGAGAACGAGAAACGAACACATCATAGTCCAAACTATGGAAGTAGTAAGTAGTACGCTTAGTACGCGTCCAATGGAATAATTTTGATGGATCTTTTCGACGCATTTTTGGAGCCGCTGAAAGCAACAACTCCCATTTCAATGGACTCAACGGACCCTGTTCAACCTACGGCTAACGTCTCGACCTTGTAGCATTTCGATCAAACTTATTTAATAATAGTCCAACTTTCAATAGTCCAACTGTCAATAGTTCGAACATGGGCAACAATAATAACAACTCGTTTAGCGTAACGAAATTCAAACCGATTGTCTCAAGTTTTGATGACCTGGCAGAAAAGAATAGCTGAATCAGTCAGAAAATTTTGGACAGGTGAGAAACCAATGTGTTAACTCGGCAAACAGCGAGGATAGCAATAAGCCAAGTGCTGATAAGGGAAGTGTCATGGATATGTCAACAAACTACAAGTGATGCAAATGAAACAAAACATTTTATAGTACCAGTCCCGAAAATTAAATCTATATAATTGTACATTTTGGGTTTTTGTTATTGATGCATTTACAACAAAGACATCGGATTTTCTTTTTGACCCAATTAAATTGTAATGAGATAAACATGTTTCGAGAGCTATATGCTCTATATATACTCCTTTTTTAATAATATTCTAATATAACATAAGAAATATCACTAAACTGCTGTTATCTTGCTGCTATCTTCACAATATTGTTGACTTTTTCGCACACATTCAGAACCCATTAGAGAAAAGGCAAATATGTAACAGGGTTTAGTCGATTTAATGCCTCTAGGTGTTGTTTGCTTAGTGGAAATATATATAATAATTTTAGAACTTAATTTTGAACTCGTTGAAGGGAATTGGCTAATATTTGCAAAACGATTCTCAGTTAGTTCTTAAACGATTAACCATTAAGAAAAATTAAGAAAAGAAGCAAACACTATTTAAAACAAGTAAAACTGCTTAAGTCCTCAAGCCCAGCTGTTAAATACATGATTCATATAAAGACAGGTTCAGGATAAGGCAGCGCAGTTGACCAATAATATGTAAAAGTATATTATATATCAATTGAAAGGCTATATCTTTACAATTGTAATTTATTTTATCGGAAATCGATATGTATATATGTAAATTAATTATTTATTTTCACGTTTATATCAATATATGTATATAAATCAAGCTGTGCTTTACATTGCGGTAATTAAAAACTCTGGCTGATGACGTGCGCAAGAATACTAAATGACAAGAAAAGCACCCGAAGAAGTTGAGACTGTGATGTGGCTAGAGCGGATGTAAAGGACAAAAAAGAAAATCGTATCATGACACACTTTACTATTTTTTGATTTGTTTGTAATGTAGCAGTTAATAGACGATTATGACCACAACTGACTAAGACACAATATTGCCTAAGCTAAAAAAGCAACATATCTTGCTAAGGTTAATCAAAAAAGAAGAGTTCGATGATACTCAGATCAAGATTGTCGACAGCTCCTGTTTTTGACAAGCGATTGAATATAGCTTTCCGTCCTCTACTTCGTCTAGATTGTGGCGTATATTTGCTACTATTTTGTGAAGAATGCGGTTACAAAGAGAAGCACATGTCTGTCTAGTATCACCGCTGGGATTCGAAACAGTATTGGCGGACAACCACAGAATACAGCTTAATACCATTGCACAGCAGGAAGCATGTCGCTTTAAAATATTGGCCACAGTTCGGTTGGAGACAGCACGGACCACATGGCAAAGCACAACAACAAAGCTACAAGGAAAAATCAATGTTAATAGAACCAGATGACAGGCTTACAGGAGTAGACCAACGCCACAGCAACATGTACATATATATGTATACATATACACATGAAAGGCCGCAACGGGAGTTCTTGCGTATATTTTTGGCTCAACCCCGAATTGAGAATGGTGAGAGAAGCGGATGAAGCTCACAAAATATAAGGGAAGTATGGGAACATTTGTACATGTTCACGGGTAGCTAAGTGGTGATAAAATCCATGGATCCTCCATCCAGGCATCCTCCAATTGTTTCAGAAATATGCTGGCAAGCAGAGTTTTGCGCTAGACAACATAAGCACTGCAACAATTTTAGTGGCACTGGTTTGCTGACAATAAACTAAAATGTTAAGCTTTAGAAAGGGGTTTGTCTAGGCCAATTGTGCGTATGCTCAAGGTTCATTTGCATTTTACCTGTCATAGTTAAATAATCTTCTGCTAGAGATACCAAAAGGCAACCAAAACGTATTCTCGTGGAATAAAAAAGCACATTTATTAAAAAGCAAAAGCTTGTAACGATTGTATACCCTTGCAGACCAAAGTCGAAATGCTACTTGCTAAATTTACTTAAATGCCAAAGTTAAATTAGTTAGTGGCAAAGTGTGGAATGCTGAATATTAAAAAAGCATTTCCCAAACAGACAGGCTGAATTGAAAATGGACTATTAACAATTTTAAAAAAATGTTAAAAATCGGTTAGTTCTTGTGAAAGTTTTTTTCGCATGCCTTATACGTTAAATTGTTGCCAGAAACTTTGAATGAGCAAATGGACGATGAAATGAGAATTTTTTGGATCTCTGGCAAGCTTCGTTATGCAGTTGTTAGTTTGATTAGATTTAAGTGAACAGCAAACGAAAAGAAGAAAATGGAAAACGCAAAGTAACTTGTTCACAAATCTGGCAAAGTGCAACAGAATGTTATATGTTCTACGCAGCTGCTGAGTTGTAGTCGATTTGCCCGCTGGCTACATAAGTCAGTTCAGGCTTTGACACATGTACACATGTCCCTGACATGCCACAGAGACATGAGGAGGCATGAGGACCTAATTGAAATACGGCCTTTAATTTCCTGGGAGCTTCTCAACGGCAACATTTCTCAATTCCAGTTAAATGCCTGCCGAGAACAAGCTGCTAAGCCAAGAGTAGAATTTTGTGATGTGGCCTTAACATGTTTGATTGCAGCTAGCATTCACAAATCAAAATTGCACATTCTCTGGCATTGATTCTGCTGAAACCCCAATGGCCCTAACAAAATTATTGACGGCCCACAAGGATAACAGTTTTCATACAATTCAAGCCAAATCCTGGCCAACTGAGCATATACGTATGCTCAAACGCGTGCATGTGTGTGAACAGAAAACTTAAATTGAAAGCCAGAGAAAATTGTCAACTCTCGTATGACTTACGTATGAAACTTACCAGCCGTGCAAAGGCGCATATCCTCGTCGTAGCCGTCAGAGCAATCGGGCGCACCATCGCATAAATATTGAATGGAAATGCAATTACCATCGCCGGGACATTTGAATGGCTCGTACGGATGGCAGGCATCTGTGGAAAAAAGGAGAAATGCAAAACGCACCATGAAGGTTGTTATAAAATTTTAATCGAAAATGAAAATATCAATGCTAGAATCTACCTTTAAAAAACCATTTACAAGTTTATGGTTTTTTCATGTACAAAATTTAGTACGAATTTAAGGCTTGCAAATTACATAAATGTAATATCACCAAAAAGTCGGCCTTAGAAGTAAAAAATGGCAAATTGCCCATTCAAATATTGGTAAAAATGAATATATAGCTTAAATTATAGCTTTTCTCACTATTTAGAGAATTACATTAAAAAGCTCAATATGCACGAAGAGATGTTAAATCGAATTTAAAATGATTAAAATGATCCTTGTAGACTGAAATCGAAATTTCACTATAAATTAAAAAAACACAAGTGTTTTGTTCCTATAAGAGCTATATGATATATTGATCCGATCTCGATGACTTGAAATATTCAGCGTATTAGACGAAAAGTAACCTGTTATAATAACATTTCATAATTGTAATGTCTTAACCACGGACTATAAATATATAAAAAAAAAAATATAAATTTAACGAAAATAACATAACGAAAATTTGTACAATTCGTATATTACATACACAATTAAATCCATTCTACCTCTGTGTGTTAATCAAAACACAATAGTAGAATGATGCACAAAACGGTATCATTGTAATCGTATTTAAGCGTACTAAGCGGATTTGTTACCTCGTTTACACTTTTTTTTTGCCGATTCGATTTTGTTTGTTATCATTTACATCTGGGATTCACAGAGTTGATAAGTAATTCTTATTTGCAGTATTTATGACGAAAAATGTCGACGTTTAAATTTCAGTACAATACAAAAAAAGCGATTCTGCCTTTTTTGTCCGATCTAGATGGTATATTTATCCGAACATTAGACACACAATAATACGCATATTATGTAAATTTGATTTGGATATCATGGTGAACTAAAAAAAGCTTATATTTTGAACGATTCCTATGGCAGCTATATCATATAGTGATCCGATCGGTGATATCTGGTCTGACAGTATTTCTGTGTCAACTGATTAAATAAATATAATGACAAGCCCCATTATCGCAGAATGCATTAGTTTTCTTTTCTAATAATCTGTTATTTTACAGTTCTACTACTCTCAATGATTAAAATAAAAATGCTGGAAAAACGAGTCAACCTATTTTTGCAAGTTGCAAGCTATACGAAATATATTTGTACGTCTTTCTTTTTAGTTTTATTCCTTTTCCTACAGTTTATTGCCATCCTCCTTCAGTTGGACCTATTTGAATTGCAAAGTTAATTTCAGCATGTTAGTATTTATTGCTGCTACTTTTAAAACGAGACATCAAATATCCGTTGGGGTGCTGAAGATTTAATACCCTACTTCTTATTAGCAAAATAGTTTAGTAGTGAGATTTAAGAAAAGAAAAGTTGTCCTTACAACAACTGAACTTTGATCCGTGTCAATGGCAACAAGATGCTCATTTGATAGTCGAAGTGCTGAACACTTGGAAAAGTTTAATAGAAAACTGTAGTGACCGGTTGAGGAGGAAGTCTGCAAACAAACAAAAAGTAAAACTTTGCGCATTTTGCTCATGCTGAAAGTAAATTGAATTCGATCAGTGCGCACAGAATTTAGCGTTGAGGCTGCAGGTAATTCTAAACGCATAACTTTTAAAGCAATCTTTTCCAAAGCAAACCCCATATCACCATAAAATAAGTGCATGGAACGGCAGTCACCAGATGATGAAAAGTAAACGTATTCTTTGTGGCGCGGCTCTTTTTTTCCCGGACAATACAGGCAGACAAAGAAAATAAATACCTAAGCCAGACGCCATCATATACAGAGACCTAAAAGTAGAAGTGAAAATTGCTGCTAAAAGCCATGGAAAGCTTTACACCAAAGCATAACCATGTATTAGAGACCGCCACGTGCCTGGAAAGGCAGACCAATTTACGCTGCTGAAAAAGAGATGTGGTAAAAAATTTACAGTCTCGGCACAAAAGCAAAAAGGTCTTAAAAAAGCAAAAACAAGCGTAAGTTAAAATGCAAATTTTCAGCGGCGCACATACATGTTAACAAATGGCGCTGGATATTAGCCATGAAAGCAGCGCTAAAAAACAAAAACCAAAAAAAAAAACAACAACAAAATCCAGAATAACAATAAATTCAATTAACCTGCCCCTTGTTTGGGTTTCATTTTGATATCGTTCCCCCGGAACTCCAGCAATGTCGAAATACAAAACAAATACCTCCCTTGCTCATCATCTCCTAATGCGCTTTTTAGGGCATTTTATGAACAGTACAAATTGGTGCCAGCCAAAAACCATTTGAAATATGAAAATAAATTAATTGCCTTGATTGTCTGTTAATGTTTTTTTTTTTTATTTGTTGTTTAATGATTTTTATGTTTGTTTTGTTTTCTTGCTTTTGTGCTTTTAATACTGGTTGGCTTTAACTGCCTTTATCAATTATGTATCCTTTTTCAAAATTGATTTATATTTATGTTTTTATTGATATATGCATATATCGTGACTTGAAATGCTTGGTTTTAATTTGTGGTTTAAGTTAGGTGGTCATATTTCATTTGTTGTTTAATTTTCCTTTAAAATATATTACATGTATGGACAGACCGATAAAAATGTTGATATTATTTATTAAATATGACTGGACGCTTGGCTGTTTATTTATTATTTCTCACAACTAAATCACTATATATATCTCTATGTATTATTGTTATATATATATATGTATATATATATATTAATTTTCATAAAGAACCAACGAATTCCATCTTCGAATCTTGATTATAATACATTTATTTTATTTCGTTTTGGAATTTTGATACCTTTTGCACATTGCATGGATAATAGCAAGAATATAAGTGCAAAATCCTTTCTCGAACACTTAACTATAAAAGCACACAAATTTAAATTTGAATCAATTGATGCCTGATCAAAGGTTATTCCTAAGGCAACTAAGCTGATTAACCGAGAGTTACACAACATGATTAATAATGCATCATAATATGAAAACGTGCCACAAAATGAACATTAAAGTGAATCGAATGGAGCAACACAAAACGATTTGACAGCTTGACACTAACTGAAATCTTATCAGAGCATGACCCTTTGGCCAATTTGGCCAGCATCTTTTGACCTTTTCTCCGAGTCGTTGGATGCGTGAAATTTAGCTGCAATTTTACTTCACACAGTTCGCTCAATAAACACGTCTGCGTGAATTATGAGATTGCTCCCTGCTCTTTAGGCTTGTCAATTACCCCAGCAATCTCGGCACATAAATTCCAATTGTTCCAACATCAAATAGTAATGAATTGCTCGGGCGTCTTACAATGTTTCTTTTTATTTTTCATGTTTTGGAAAATTATGCACAATGACAACGAAATTAAGTTGTCTAGCGCTTGAAAGGTGTTCTATGTATATATGTAATATTCACACGTCCCAAGTTCAAAGGCCAATGTTGCCCAATGCTAGACAAGCATAAAATTAAACTTGGTCTGGCTTTGCGCATGCAAATAATTGCCAACTAAGCTAGAGCTAAGTGACTGAAAATTGTCATATTCAAAAGGATTTTGGTATTTTAAGTAAGTGTAACACTATATGCACAATTTATACATTATTAGTTTTGGAAGTCGACGTATTTATCAAAATGAATCCTAAATGTTATTTATAAGGTGTGTGGATTCTTAGTAGTTTAGTATATGTTGTCTATAAAATTTGTTGGCAAATTTTAAGCATTACGATAAATGGTATCAATTTATTAAAGATCGGTCAAGTATCTATTATTTAAGCTTTCTTGACTAGATAATTTTGGCTTAGATACATTAATATATACTACCAGAGAATCAAACCGGAGCCGTGAGCCAAAATTAACCCATTGAAGTTCAGAATCAGAAGCAAAACTAAATTTCAAATTTTCTTTTTAACAACTGATATCTGAAAAGATATTATTCGAAACAGGGTGTCAAGCTGGAAATGAAATCCCGATTCAGAACCGAAACTTAAGACTTTTTATGACAAGCTACAGAAATAAGAGCAATGACGTAAAGCTAAGGCTTTGAGGATATAATGTGTTTTAAAGGTTTCCTACTCTTTGTCACGAAATCGTCAAATCCCGAGTTTAGCTAGGTGTTCCTTTCAGTGTTCTGTCAACGGACTAGTGAGTGTACTAGGTATATTATTTTCCATGGATATTACTTGCTTAAATTGTTTGTCATAAAAGCTGCCTAAATCACATTTGGCTTTTGATAGACCTCTGCCCAGCTCAATTGAAGCAGATGGTTTTCCTCGTTTATATGGAACAATTAAGGTACAGCAAATATTTAAATATGAAAATTATTATTTATTCATTTCAATGCATGTGCAACCTTCTAGCTCAGTTTTGTTTGAAGTTATCAAAAGTTTCATTGCTTGAACTGAAGGCAGACTAAAACTAGCCTCTCTCAATGGTAAAATGCGAAACCATTCAACAAAGCATATTTGCCTGTCACTATGCAGTATTTAAAATTCTGCGTTTACTTAAGAGTGCTCCAAACAAGTTTAGTTCTTTCAAATAGAAACGAGTCCGTACAAATGTAGGCAACATAATCATGATTTGTTCTCTATCTGATGCATACGTCACATTTTGAGGTCGGACACACTGAAGCAGAGCACACAGAGTAACAAAATGTACTGTGGTTAGTCATGTCATGAATTTTTTTTTCATACCAGACACTGAAACCAAAGAGACGATGCTAATAAAAATGGATACCAGGATGTGTTGCGTGTGGCGTACTCAATGAATGTTGCACAAATGTGACACCTGTGGCAGCCTCTGGTAACTGTCTCGATAAAACGAATATTAAAGATTGTATTGTAAGCATAAAAATAAAAAAAAACACAATTTTGCGCTAAGAACTGCACGTGACAGGCAGATGGAACGAATGAGAGACGCATGGAAGCTGTTTCACCAGAAATGGGAAAAATGTTGAGACATAATGCGTATACGCAATATATGTTTCTCATCTCGTATGTCAGGCTATATTTGTTCCACAACCACATCAGCTCCAATTGCACTACACCTGACCCACCCAATATGGTCTCAGGGCACACAATGTGGAGAGCTTGTTTCATCGCACATAATAACACGAAGCTCCGGCTTTGCAACAGTTTATGCATTGTGGATTGGCAGGATATCGATTATAGACATGACTTAATCAAAGAATATGCTGTAAATACGATTAATATTTAATGAAAGGCAAAATTAATTTTTGCAATAATACATGTTGAAAATATGTGAAGATGTCAATATAAATTAACAGAATCAATTGAATATGCAGAGTAATTATTTTAAACTAGCCCAAGACTTTACTTACAAATATGAACAGACAACTGGAAAAATAACAACAAACATGACTCATCGAATTTAAAGGGAATCGTTTTCATTCCATAGCTCTGAGCGCTTCCTGCTGCTAAAACCATATTCTGGGAAAGGCAAACAATATTCTGCCACAACATGACGTATACGCAATATAAACTAAATAATTACAAACACCCACACCCAAAGGCAAGCAGCACGCTAATGAAAATTACTTTTCTTCTCCTCTCTCCTTTCGGGCAGGTTTTGTCCACTCGCATGTGGTTTGTATTTATTTTAGCACTTTGTTGCCTTGCTCAACTAGTTTGATTGCATACAACTAATTGTTTTGCTTATAAATTAGCACATTTATATGCAGTAGCACGTTCTCTACGACAATGCTGACGTAATTTATTATAGACCCCGGTGACATGCATCCTTACAATAGACTTATTGGCATCGACCAAAAGGAATATGTGTTCGAATTAAGTATGTGAAGGTTGCTCGAAGGCAACTGAAAATGTACACGAACCAATTTCCCTTGCTGACAACGTATCTGAAATTTATTCAGGACTGTCAGACATGCTTCAGTCATTTATTAAATAATGCAGCTCAAATAATGTGTCAATGTTTCGTTAGATACTTTGTATTGTGTGGTTAAAGTTACTCGAGCTGTCTGAATCCACGGTCGATCACCCAATCATATACAGTCAGTCATGAAAAAATAAATAAACAAAACAAGTTTCTGTCTTTATAGCCCTTATTAAAGTTGCAAAATCATTGGCAGTGAAAGGTAATAGCTTAAATATTTCGTCTATTCGGTACCATCTTTCTATATTTGTATTTAATGAAATATATAAAAAAAATTCTGACATAAATATTTACTTTGAGTGTTTATAATTTTTTTTTAAAGCACAATAGTTGATTTAATAAAAATATTTTTTAAAATATAAAATACGTCCAGGTGTTTGAATTTTGAATTGTTCAAAATTGAATTGTTAAAGTTATGATATTATTAATAGACAAATAAATATGGTCCAAATTAGAGTAATAATAGATTGTTGGTATTATAAATGTTTGTATTTTTTTACCTTTTGTTCCTTTAACTAATATTAGCGACATTGTAAGCGCAGTAGATTATAAGTGTATACTTTTAATGTAAGGGAACAAAGGCCCAAAATAAAATAAAATAAATTAAACAAAATAATAATGATAGAAATATATCTTCCGATAAATTAAGCAAGTCAATATATATGTATATGATCGATATTCAATTTGTGTAGATATGACAAACTAATCAACATCAAGAATTAATTAAAGTGGACAGGAGTACTAATTATATCCATTTATATACCGAAATATAATTCTGACCTGCAAATCAAACTACTACTAAAGCTCTGAGCATGAGTTGCAACTTGTGCATTGACGTCATTTTACATTTTCGTTAATTTGACATTTAATTAAAATGCGATAATCAACTAATTAAGGGGCAAAATAAATATTGTATATACGTATTTAATCTGATAGAAAATGATATACAGATATTATCAAATTTAATTATCTTTAGTGAACATTACTTTGAGTCTACTTAATTGTAAAATTATTTTCACATTTTCCATTAATTTTTGTTAATCACATAACAAAGTAAATAAATCAAGACAATATGATTTCAATAATAAATTCCAAAGAGATTTTCTGCATAAATTGTAATTTTAATTTGCATTTTTAAACGAATGTTGATCTTTTATTTCTTTAAGTTATTCATGCATATTTTCGAGAGAAGATTTATCAACTATTGGAATCTATTTATTGTTTTTCACTATTTTCAACTATTTGATGAATTTGTTGTTCATTAAAATTATTGCAATGAATATAGCACCATACATTTTCCACTCTTAATAGCACATAAAAAAATTTTTCGAACGGAAATAAAACTTTGCAGTGCCGCTTGTATTTCCTGAAAAACATATTCCACAGCGAATGGAAAACGGTGAAAATGCAATAATAAATTACATTTTCTGGCATGTATGGCTTTAAGTACTACCAAAGAATAACAGCTGTGCAACGCAATGGCTTATAAAAAAGTTAAGAAAAATACTGCAATTCGATTGACCGAAGTTAAAATACTTATACGACTATACTTATATATATGCGGATTTAAGTTGGTCGGTTATATTATACCAATTTGTAGAAAGTTCTTTAACATTTTTTCGAAATTGAACTTTTTACATTACATTAAAAAAACAAGAGAGAAATAGTTTGATGCCATAACTTAGTCCAGCAGATAACAAGTAGCAACTAAAATGGTGGGTTTAGCCAAGAAATACTGTCCAAGTTTGCCTTTCAAATTGCGATAGATATAAGCTAGTCACGTTCCTTCGAAGTTTGGTAACTGTATCTCTTAAATTATGGGTGATATGGGATTTTGGAAATTTTGAGGCCGGGTATGATATGAGAAGGTTCCTAGTAATCTTCCTTTCAATCTCCAAGTAACTTAAGTTCTTAAATTACTGGAGATATAGGCTTTCGAAGTTGTTGGGGGCGGGAGTGGGCATGGTGAAAAAAATTTTGGAGTACGCTCTTAGTAATCTACATTCCAAGTTTGGTAACTTAAGCTTTTAAATTGCGGAATATATTGACTTTGATGGTTTTGATGGATTTTTATCGATTTACACTACCAGGTGCATCGGTTTAGGTAGGCGGAGAGGGCGTAGCCATCCAATTTATTATCGATCTCTTAGGGAAGTTACCAGTAACTAACTAACTAATTTGGTGACTCTAGCTGTCAAATTGGTGAGGATATGCCGATCCCTGGAGGTTACCAGCAAGTCACCTTCCAAGTCACTCTATCTTCAAAATTGTCGGAGCTATGCGGATTTATCGATTTACACTTTCCGAAATATCGGCTTTGGCGCTTATGAGCGCAGGGGTGGATTGTTCATACAAATTTGATATTTGCTTTTAAAGGCGGCTACCAGTAAAATAAATGCCAAATTTGACGGCCCTAACTCAAAAACTGCAGATGATATAGCCATTTTAAGTTTTTAAGAGCGGGGCCTGGTAGTGGCGGAGGTGGGCGTGTCATATGCTGATCTTTGGAGGACATCGTCAACAGCCTACCATCCAAATTTGGTGACTGTCACCTGAAAAACTTGGGACATATGTTGCTTTATCGATTTGCGAATATCGATTTTATCGGTTTCCTAGCCCGCTGATGGACGTAGCACTCCAATTTTTATACTTTATGTGACGCGGGTACAGACCAGTTTATGTTCCAAGTTTCAAGTCCCTATCTCTAAGAGTATCGAAAAAAGTTGCGTTCATACAAACGGACAGGCAGACAGACAGCAAGACGGACATTGCACAAAACCAATATGCTATGACACCCTCGGTATCAATGTATAATTAGCTTTTACCGTAAAGCATTATAACATTTTAAAAAAAGCATATATCCTTAAATGGCATAACCTAGGCAATTATAGTTTAGGGCTGTGTTCTGGGAGCGTTTTATTTTTCCATAGACAATTGGTCGATGGGAACTTGACCGGAAATGCATACATCGTTAAGGTGGCAATTTCTACTTGCCTTTTTCTTGCTATAAAAAATTTAAGAATACAATCAACCTTCACAACACCTCATGCACGGAGGTGTCAAGCCAATATAATTGGAGTAAAGGCTGTAAATAAATTCTCATGCATAAGGATATTGCTAAAAGTCTACCATAGCAAAACTTCATAAGCAATTAAAACAGTTAACTTAACCAATTATAATGTAAGTATTATATTAAATTGCTTGTTGTTCCCAAACAATAAAGTTTATATTGTGTGTTGAAAATACTTTAATATATATGTGAAGACCAAATATGCTTAACACTACCAAATTTACATCAAAGTTCCTAAAAAGTATGTGAACATGCTTAAAATAAACATTTCAATTGATTAAATTCAATGTTCACTTGGCTCTTGAGAAGAGCCACAAATTACCAAAAATAGGTTGTGGTAGTTGTAACCCACCCGCAAATTTTCAACCATATTTCGTTTGTTTTCGTTATTGGATTCTCGATGATTTTTTTGTTTGTATATTTGATCGTTTAGCACGCAACAGACAAAACCATGTCATTAAAGTAAAATAAGCGAATTCGAGCAAACACACTCGCCGGTCTGCCTTTTACGGACAGTCTGCCTCGCTCTCCATTTTGGGCCACAGAACGCCCCAAAAATATTTACAAAATGGCTCAGCAACCATGTGCCTGTCAGACTGTGGCTGCAATCATCCAAACTGCCAACGCCACTCACAATTCTCATTGTCATTGTCCTGTTGGGGTTATATTGTGGTTGGTTTTTCTATCGCTGAGTGAAGCTTGGAATCGAGGGCATGTGTTCACAATGGGCACGCTACATGACATGATAAAACACATATATTTATATATATATTTACTAGTTGTGCAGTCAAAGTTCCCATTTGTCACTATGCAGAACGAAAATACGAATTTGGTTGCTTGGTAAGCAAATGTCTGGCCAAAGTTCAAACGTAATAAACACAAAACTGCGAATTCTACATTATTATTCACATGGTAATATAGCTATAGCAATTGCAATTCGTTTCTATTTTCTTGTTTGTTTTGCACCCCTCGTATTTTGAGAACATTTTCATTTTCATGTCAAAGCATGCACATTTAATATGTGAATTCTAATTTAAATAATGTATATATAGAAAAGCGTAATATTTATTTTATTTTCCTTATGCGAAATTTTAATGGAGTATTAAATTCAACTAGCAACTATTTTTTTTTGAAAATAAAACAAAAGAAAAATTAGAAGGGCATATTTTATTGTACGAATCACTCAAATTTTTGAATTGAATAAAAGTAAATCTATTTATTTAACGTCAAATACTATCAGTCCACACAGAAAAATCCGAACAGTCATTATAATATATTTAAAACAAGTCAAATAAATAATAAAAATAATAATACGAACATTTTTGAAGATTGCTGGAGAAGATGCACAGATTGGGAAAACCGCAAAAATGCGATTAAAAATTTGTTATTAATTACAGATAATATAATACAATATAAAGTATAAAGCTCAAGAGAAACAGGCAAGAAATAACGGGTAAGTTGAGACTTAACAGAAAAATTAAATTGACTCATCTGCGTATCAGAATCGCTTTCACTATTTAGTAATTTAACAAAAATATAACATTTGCATAACACAACGATTAGTTTTTTGAAATGGAAAAAAAAATAGATTTAAGTAACTCTTCTGATTAATCAGCCTTGATTCATTTCTAAATGGAAACGTTGGGACGAGTATAAATAGATTTGCTTAGCGGCTTGAATATTCCCCATCTGCAAAATGCAGAACAACTATCCAATCTAGTCGTATATAAAGTCAGGCCATGGTTGCATTGAACCCCATACATTTTGATTCATGTTTCGCCCTTTAATAATAGTGTTCTTCCAAATGGATTGCTAAAATTGACTTGTGTGCAAAAGCATTGCAACAACTTTTCACCCACTTACACATGCAACAGCGTAGCACACACAATTAAGTGGATGCCCCCCAGAGCGACTGTTGCAAAGGTGACACTAAATTAGAAACAAATGTGTGGACACCTGATATAGCAAGAGTGACAAAAAGAGACAGACAGACATAGAGAGAGAGAGAGAGAGAGAGAGAGGAGAGTGTTGATTATACGGCTGCCAGTAAGTGTCCGTGTCGAAGGATAAAAGCATAAGGAAATCGTCAAATTGGTGGAATTTCCGTTTCCTGCTTTTACTATAATGTCATGTTGCCTGTCGTTTTGTTCGTTTGTCATTGTTAATGGGGAGAAAAAACTTTATTACATTTTTTAGAAAGAGAAGAAGAAGAGCGAGTAATGTGAAGAGCGAATCAATTTTATTACATGCCGTTTGTTGAAGAGCAACTAAGCTGTCCGGCTGAATGTCAGGCATAAAGTTCCCTTTAATTACACCAAACAGACCATTAAAAGGCTCGTTCACACGTAATATATGTTATTGTATTTGAGCTGGAGCTGACTTGAATTAGTGGAGGATTAGCTCGTATAGAAGTGGTATCGCACTCAATTTTTATATAATTTTACTGACTTGTTGATCGTGACGAAGTGATTAAATGCGGGTTCTTAATAGCTTTTAGTGTAGATTGCTTGCCATAAAGCATATCTTAATCTCGCCTGCCTTTACTTTGGCGTATATTACAATTCTGTAGGACGCACACACCTTGAACGCGTAAACAAATGTGTCATTCTAAGTATAGCATAGCTATGTATATAAGCAAATGTCAACATATTTGTGTGGTCGAGTCGCCAAGTATCCAAGGACCTTGCCTTGTCTCGTTGACACATTTGTTTTCTTAGGTAATTGCCGACGGCTATTTCTCTTACGTCACTTGCTGAATGACCTTGCACTTGTCTTCGGACACGTTGCAGCTTAAAAAAAAAGTTTAAATAATTATCACTTAAGCTGCTGTCGCGGAAAATATCACAACTAAGCCAGCACCGCACATGGCCAAAGACGTGCAAAATTAATTAATGCTTGGGGGACGAAAGGAGTGTGGCCATGCTATAGAACTGCAGAGCAACAAAAGCCCAGTCATGTCTGTGGTCCCAGGCAGTCACTTAAGCTAACGGCATCGTTGCTTTCAGCGCCATCATAACGCTGTAGTGCCGTTTAAGTGCAGGCAATTAAATAAATGTCAAGATTTGAATCGAAACTTCAATGTTGTGGTAACTTGTTTTGGTACAGAATGACCCAAAACACGCTAATGTACATAGCTTAATTAAATCAAGAAGCTACAATAAGTATTTATTTAAGCTATATTTATATTTAATTTGTATTCACACATATAAAGCTATGATTATGCGACATATCTAAATGTATATCTTCAATAAAACTTGCTATACATCGGACCTTCTGCTGAAGGCAGCACATAGGTCGGCTATAACCTGATTGTACTTCAATATTAATGGCTGTTATAGGAACAATCAGTCGAAGGATGAAACATTGTGTAGTATTTGCTATAAGCAAAAATGTAAAATGCAGTTCACAACAATACAAAATAAAAAAATTTTAATGCCGAGCAAATATGTATATTATAGCGGAAATAACTCCGGTCTATAGAATATTTAGTATTCGGCTTGCATAAGATAACCGTTGTTTTTCGATTTAGTTTACAGTTAGTCAACAATCAAGTTTTTTTATGCGGCCCTAAAACATTGCATTCCTTGTTTGTGCCAAACAAAACTTTCCAACTTCGCATTGCAAACGGTTCCCAAATGACAGGACATTACCGGCAGGCCAGAAATTAATGAGTGGTAATCATGAGAAATGTTTGGTTTTCCAAATAAGTAAAAACATCAAACGGCAAAAGCACACACACACACACACACATCCAAGCCACATAGGTCTCTGAGCCATGTTGACGCACGTATTTGCCAATTGCTGCGGTCTCAGACGCATTCGTTTAACTTAGGCCTCTAATTGAAAGCACGTTAAGCCAACAGCTACTTTCGAGATAGTTGTTATTGTTGGTTTTGACGGTTGTTGTAATTGATAAACGAGGCAAACATTCGTTTTGATTAGCGCTACTGTCGCTTCCACCTGCCACGAGCATGACAGACTGTATTCAAGGCGAATATACTACTGGGCGTGGCTCTGGGCAAGCTTAACGAAATTGAATAAAGTACGCCGTGGCGCGTCTGCAGTAAGTGAAATTCGCATTAAATATTAATCATACGCCACATTGTCGGAAAACGCAAATTACATAAGAGCTGTAGACCCAAAACCTCCCCCTCAACAACTAAGCAACCTTTTTTGTCGTACTCCTTAGTTAGCATGGCTTGCTGGTGTTAAGGTAAAAGCCAGAAGAGAACCCAAAAGTTATTCAACTTTTTTCGCTGCCAGCTGCGCCTAATCACACGCCCTAATAACCAAATTACAAATGTCCCTAAAGATGGTCGGCCCGGCATTTTTCAGGCCACATTTCAAGTAATTTTTTGTCTTTTCGAATTTTATATATAATAATAAAATTGATTGACTCCTTGCTCTTTCGACCTGCGAAATAACAGTAAGTTAATTATTTATTATAACTGTATTCTTAAAGCATGTAAAAAACTCAAATGTTTTTCAAGTACATAAAACATTTGTTATTCAAATATTCTGCGAATTTTGTTTTTTCTAATGGCTTAACGTTCTGATAACCAGAAGGTATACATCATGCTATCAATTTATGTTTGCTCATATCAATTTGGCAACAATACTCGTGCTTTATTTTGAAGAAATTCTCCCACTGTCAAATTGTAAGCCCAACATCCGCATTCAAATCCCATCTGCATGCACGTGTAACGACAAAATCCGACACTTTCTGCTCGGGCTCAGCTTAACAGGTCGCATTTGCCAGGCTCGCGATAAGGTCAATACTCACACTCCTCCCACAAATCAAGAAAAGGGCAACAAAAAACAAAAGTGGAAGTAAATATGTAAATTAAATTCAGACAGAAACGAGCAACAAACAGGCACTAAGGTGGCTGGGATGCGAGCAAGCGGCTGAACAGGTGTTATAGAAAAATGCACTACACTTCATAAATTATTTACATTAAATCATCTGTGCGAGCCAAATGCATTGACAACACTTTAAAGCGTGGAGATAACGACTCCATTTTACCCAATTTCCTTCCAGTCTCTACAGAGACAGACCCCCATGGGCTTTTGCTCAACCCTCGTATGTGGGAGTACTGAGTAGAGCACCAGCTGCGGCACCTGCTCAGTTAAGAGAGAAAATCAAACTGGCATAGGCGTATGTAAAAATATCAATATTATATAATAAATGTCATGAATTACATTTTATTGCACCCAGATTTATTATGTCGCTTATCTATTTTTCTTAGAACAGATTAAGAAATTAAATTAAATTGTGTATAATTGAATTTTTAATTTTAATTAAAAAAAAAGTGGAATGGCATCAATCTACAACTTGCTACTTAGATAGTTTCACATTGTGAAAATACGTTATCTATTTATTATTAAAATTATTGTATTATATGTATGTGAAATCGGAGTAACCACAGACATTTCAGAAATTTCAACACACAAAAAAATATATATTATTACATGGCATTGAGTATTGCACTAAACTAGTCACATATTATACAAATGATAAAAGATAGCCGGGCACATTTTCATGTAACAATATTAGTTAAATATCATGATGACATTACTCCATAATGTGCAATAATATGATTTAGATAAAGCTGAAATAAGTGCATAAACATTTAAATTTAATAGTCGAATAATTTTCCTATATTTTTGTGACAATATAAGTCAAACAGAATTATTTGTTAGCGAATATTTACTCTATAATATGCAATCATTTGATGATTGTTCAAATTCGTCAATTGTTTTGGACCATTCTCTCATAAGAAATTAGCTCCGGAAGACTCGTTCAATAATTTATGACGAATTCATTTTAGCATAAGCAAATCAATCAATCAATGGCGAAAGGCTATCAGCTGCGGCACGACAAATACAATGGCGACAACACGCCCACATTTCCGGTAAATGAAACGCCCAAATCGAAACAGGAATGGGAACAAACATGGCTAGAGACAGAGTAAGGTTTGGCAAATGGCGTGTCAGGCACCATCTGGCAATCCTAGTCTATTTTTTGTTCGTGCATTTATCATATCAATCCAAACAACATCCCTCTTGTTGCTTGTCTGATTACTGAACGGCTCGAAATTTCACGCCAAATTTTCCGTTTCCCACAAGCTTATCAGGCAATTAGTGAATCTGTTTGCTCTATTTTCCTTTAGATTTACGCCTAACAAATCAACTTCATTATTTCCAATTCGCCATTTTGATTAAAATTAGATTAAATTCTGGTTGAGCTTTTGCTTTTTGCATGCATTTGATTGCCCTAGTTAATGGCTTTGTAATGGTTTTCGTGATTAGCCTGAAGGCCCAGCCAAAATAAGTTGTCTTTACCATTACTGACTGTCATTGCCGGATCGAAACGTGGATTCAGCGCGCATGATATAGGTGAAAGGTTGCCACATTTTGAGGGAACCACTCTGCCCGCAGGCCGACGAGTGCCAATTAAATGTTTTTGCCATTTGTCATTGAGGATTACTAAGGTTAGTCAACGAAGTTGTATTGATTTGACATTTCAGTTGATTCCTGCGGGGCTTATACTGACTTCTGGTGAGTTCAAACATTGGCATACGTGCGTTCAGATAGTAAAGCTATTTAAAAGCTAATGAAATACCGATTTTTTTTTCATTAACTAAATATCCTAAACTACTGGTTCATATATCCATACTTCTACAATCGACAGAGTCTGGCACACATTTATTAGTTAGCTTATGGTATTGAAGTTCAGAAAATGAGGCCCAACTTATATAGAGCTTTTAATACGAACTTTAAATATTTAACCATTTAGGTAAGCCCGAGTGCTATGTGGCTTCTTGGGCAGGAAAGTTATGCAAAATTTGCTTTGGTGGTGGCCTAATCTAGCACTAGTGCAACGAAGTCTAATAAAGAGTATCGCCTTAACCTCTTCTGGATGAGCCCGTTGGGCCAAGTGGGCTCCAGAACCAACTAAAGTCCGGCTCATTTCTGCTATTAAAGCGCTCGCGCTGTCGCTGTCATTTTGCCAATGCCACAATGAAAGTCATAAAAGAAACGCCGCCCGCACGTAGAAACTTAAATTACTGCCCCCTGATCATAATGAAAATAAATAAAAACATTATATAAAGAGGGAAGGCAGGGAGAGAGAGAGAGAGACAGACAGATAGGCAACAAGGAAGTCATGCTTGTTATGGAGGGAGTGGGAATACTTTGAAAAGCACAGCCAACGCAATACTACGAAACACATAAAACTTGAGCAATCGCGCATAAATCTTTGGCAGACAAAATGGCCAACGGTTGTTGTTTGAGCCATGGCAAACTTTGCATTGGCTTTCGCAAACAATAAAAGTCAATGGCGGGGAACGTGGACGAGGTCGCCATGGAAACTATTGGGAGAGCGAGCGGCAGTTAAGGGAAGCGCCGTGTGTCAGGTGATGGCCAGGTATGGGGTATCCTATACGCTATACTCGCTGCTGCACTGGTAGAAAAATGTGGAGATTTCTATGGCTCGATTTCGTTTATTATTATAAAGTTTTGTCGTAAAAAGTTGCTGCGATTTTATGGAGCAGTAAAAGGATTGAAAGTACTCAACTAGATAGCATCATGTAGCTAGCTGTGTGCGGGCATAAAATTATATAATATAAAGTAGCCAGTAGCCAGATTTCAAAGTAGACATCTTTAACATTGTTAGTTTAATTTAGTTTAAATAAAATAACCACCACGTACATTTCCATTAAACCTGTTTTTGTGTATCTTGCTATTTTATTTATTGAGAGCGGAGACAAGAATGCTGCGCGTGGCAGTATCGGGAGTGATCGGGTTCCACATTTTACAACAATTGCCGGATTCATGTGGTATCCGTATACTGTGGTAAACATTTTTGAGTTACCGGACATAAGAACAAACATGAGTGATACATGTGACACGACAATTGAGTGGGGCTAGACCTTTGCGCAAAGTAATTTGCGAAGCGATCGGAATGGCAGATGCTTAATTTTATTTAACAGCACGCAAGTCTACAATAAAAAATCGTTTCTATTGACCAACCTCTACAACAGCTGATTAACAATTGCCACTTCTTTGCACTGTGTATAACGGCACTCGCCACGTCTTTCGCTCTCGGTTTGCCGCTCATTCGCTCGCGAAGACCTTGAATTGCCGCATGGGCTATAGATGGGTCGCCTCTGGCCTAGTGTGTCGCACAGCGAACACAACTCGTTATTTGGCTGGTTCTCGCTGCTGCATGCTCCTTTTGTGAAATAGAGGCTCGAGGTGTGCAATAATACGTTCATATTCAGTAATGTACTGCAGTCAAATTCAGAATACTCTATGTTGGAAGTGTGTGTTTGTACACTGCAACGAAGGGGAAAGAAAACGCCTCATGCCACATGCTATATTCTCTTAAGAACGTGCACAAGAATAGAGGCCAAGTATGCTGTGAAAATGATACTTGGGAAGTAGGAAACGTCGTGTGCAAAGATCAATAAGAGCGAAAACAAAAAAAATCTCGACGAATAATTCGTGGGTAATATTATTGTACTTAGTTGATTTTGTAAGTATAACGGCAGAAGGAGGAGTCTTCGAGTTCATAAGGTTTATACACTATTTAAATGAATCGGATCAAAAATCTATGGACATTTCTGAAGAACAAAATGGCAAAACGCAGTCGGAAAACTCGAAACAAATTAAAAGAATGGGTGAATATTCCAGCCTGTTCGGACATTACAAATCTAATACATTCAATGAAACTGTGTGAGTCCAGTTATATGTGCTGCCAAAAGCAGGCATTCGAGTAGTAAGATAATTTTAACATTTTATCCTTTACTCGAATAAGACTTAAAACTAGGTGTCAAAACACTCTTAATAGTTTAAAGAATGGATAACATTGGATTTCAAAATAGTTTAAGGTAATGAATATTGTTAATTGTTATTCACGTTTTTTTTTCCATAAGAAATGAGAAAATATTAATTTTTTCCTTTGGATACGCAGAATTTATTTTTACAATTTTGCAAAAGATGCAAAAACACAAACGCGATTACGTCAGGATTCGACGCAGCAAGTTTTCAGGGACAATTACAGAATTTGCTAAAAGCATGTTGGCTCAAAGGCTTAGAAAAGTGACTCAGGCAATGCATGACCACAAACAAGTGCCACCTCACAAAGAAGTTTTCGCAAACGACGGCCCTAAATATGTCAATTCACCGAATGACAAGTGCGTAAATTTCAGAGGCCAGAAGCGGCCATAATTTTGAAAAATATCCAGTCTTCACATTATTTAAAAAACTGGAAATGGAAAATAAATTGAAAAGGTTAAGTCATTGACTGAAATAAAAGTACAGCGGCATAAATTGGAAATGTGAGCTCTGCAGGACATGCCGGATTATCCTTTCTGATTTGGGCCCTCAAAACCAAAAATTTGTTTATATTAAAAATAAATTTGGAAAAAATAAATAACGCATAAAACCAACATAAACTCGGCAGAACAACGGAAGTCATACATACCAGACTTTCTTTATTCTTCAAGACACCTGTACACTGTTGCTGAGGTCTTTAATCGTCTGTGACAACTTTTTAGACTCTGATACCTAAGGTATCCAGAGATAGATACTTGAAAGTTGGAACTTATGCTGCTCTGTGCCAGCATTAGGTGTTACGTCCACTAGGACCCTAGGAAATCGATAAGGTCGATAAAGAAACATATCTTTTAAAATTTTAAAACTCAAATTGGTTGGTAAGTTGTTGACGAAGACCTTCAAAGATCGGCATATGCAACGCACACCTCCGTCGACCAAGGTTCCGCTCCCAAAAATCAAAAATAAAATTTGGTTGGTATATTACTGGTAGTCGCCTTTATTAATTGATAATCAATTTTATGGCCACACTCACACATGTGCGCATAATCGCAAAAGCCGATATTTATGAAAGTGTAAATCGATAAAACCCAATATCTTCCAGAATTTAAAAGATAGTATCACCAAACTCGGAAGGTAACTAGCTGGTCACCTCTTGCACAGATAAAGACAACTTTTCGGACCACGCTACACCCGCCGTCTCCAGGACCTTTAAACCTAGAAATCTGTAATGAACATATCTTCCACAATTTGTAAGCAAGAGTCACCAAATTTTGAAAGTATGTTACTGGTAACTCCGTTAACAGATAAAAAACATTGGATAGCACACACACTCAGCCTTCCAAAACTGATGACGATAAAGCCATATATCGTCCACAATTTGAAAGCTGGAGTCTCCATAGGTGAAAGGTATGTTGCGAGATTTTGTTGTTAAGATTTTGGCCTAGGCTCACTTCTCTCCCGCAATTTAAGAGCTACAGTTACCAGACGTGGAAATCAGATTATAAGGAGCCTTCTCTAATCTTTGTCATTCATTTTTTAGTAAATTGAAAATCCAATATCTCCCTAAATTTTAAAAGCAAACTTGGAAGGTAGATTACTGGGAACTTCCATCAAAGATCGGTATTTCATGGCTTCACCACCCGACTCCTGTTAACGTATGGTATTGGAGTATTTAAAGGTATTGGTATCAGAGAATTTAAAGTCGGTTAAGCCCGAGAGAACATTCTCTCTTGTTTATTTCTAATTACACTAAAAAATGTCGTTAGGAAATATATTTAAATAATAATAAACAATTTCAGCCAAACAGATTCGAAACTGAGTTCATTCCCCTGCTTGCACATGGTTCTATCATCACACACAATTACTGATCTGTATGGTCAGATGTTGCTGTTATTTCATATATTTTATTTGCAATCACAATTAAGTACTCGAGTCAAAGTTAAATCAAAGGTCACTAAGCCAGTTAACGTATGCCTGAATACATATAAAAATATTATAAGATATTAAAAATGTTAATGGTACACGGTTAGGCATATTTTAAAATCAAATCCCAATACCCCAATATTCGTGGCGTGTCTATTTGTTGTCACGTCAATCGCATAAAAAGCATTTAACTCATTTGATGTCACCACTTACTATTAAAAAGGCGTTCGCCTAAAATATTGGCATACAAAATCAATAAAAATATTTGTATCGCATAGGAGTTATGCGTGGCGACTAAGATTTAAATCACATGCGACTGACAGGTTCATGAATATTACCGGTTTTATCATTGTTTTTTTTGTTATCAAGTTTCTATTAAATGGCAAAATGCGTGTATTCAGTATTTTGGTCTGAACAACTGATTTTTTTTGTCTTCATCTGAGCCACTTTCTTCCTCAGCATTTATTTTAATTCAGCTGCGAATTTTGGCTTGCTTACAGGGTAACTATCAGTCAGACTCTCTAAACTCTATATTCTTTTCCTTTGTAGGTAAGTGGCTTGTATGTCATATATGTTTGCAACGGTAGCACATAAATCTGCAAATGTGATAAATGGCTATAATGCGTAGCTTAATGTTTATGAAAAATAATGATGATGAGCAGCATGCTCAGCTGCGGAGGTCCTCGACTGTTCGTGACTACTCGTTGCGGGGGTTCGTGTGCAAAATTTACCATGCCCATTAGCCGAAATTGTCAAATGTCGCTTGTTCGTTGAAGCTTTTATTTTATATCTTTTTTTTTGTGGGGCAGGTAGGGAGCTTGCCAGCTTACCAACTGCTGCCTTTCAGATGTCAATTATTCATAAAGTGCACATACGTCTGCGCTCATTACACATATGCCCCGAGTGTGCTCTCCAATTGCTTTAATTTTGCATGATATGCATATACTACATATATGTCAGTGGGTATCTGTATATCAGATATCATATTAATTTGATTTACACAGCGCCACGTGGAACTTGTCCTTTTCGCCTCTTATGTTTGCCTGGGCTTTGGCTCTGCCATTAGCATAATTTTGCATAATTTAAGGTACGCCTGTCCCGAATTCAAACTTGCGCCTTTTTGTTCTTCAAAAAAACATTCTCTAACTTCCCATAATTTCTGTCAAATGTTACATAAATGCCGACTCTACTGAATAAGTTACTCACGAAATCGAAAAAGTTTTTTCTGGTTTCTCGGGATTTGTTTGACTTGCTTACACTTATTACTGTTGTGGCTGTTGTTATTACTGCTGCTTCTGTTGGTATGTGGTCCATAATTCAGTGTAGATTTTCATGTATTTGGTGAGTTTGCACAGTTGTATGTCTTAGATGAATATAAATGGACAAATTTTGAACGAGACTAGCCAAAGTTTTTACAATTTAAATACATTATGAATGCCTTCATTTGCTTTTAAATGGAAAATAAATGCAGCACTTTAATTTATGAATCAATTGCAGAAGCAGGAGCCCAGCAAACAGTTTCAAATACACAAATATTTTATTTGTCAACAGTCAATACTATTGACATATTATTCGTTAAAGTCGTTAAAGGGTATGTTATAATTGATTTAACAACCTCCTTCAATCATATGATATTGACCAAGTCTACATAAACTTATTGCAATTTATATTGGCTTTTGAATAGCAAAAAAAAAAACGAAGCACTTTAATATCGAAATCAATATTCTCAACAAATAGTTATTGGGACAATTAAAACTTTTTCTTTTATATCTAATATAATTAGTACAAGTTTTAGTCAATGTTAAAAAATTTATATTTCTACTGTTTGCCAATTTTAATTCATGAATCCAGCTGGGTAAAAGTTACTCACTCGACAACTAATTGGGCAAATCGAACGGAATTTTCTATCTTGTAGCATATAAAAAATTGGTTCTTCGACGGTGTTTAGACAAAAGATTAAATAAAAACAAACGAACCTGTAGATGAAATCAGACCTTGAATGTCTGCTAATACTATACGAATATAAATAAATAAATAATATATATATATATATATATATATATATATATATATATATATATATATATATATACATATATACACACACAGAGATTCATTTTAAAAACAACAAGAAAAGGAAAGAAGCCATTAATACATATACAAATACATAAAATAAGTACTTTTGCCTTATTTATTTGATGTAACCGCCAAATCTGAAGCAATACAATTTTTATTTTTATGTGGCCTTTGCTTTCTATTGCGTGCAGTGTTCAGGGTTATCCTCAGCTGTGCTTTCCGACAGGCTAAATACACAGCTGCATGAGTAATGACAACTTTATCGTTCATCTGTTTGGCTTGTGTCCATTTGAGCTAGACGTGCGTGTAGGAGGAGACGGGGTTGGGAGTGGCATTTGTCGGCGCTTTTGTTCAATAAATTTGATTGTATTATTTTCTTCCTGTTCACACGGCCAATATTTGTTCTGTTTGCCTCTTGTCAACGGATATTGATATTGTGTCGCTTGTTGAGAATCCGCTTGTCTAATAAATTAAAATTGTATGCAAATATTTCGTTGGGAAGTAACGAATAGTAATCAGGACATGTCTTCGCAGTAACTGCTCATGGCTTATGAATATTGTCCCGGGCATTTGGCATCTATTATGCAGGACAGCACTCAAAGTTCAACCCAACCATAAACATGAGTCAATGCTGCCATTAACAGTTACAAATGCTTACAGCGTGAGGGTCGCCATTTTTAAAGAGATCAGCCTGACGCGTCTGCTTTTTACAGTCTTTGTACTTATCCCTTATCCCAAATATTCTTGTTGAAATATACATATGTATACATAAGAAACAAAATTCATTTATTATATTATTCAAAAATGCTTAATGCCTATCAAATTTGTAACAAGAATGTCTTATAATATGACAAAGTATTGCAAGCATTTACCAATAAAATGTAACGTAAGGAATATTAGTATACATATCAAATTCTTGCTACGTTCAAATTTTTTATCAACACACAGTAATCAGGCCGTGCATATTTGTAATTATTTATCTTTTTACCTATGTCAAACGTTTTTCTTTAACACATTTTATTTCAATTATTAAGAGTATTCAAATTTAAATCACCACTTATTTTAGTTTAATACTAGCCTTACCTTTTCCTTTGATGAAATCATTATTACAATTATTTTATTTTTATTATTATTATTATTATTATTAGTATTATTATTAGTATTATTATTATTATTTAATTTGTGAGTCACTGTCTGGAAGCGAGCTTTGAACCTTAGTGAAACAATTTTCAAATTCTTATTGTTAAAGCTTTATATTTGTAAAATCAACACTTCACAATTCTTGAGAAGACAAAAGAAACAATTCAGTTGTTAACTTTACCTTTGGGGTTTCTTTCACAATTTATAATCAAAATGTATTAGGAATATTTTGTATGTATATATATTCTTTGAAAAGTCAGAAGACCACAAATAAATTTTTTTTTTAATTTTATCACGTTAAAAAATTTCTGTGTTTGAGCTCTATGCAGGCCCATCATGCGATGCCTGATTTCCGGTGCCGGAATAACTGTCAACATAAGGAGTGCCAGCGCCATGCACCACTTGGAATCATTGATCAGCACACCCAATGCAAGTGTCTGGGCGAGGTGAATGCCTCATCGATATTCCTGGAAAACGTACTGGACTTAGCTAATACATTAGCACAGATTATGATTATATGCGGATTGCACGAGTGCAAGGCCAAGTCAACCGTCGACATTATAACGTATGCCTTTCTACACTATGATCAGGTATGTTACTGCATCGACACGGTCCCCAAGAAACGACTTCGCAAAGAGGATCTCTTCCACGAGCTGGGCAAGAAGTCCCTGATGAACAAGGTGGAGGCACACCTGACCTACAACATCATCAAGCGCGGCTTCAAAGCCTTCTACTATGAGCCCAATCAGGAGCTAACCTACGACGACCAGGGCAGACCCAGCTACAACGATGAGTGCGTCTGGGTACATGCCACACGCAAAAGTGCCGAGAGTTATGCACGCTTCGACGGCCTCTCCTGCAACGAGCAGTTGGCCTACGAGGCGAAAATCAAGATTGCTTACAAGAAGTTCTACGATCGTATGCAGACACGCAAGCGACAGCCAGAGGGTGATGATTGCAACTGTTGTTTCTGTGCCAAGAAGCGGGGACATCTTGTCTACGCCAAGGAGCCGGTGCCTTGCAGTACCAAACGCAAGCCGAAGCATGTATGCCCCTACTGCTGCAAGAAGAAGCAGAAGCAGCAGTATACGCATCCAGCCCGCCAACTCGGCAAGTGCCCCAAGTGCCATAAGTTACGCAAGTTCTGCTGCTGCACCAAGATGGACTTCAATTTGCAATGGGTGAAGAGTATCTGGGATCGCCCCGATTTCAATCAGTATTATAAGAACGAAATTTCCGAGATTGAGCAGCGTCTCATCAAGGGAGCCTGCTGGCTGCCGCCAGAGCCGATTGCCGCAGACTTTGCCGAAGAAGAGGGCGAGGAGGAGGAGGGCGAATATTCGCCCGAAGCCCAATTGGCTCTAGGTGGCAGGAGCGTAGGAAAACCACCCAAAGAAGACGAAAAAGAAGAGGAAGCGCCGGCACCCTCGATTGGTACCGAAAATGTTGCTGAATCTGCGGGCGAAGCAAAGGAAGGGGAGGAATAAATTTTCAATGCTCAATAATTGACTATTTTAGGCATAAATCAAAATTACATAAACTTCTAAAAATAAATCAAAACGTCTAAATGCAGTTGTTGACTCATAAAATGGGCGTCACAAAAATTGTTCAGTAAAAAATGGTAAATGTGAGCAGGCCAAGTTCTATCCAATAGATTATAGGACCGAGACATTTTAAATTTAGAATATAAGTTCTCGTATATTTTATCGATAACTGCCACATTTAAGAATATCGATACATACCGATAATTGATATTTATATACATATCAAATATTATTATTTATTCATACCTAATATGATATATATATATATATATATATATATATGTGTAAGTAACCATATACATGTATGTATAAGTTAAGAACTATGACATGCGCGCCTTGTCAGCATATTTCACCAACGCTGAACTCTGTCGGAAATATCCAAAACCAATCACAAATCCAAATCACCAATCCAAAACGAATCACAGCCAAGTCGCATGAAGACAGACGACACGCGCGCCTTGTCAATATATTCTACCAGAGGTACTCGGACGGGACACTCCATACCTCCACCAATCGGACAACGGCGATCAATGCGACATCGACAAGACGCCGGCACAGCCGGTTCGAATTAAGTTCTCTCAGAAAATGATCAGGTTTTTTTTATACCCATTAAAAATGGGGAAAAAGGGTATAATGGTTTTGTGCAAATATATGTAGCAGAAGGAAGGCAGAAGGAAGCATCTCCGACGTAATGTATATATATTCTTGATCAGTGTCAACAGTCGAGTCGATATATCCATGTCCGTCTGTCCATCCGTCCGTCCGTCTGTATGAACACGCAGATCTCAGAGAATATAAAAGATAGAGACATCAAATTTGAAATATAGGTTCTCGTATACCATATGCAGATCAAGTTTGTTTTATTTTATCGATAACTGCCTCTGTTTCTTGATTATCGATACATTCCAAATTTTTATCAAGCTCGGTTAAGAAACACCCAAGTTATAGTCGAAAATATATCCTCATACTGATCTCATTTCTATCAGCAGCCGCAAGCATTTTCTGTATGCATCAATATGCTAGCGCATGTGTGAGAAAGAGATGACATGATATTCGAAGCGAGCGTCAATATGTCTTTGTGTATATTCTGCATACCCCCGTTACCCCGTTACGATTGCGTGTACGTATGTATGCACATACATGTATGTACATATGTATTCATGTATATGCACGTGATTGTTGCCAGTCAGATAGGATCAGCTCGGGCTTGTGAATAAAAACATGCGCTCGTTTTTTTACTCTTCAGTGTCTGAGCTTGCTATAAGAAATGAGTTCACTTGCAGACCAGCTCACATTTGGTCGCAAAACTTATTATAGGAAAATTTGCCAATAGTTTTGGAATATATTTAATAGCTGAGTTCAGGGTAAATCGCAGTCGAGCTCACTCAATTATAGCACTCCTACTTGTTTGACATTTGAGAGTTTATTTATTGTGTGTTGAGTCGAAAAAGGGCGAGAAACCATTCAAGTATATTTTAGATTTATTTAAATCGAAAATTTTATTTAAGTAGCAACTACTTATATAATCAGATATTATGTACGCTGCTAACAATTTTACTTTGACCTAATTAAGTGAAATAAGTTAAATAAGTTCCCCAAAAATGTAATACAGCTAGTGTTACATTTGAAATTGCTTCTAGGAGAAGGCACCTTTTCCACTTAAAGACTTCTTTCATCTTATATCTTTTAAAATAAGCTCCCCCAAGAATATTATGTAACTAGAGATACATATAAAATGGCCTTTTCTAGGAAAAGGAAGCTTATTTGGCTAATAAGCAAAACACAGTCCCTCGCTCCTTGCTCTTGAAGGTCTCCTTGAAAAGCATGCAATTGTAATTCCAAGCCCATTTGTTGCCACATATGTGTGTATGTGTGTATGAATATAAGTAGTGCGGTTATTATGGCATAATACGTGTGGGTCTGTTCAACTATGTGCGTTTCGCTCTTAGACTTCATCACAACCGCAAAGTGCAACTCGAGTGCCGTCAACACTTATTCTTGCCTCGTACACACAACAATTCCCCTGTGGCCTTGCGCTGAGCACCAGAACCTACTGCATTTGCATCTATCCGTTGCAGTCATTTAACTCGAGAATACATTTCAAATCCACAGCACTCCTGTCTTAGTTCTAGAATAATTCAGCAGTGAATGTGGTTCGTGTTGAGCGCAGTGCTAAATGTGAACAAATAATTTATGCACAAGTTGTGCAAAAGTAAACTGATAGGCATAAGAAGACTTATTAGGCTATAAGAACATTATCTATATCAACATGAAAGTGGTTGCGAAATTATTTAAATAGGAATTTTTAATGCCAGAGGCTGTATTATCAAGAATATTTATTTTTCACTTACGTTGACCTAACGTGCATTAGATATTAAAAAGTGTACTGCTTTCCATGTCAATAACATCAAAGTCTATAAATTTGAACATTAACGCTAAAAAATAGTTCTAAAAGTAAGCAAAGCCCCGCAAAAATACAATTGGCCCAACAAATTTAGAAAGTATTTAAAAATAATTTGAAAAAATTCACAGATTTGGGTTTTTTCTGAATGGGTTTTTTCCGAATTTCCCCAATCCTTGCAATAAAGGATGAACCATTTTACATTTTCGTACCTCCATATGTAATATTGTCTTTGAATTTTTTTTCTTTTAAAATTTAATTTGCTTATTGACTTTTAATTGAATAGCATCTCATTTATTAATTAATTAAACAATTTTTGGTCTCATTGAGTCTTTTTTAGATTTCCCCAATTCTCGCAATAAATATTGGAATATTTTATATTTATCCCATATTTATTATATATACGTTATTGATTTTTTCTCTCTCATTTCAAATATTCATTTACTTACTTACTTTTTTTACTTTCTTTTAATTTGTAAATTTTATTTTTATTTTGACTTCAAATTTTATTTTTATTTTTTAAAACTCATTTGTCAAATTGTAGGCTGTTTTAGTCCATATTTAATTAATTAATTAAGATTCAAACAAAATATTCTTTCAAATCTAATAACACATATGTATGTCTTAGTCGAGCATTACGACTGTTCCAATTCAATTTCTTTTTCTCAAACTTATGCTACTCGCTTGGGTTATGGCCTTAAAAGTTTGCCTTGTTTATTTGACTTAGTGGTTTTAGTTGCTGCTGGCAAAGAGTGGGTGACAAGAAAGGCAACTAAAAGTGATATGCACAAATGTTCAATTTTAGTCAAGGCTATGGGCCCAAAAGTTTTGATTTCAAGTGTAGCCAACCCAACCAATTGAGTGTCCTTGCACTATAAAAAAAAACACTTATCGAATGGCTGGCAAACACAATGGCTGCCAATTTAAATTCACTTTGCGGTTGAGCCTCTATTATCCGGTGCGAATCAGAATTTACACAAAGCAAAGGTGCTAATTGATTTCAGTTATGTTATGTCAAAGCCACAAAATCCGTGGAGTAGAATTTGAATTTTGAAATGTAAACGAGAGAATCGTGGGAAATTAGTTAAGCAAATTATCTCTCAAAAGTTCAATATTATTTTCATTACAATTGGTCGGCATAGCAATATTTATTGCCGGCTTACAATGCAAACGGATAATTAAAATGTGTAATAATTGCTGAAATTAAATAATAACATAAATTTGCGAAAAGAAAGCCGAAGGATTGTTTTAGTTTCATTTTATTATGTAGTCTGAAAATATATTTTAAATTCAAATTAAATTTGTTGTATACATATATATATATATATATATATATATATATAATGGATATGGATAAACTAATAAACTTTAAAAACTTTTAAAACTAGTTAGCGGATATCCTCAGGTATCCTTCCAAATGTATAACTTGCAAAATTGTTAACCTTAATCTGCAGACACTTAATTAAGATACAAGTTTGATAAAGTCAGGCATAAGTTAATTTAAGCTAATACCTTCTTGGTATTAACCAAAGGTAGCATTTCACACATATAAATTGCATTTCAAGTGCATTGAATTGAGTCAACTAAATATTTCATGTCCAAAAGCCTAAAGTTGTACTGCTAATATACGTGTTATTTTACCAACGAACACAAGCAATTCATATGATCCAGTCAAAGCTGAATATGGAAAATCTATGAGTTACACAACCACAGCAGCCAATTTATTGCACATGATGGCGTTTCAACACCACCAGATACATATTGAATTGCTTTTAATGCCCGCAGTCAAATTGGATATTCAAAGCCAGAAGCAGTCCACAAAAAGCTCAAAATGCCCGTTCGTTGGCCAAGTGCACAGAAACTCACAAGTGGATTTCGAGTGAATGCAAATACAAATACTCTCGGCCAATGAGCATCTACATTTCTAGTTAGAAGTAATGTGTTTTTGGCTAACACGTCTTTGACAGAACATGACTGGCCGCCAGTCTGCTTACGAATTCTTGCATTCGAAATTGCATTTTTATTTTATTTATATATATTTATACATTTATATATATATATACATACTTGTGTATATATGTATATATACATATATATATATATATATATATATATATATATATATAAATGCCTGAAAATATGCAAACATATAAATGTGGCTGCCATGCAAAACAAAAGGGTTTTATTGTCAGCATCTAGTGAGCTTATTTAAATAAAAATTGCATATGTTTTAAGCTAGCTAAGCATGGATAAAATGGCATAAGTTTATAGTCAAGTAGCAACTATAAATAAGGCCTACAAAAAAATCTCTGCTTCAGCCAATTTATTTTCAGCACGTACGCTTGATAGCTGGATAACTAGATACAAGGCAAAGATTTTATAAATCTAATAGCTGGATTAACATTTCTTACATTGACAATCCTTACACTTCGCGATTCCATTATGACTCTTTTGTCGTTAATGTGTGATTGGCAAAATTACAACTTGATTTATTATTTTTCTTATTTGTCTTTGCAAAATGAATAACAAAACATTTAATTAAAACATGAGACAGGCGATAACCAAATTTGAAACAACAGCTAACAACCAAATAAATAAAAACAAAACTTACGAACTCAAAAATATTTCATTTAACTTTAAATTATATTTAGAAACAGACTGAATTTCACACTCATTAATATTCCAACTATAAAAACTTGGCTGCAAGTTTAAATTATTTCCATTGTTAAAGAAATTTACATTGTAAATAAACTACTTTTCTAACTAACGTGTAGAAACCAATATAATAGAGAAAACGAGCCTTAATCGAAAATATGGTAGACTTTTTGGTTTCTTTTTACAACAAACACCAATCTATATTTGATGACTTCTCACTCGACTGTTGGATGCCAGTTGCGACTACTCGGCAACGTTCGAGTGGCCTTGTCCTAATGAAAAAAGTGATATTTTATCTTCGCTTACTTTGTATCCGCCACGTGATAGCGTATGAGTAATGCATAAAAGTCCTCGAGGTGGGCTCGAGGCCCACCAGCCAAACTTACATATACAAATAGGTATATAAATATTCAATAAGCTTTGCGTGTTTTTCGTTTTTCTATTTGTGCGCTCGATGCAAAACTTTTAGAGCAGTCGTAAGAACAAGCACATTGTGAATTCAATGTGGGAGAATGTGGAAGAATGGCAGGGCAAAAAAAGCAGAAACAAGAAATGCCGAGCGGAAAAAATACTTTCACTCCCAGTCGCGGTGGGTTGCCCATAAAATTGACAAGCCGTAAAAAATATATGTATAAAGTGCCCCTAGTTATTTGCTATTAAATGCATGGACGGGTGGATGGATGTTTGTAGAGCAAGAACTTTGCTCTTTGATGACCCACAGACCAACGTCAAATAATATTACGCCATAAAAAACGGCGCACTGTGCAAACTAAGTTGGCAAAATATAGCTCACTGCCCTCGCCTATACTATACAAGTCGCAGACTCATTACTAACCCCTATACAAGCCATTAAGGTATGCATAATGCGAATGCTTAAATAGGGAAACGACGTCAGACCGAAGCTCGCTAACTAGCTGTGTCTACGTATTTATATATATCTCGTGTGTAATACGCTTTACATGCGCTTGGATTAAAGTTGCGCGAAAAAATCGATTGCATTGACCTTTACCTTCGAACCAGGTTCTCGTTGTTTATTGATCTGGCTATTGTGAAATGACCATATGACCATACATGGCTGCTGTGACCTGCAAGCTTGTCATAAATTTGCTAAACAATTGAACTAAAATAAAACATACGCCTTGAACTGTCATATTAATAATATATTAGTCGAAAGAAATTAAGATTTGACTTCATCATACCCTCAAGAATCACTTCGTTCATTGAATTTGAATAGACAAGTTTATCCATTAAATCAAATAAATATTGAGGGAGAAAATAATTTAATATTTATATACGTGGATGCACATATTAAATTGAGATGGAGGAATTAAATCTTTTCTATACCCTGACCTCATTTAAACTGACAAAAAAGGATAAAGAAGTTACGCAAAAGTATGTCACAAGCAAAAGAAAGCATCTCGGATAATTAAGTATATATATTCTTGAATAGCAATGGCAGCCAAGTTGAATTAGCCTTGTCCGCTTGTATTTATCATTTATTTATAATTAGCTACAACTTCTTAAATACTACAATAGAAAAACTTAAAGCTTTGCATTTGGCAGATGCAGATCAAGTTTATTTCATTTCTTCAATATCTGCTTCAATTTACAGAATGTCGATACTAATCGATTACCGATAACATTAAATAGCAAATTACATGACAGGAAACATATATATTTTATGTAAGCACATATATCAAAACATTTGATTTGAATATATAAAACGTGCATATAAAGATCAAATATAAAATCGCCCTAAAAGCTAGTAACATTTTCTATACTTCTTTCTAAATATATGAATAACAATTTCCAAAAATTAAAAATACCTATATTCCATTTTTCAGATTTTTTAATAATAGAAAATATATCAAAAAATTCTCGTGCAGAATGCTGATTTTTTACAGTTCACGTACATTTTTTTCTGGGTATATGGCTTTCAAGACTTCTTACTTTGATCCACGCGATTCTCATATGAATGCGATACGAAATTAATCGGTGCATCATTAATTCGATGGTTGACACCCATACGACCACTGTCAACTGTCTGTCACTGTTGACAATCATTTACAAAAAGAGGGTAAAATATATGTATGTTTGCATATGATTGACAAGCGCTGGAAAGATTTTGGCGATTATGCGTCGTATGCGGGATGAAAAAACCGTATGGGTTTAGGGTAAGGCAATTTGCATACGCACATCTAATAGTTTATAGATTTGCATATCAATGACCATTTTGCACAAAGTTGGCGAGAGGGCCACAAATCACTGCTGTGCTCGTATAATTAAAATGTCAACATAATTAAATTTATCGCTGTAGTAGGATACTTTGTATTGTGTTGTAGCTTGACCAACTCGTCGGTATACCAATTTTATGGTATTGGCAAATTGCTTACAAATTACTTTGGTATTGTGCTTCTCTGATAATATACATGAAATGTATCGTTATTATTTATGTCGGGCTGGAGGCACACAAATTGCACTACCCAACCGATACACATTCTGCTCTCTACCAATAACAATAAATTTGTATTTAGTAAACTTTGGCTATTAGTGGAAATGGTTTAGGGCTTATTAAACGAATATTAATAAAACTGAATATTTGGCAAAGCAATTCGTTTTGAGTTTACCATAATTTCATTTCAGGTGCAGTGCCGATTTGGAATTAATTATTGCATATTCTTAGCCATTTTCTTTGAACTCTACATTGCCATTTGTATTTTGAAGAGTTAAATGATTTAATAACCATGTTATTGAATAACTTAAATTACTTTATAATTTGAATGGATGTTAATTGCATTTTATGTTTAGCTGGCCAATTATAATTCAATTAAGCTTAATCAGCTTGAATTGTGAATAATCTACGTGAACTGAAATGCTTCAAGCAACTAAATAAAACAAAAAGCAAGACATGCATACAAATATGTATATATATATATATAAATATATATTTTCCCTAAATCCATTAAAAATCCATAAAAAGTATATAATGATGTTATGCCAAAGTATGCAACACAACTTTGATTAATTTGCTTATACGTAAACGTAATTAAAAAATTAATCAGAAGACCGAGTATATTTATTTTAAACAATTAAAGCTGTGAAATGACATCCAGTCACTAATATCTTATCCCCTTTTGTTCACACATCGGTAACTATATGCTTTCATGTCGCCTAATTTCGTTAGCTATTTTTGGCTGCTCTCCTTCTTATAAATATGTATTTTCTTATTGTGTAATTCAATTAGTTAAATACGCTCCATGCAAACCAGGCTTTTATTGCGTTCTGTGGACAATGTTGAACAAGAATGTTTTTGATTCTGTAGCTTTAAGATTGTAATTCAATTGAAATCAGCCGTGTGTATAGGTGTGCTTGTATGAGAGTGTGTGTGTGTGTGTGGGTGTTTTCTACCACTCGAGTGCACATTCGGCAAACCAGAGCGGAAACAAATGGAAAACAAAACGGAGTATACTCAGCGGCGTTTGCTGGAGCGTGCCACACATGCAAATATAAAATACAAACGCGCCCTGCCAATGCCGGGGCCAATTATGGCTTACAATATTTCGTGCTGCCATTCAAGCTGGTTGCCCATTTACGTGATCATTTGTGCAGTGCAGTTGCAGTTGCATGTTGCACAGAATAATGATGGCAAATGCCACTAAGCCCCAAAAACCAAAATCATGATTACGCGCACATTATACCAAGTATTTTACACTGGGACGTAAGTGTAGCTGCAATTTCTTGTTAGCCTCAAGTAATAACCGTCTAGATTATTATTTTCCACTGCGGTCTTTCTTGCCCGTGCCAAGCTCCTAATTGTATTAAAATCTTTCGGGTCGGGTGAAAGTTACTCGTGTGTCAGCTGCTTGCGCTAATGTTTCGAAATTAATTCTTTTTTTAACTAGTTCTTGGTCCACTGTATTGTTGGCCAAGTTTTTCGCTGCGTACCTCATTAAATATAAATAAGCGAAACCGTAAGCGGAACTCGTGCAGCAAAACTTTTAATGGCTTTCTCATAGGTGAGAGATGTGAAAGACGAGGTCGTCATTAGAGTACCATTCAGATCGGTGTCGGGTGAATTCATTTATCTTTAGTTAGTAATTCGAATCGTGCTAAGCTGACTTAACCTCAGACTGCTTATTATTTTGTGCTCATTGGCTTTTCCTTAGTCGGTGCGATTGACTACTATGCGAGCATTTAGTCTCCTCACTATAAAAACTACAAAAAACGAATTGACTCCGTTCAGTAGCAATTGCTTCTCTTTGCGTGGCTTTAACTAGAAGTATAATCTCCGTTTGTCTTCGTACTTCAGCAGGGTTCTTCCAATTCATCGTCCTTCATTGTTAGAAACGTAAAAGACTTCTTTAACTTTATTTTATTTATTTTATTTCTCACTTATTATCTAAATCTTTCTATCTGCTTAACGTTTTCTAATACTACTACTAATACTACTTTTATATAACTTATTTGGCAACTTTAATTTTAAATTTATAATGAAATTTTTATTTATTAAAACCTTTTTAACTCCTCGAGACAGTTTTTAGGTTCGGTTTCAGTTAAGTCATTGCTAATCGTGGTCATTAATTTTAAATGAAATTTTATAACCTTTTCAAATTGTGTTTTCAATCAAGCACTGGCTAGCTGCTGATACATGGCATACCCGCATATATATTTTATGCAGTAACTAATTAGAATGAAAAGTAAACGCAAAAAATGAGTTGATAAAAAATACCCTTTTTAAGTGAGTAGCGCTCTACGTTTTTGTTGCACCTAGCTTGGATCAGCTGCACAATTGTTTACTTCCAATGCCCTGGGCCACAAAATTATGACCAAAGCTGCGTTCGTTACCGTCAACGGTGGCCATAAAGCTGGTCAAAGCCAAATGCCAGAAGCACAAAAGGAACCGACAATGAATGGCTAACATGCTGAATGATGGTTACCGACGAAGAAAACAGGAGAATGGGGCATGCAATGGAAACGCAATGTGATGAAAGAAAAGTCCTTTTATTGTCAGCGGAAAGCCACAAAACTGTCCAAAAAGCTTAAGCGTTTCATTTTGTTTGTTGACTCAACGGTAACACAATAAAGCAGCCACTTCAAGTTCCCCGCAAATCAAATAAGCTTTACATTTGCTATTTACTGAATTAAAGGAGTTCAGCTACGAAGTTTGTTCAAAATGCACACTTAGTATTCATATATATGGTATTTGATAAAGTAAGTATGGGTAGTACAATCCCATAAGCCGTCTTTTCAAATTGAAGCTATTCACTATTGGCCAACTGCTTATGTTATTTGGAAAAAGGACTTAATTGGTAAACATTGTTAAGAATATTTACAGACATAAAGGCATATGTATTTAATCAATAGTCTTTTTCAATGTAACGACTAATCGTCATAATATGTTATTGATTATCATTGAAGCTCAATTTCCCATGAATAATTCATTTATAAGGAGAAATTATAGTCATTAACATATCAAATTATGGAATGGCACATGATATGATTACATATGATTATTCGGTAACATTTCACAATCATTATTCCCGTGCTGACCAGAATGCTTAACAGTTGCCCCTTTTCACCTGACAGTATGATTATAGCTTATATTTTCCTTTGAAAGTGAATACTGGGTTTCTTATCGACAAGCACTTTTGACTGACTCATGATTAACTGAATTTGACAGAATAACGTTCTGCGACCGCAGCTGCTGTCATAGTGTAAAATTTATATTATGACCTTTGATTTGGCATTGAAAATAATTTTAATTGGAATTTTGCATGAAATGAGAATTACAATTGCAATGGATACCTGAAGTTTGGTGGAGCCCGTGTTATTTAAAGATTTAACAATTCAAATGCATTAATATTAATATGTACATATGAAAGGAAAACTGGAATAAATAAAATTAACTAATGGTAGTACTCATTTAAGTATAAAACGAATTATTTGCCATATAAAATATTTTGGAAATTCCAACATAAAAATCAGAAAGTTGCTAACGAATGAGGACCAAAGGCTCGGCTAGTTATATAATTTCATTCTGAGGTTTTTATGCAAGCACAAAATAGTTGCGCATTTCGATGACCAAGGACAAAGCTAATTTAAACACCTAAATGTAATTGAGTCGAAAGTAATCCACTTAAAGTTACCATTGTAAATTGGTCGCTTCTGCTTTACTTTTACATCTTTGAATATATTTTATTATTAATGATAACGATATACTGGTTTGCTTAAGATGGTGTTAAAGCATTATTTTATGTGTATTTATATATATATCTTTATCTGTTCCCTGAGTTGAATACTGTCATATATTCAGAAAATAAATCACACAGAAATTTAAAAAATCGCCCCGAAAAAAATAAAAATCACGATGAAAACAAGAACATTTCAAAAATTCTTAAATCTAGAAAATTCTTAGTTTAGAAAGTCTTTATTCTTTCTTTCAGGAATGATTATATTGAAATTCTAATACATGAATAAATTAATAAATATATAAAAATAAATATAAAATATAAAAAACTCGAATTTACTTCAATAAATTTAGATAGCTTAAATTTTGTGCAACCCTTTTTACTTTGCTTAAGTAAAAGTAAATTGCTATCGTAATAATTTAAAACACATGTTTAAAAAGAATACTTACCGCTACGTTTTTGTATCGGATTTGCCATGTGTCCGTACAAGCGGCTCAAATCGATGGCATTAGCCGTTGCGTGGAGCAACAGCAGCGAAATGATAAATGTTGGCCCGATCATCGTCTTTGGCATGGAAGAGGACATCCTGGTGCTGTATGCTTATTTTGCTGCTCCTAATTTAACTTAGTTCCTTTTGTTGTACGCGCGGCGAAATTGAAGCACTCGCGTCACTTTCTCACTATGTATCTGCGACTGAGTCCAATATTTTCAATAGATGTGGGTAAAACTTTCACACACGCACGATTGGCGCCTTAGACGATTGCTCGACAAAGTTTTATAGTCAGTTTGCGTTGTTGGAGCTAAAGGAGGGGAGAGACTCCAGCTCCGGCAACTTGATATGGTTCGTGTCACCGTTGTCACTTGGTGGTTTCTTTTTGCGTCTGGGTTCTGATTGAATTATTGTTGGCACTTCTGCTGCGGATAGCTAGTTCCGCTGCTCTATGTTGACTATATGCTAGGCTAATCGTGTTCTAATGGAGTTATACGCACCAGAAATTAGCTCTACTCTTAATTTACGTTCGTTACGTTAATTCGATATTTGAGTTTGCCGCTATACATGTAAGTATTTAATTTGTGCAGTTACAGCAAGCTATAAACCGTTGGGTTTAGTTTACGTTTTCGTTTCTTTTCTAAAATATTTCGGTATCGGTTTCGTTTTCGCTTAAACTTAAAATCCAAAAAAGAATTTGCAGGCAAACGAATATTATGTTTTAGTCGACTTTTTACATTTTTCTACACTGCAACGAGAAGAACAAATCAAAACAATCACGTTAATGAAAGTATTCACTTTGACATACACATATTGTTAGCTCTTAATTGGGATTGTATTTCTGGTAGCCACATGTATTTCCAAGTTTAAAATAAATTAAATGAATAATGCAATAGGGCTGTTGTCTAATATCCTCGAACATAGTTATTTAATATATTAATACAGTTTTATTTGCCAAATATCCCTTTAAAAATGTCTTTACATTTGAATGGAAGTCCGCCCGTTTCCTATGGTAGATACATGCTTCCTTTGCACAAAACCGTTCTTACCCCTTCTTAAGATCAAGTTATATTAATAGACAAGTATAAGTATAAGTGTGGAATGTTAATGAAATGAACAAATTGACAAGCAGTAAACTGAAAACTTAAATGAAATCACAAAAGTAACTAAGAAGTGAGAAATAAACGACAAATACTGAGGTGAATCAACCACTTAAAGTCTTCCCAATGATAATTAGGGTCAATATACAGAAAATTAACAAACACGGACTTAATTAAAGCATTGGGATCTTCGCATCAAACTTTCACATCACAAGCAAGAGCATACATACCTCTAATTACACTAACACAAATAATATATATGTACTAATTTATATAATCGCCAAGACACAAAATGAAACAACAAATTATATGGCAGAGCCGTCTAATCAGCTTAACGAACTTTAACAATTTTTCGGTGGCTACGAAAAGTTGAACAACCCTTTTTCTCGCCTTTAAGCACACACACCAAAAATACACACATAAGCACACAAAAAGTCACATATTCATATATATATATATATATATATATATATATATGTATACACTCTCGCAATCCTTGAGTGCCTTTTAATGAGTCTCTGGAGCAGCCAAAAAACACATACGCAGCAGACTCATTTGGAAATGGTGTGAACGTAGAAAGCTAGTAATAAAATGGCGCTCGTACCCGCACCTTTAATTATAGCAAAGTTAAACTCTTTTTTACTTTGCCTAAGAGCCAACTTCACACAAAAGTCAAACTTGAAGCAGAACAAACTTTTAACATACTTTCTGCGGCAATCAAAAATCTAGCTACGCTTTTGCTCACTTCGTTTAAGCAAGAAGACAAACTTTTTCTAAAACCTTTTCTTGCACAGTTTGTCAAAACAAAATATAAAAAAAATTCACCAACAAGAAGTAAATGACTGCATTTTAATTAGTCTGTGCGTCCCTCTTTGAATTGACACTTGCTCTTTTTATATACATTTTTTGGGGGTGCATTGACAATTCTATTGAGTTTTGCTCAAAGAGCGACAAAACTAATCCCTTGGGTTACCCTTAGTCGGCATTTTGTTGATATTGTTCGTCTGGTCAAGGCAAAGTGAAAACCCATGTTTACTAATTAAAGTTGACGAATCATAAAGCGTCTAACAGCATTTTTATGGCAAATTTGAGTATCTCCCAGAGAATTTGCTTTGCAGTATCAACAAGACACGAAGCAAATAAAATCGTAGATGCTGTTTATTTAAGGTTTATTTTAACTAGTGTCTAACAAAAAATGGGAGCTGAGAGGCTGCGGCATCTATAATCTCAAATCACTAAAATGTTACTTTCCTTAAAAATATCAAATTTGAAGCCGTAAATCCACTGGAGCATATATATGTAGGAAGACCACTGTTAAAACTCCTGACAATTCCCAAGCATACATGAGCCACATCCAGATTAAGTCAGAGTTCTTTAATAAACTCAAATAAAAGTTTTCTGCAAACGATTCAATAATAAAGAATTCCATGTTGAGTAACAGAAATGTGGCTCATGCCACATTCTACACCAGGGGAAACACAATTTGCGACCAAATTATATACACCAGAGGCCTAAGAAGCGAAATATTTTAAGACGTGTTTGCCCCGCTGATAAAAGCGAAGCCACATTGCCAAATAGTAAGATAGGCCACAAGGGCAGAGAATTGCACAGAAACAGAAACGGAAACTGAAGCAGAAGCAGACGGGCCATAAAGTAGGAATGTAAGTGACTTATTTTTGAGGTGGTAAAAATGCTGCCAAATAAAGTGACACAAATTGTTTTAATAAGTGGTGTGAGACGTACTTGACCATAAGTTGTGACTGAGTTCACTGGAGGCCAAGCACATAAAGTTGATAAAAATTAAAAACAATTTTAATTATTTATTTATCAAAACTCAGTCGACACAAAAGTAAAATAAGAAGTAAAAAATATTAAGCATAAATTAAAAAATAAGAATTATTTTTAAGATATATAAAATTTCCGTGGTTTTATAATTGCAAAATTATCCAACATCTGTGACATCAATTAGAAACAAATCAGAAAAAACCCCATCGAACCAATGTGCGAAAAATTCTGGCACTGATTTAGAAGTGTCGAAAAAATAAATGTAGTGAGCTGATGCCCATTGGAAATAAAAAATCATGAAAATCAAAAAGTAAATAAAACAATAAAGTGTACATTTTTGTATGTATATATATGTCGATCAGAAAGTGTAGATACCACCAAACTTAAAGCAATGCCTCAGGAAGCGAAATTAAGGCATATGTTTTTGGTGCCTTTTGGGCAGCTTTAAGGTTAAAAAATGTAAAAAAAATAGCTGCAGAGGCAGCTGCAAAAATCACAAAGAAGCATTCATTTGCATAATATGTAAGTAAAATATATCCAACCGACAAAGACACCGACTGCCCGATACTAAAAACAAACAACAACAACAACAAGTACAGAGCATTTGAGCTTTATATTCGCAGCATTTTTTCAGTCTTTTTCATATATATTTTTTATGGCGCTTGTGGAGTGTTTTTTGGGGTGCGCTGTTCCGTTTTCTTAATGCATAATTTAACAGGTGCCGTCAGTGGAGGGGGGCGGCTCAAATGAGAAGAGGCATAGCAACAAAAAACGTGCACAAAAGCAGGCAACAATCAACAACTCTGCGTGTTGTTATTCAAAGCACAAAAAACACACACACACATGAGTAATACGAGGACTAACGAGGCTAGAAGTGAGGCTGAGACTAACTCTGCTGGGGTAAATAATGTGTACAACGGCTGTTCCTGAATTCAATTCTTCGACACACACACACACACTCAGCCATGAAAAGGCACATAAGCGTGGAAATTTGATATTTTTGTTGTCAACTTTTGTCACTTGATTTGTCTTTAACAAGCTCACTACGAAGAAGATTCAAAATTTATGTGCTTTACTGTATCACACACACATGCATTCGCACAGATACACACACGCACGCAAAAGCACACATCTACAAAAAATGAAAGCGAGTTAAAAAATGCGCGGCTTTTTTACTTATGTTTTGAATTTTTATAATCTAGTTTTTCTTTTATGCATTTCTGTTTGCAGAACTATTTTTGTGTGTATATGTAATATATGTGGATGTGTGTGGGATTAAAACTTGGTTACAGTACGTTTGAGTACGAGCCAAAAAACTCGAACAACTATTTACAACTCCGCTTGAGTGTAAGTTTCAAACTCGACTGAAGCGTTGAGCGCATTGCCTGCGTCTTTTATGAGCTGCATTCCACTCAAAAGGACACCGAGCGTCGAGTGTATCTCAATCGCCTACGCGATTCCTCAACCCTGAGTGAAACACGAGCGCAGTTCGCGAAGCATGCGGTCTGCTCTTTGGCTCACTGCTGCTGCTGCTCTGTGGCTCTGTGGCCATTGTGAAATGCAAAGGTGATGCGAGAGAGTTCGCTTGAGGCACGCACATTACAACAAGTTGTTACACTGACGAAAGTTTGATTTGATGGTCGCGGCAACTTTGAAGAACAACAATGAAAACTACTATTTGCAAATATTCACTTTGACTAAACTTTTCTTCATTTCGTAAAATCTACCAACACGTTATATTTTATTTATATATTTTATACAATTTTATATTAACATTCATACTAGTCAATTGCTACATTAGATTATTTTAAATACTTTGCTTTTCAGGTTGCCTAAATGTTTGCCAATTGCCTATCGGTATGGCATTCAATTAAGTTGAAGTTAACAAGAAGAAGTTAAATCGGCCGAAATAGAAATATGTAATCTTCAGGTGAAAAATATAACAATAAAAACTAACATTTCAAAATTTTCCGTTTGGCTCAAGTTTTCTTCAATTCGCCAATCGTCAGCTTTATGATATGTAAGTCTGATTTCAATTAGTTTTTGCCCATACGATGAGTCCATAATAAAAAAAAAGGAAGAACGATTATCTTAAGTCCTCCGAAGATTACATAAACTTGCAAAGCGGAGTCAAAATTCTGGAATAATCAAAATTGTACTGAACCGACGCAGATACACAGTCAGAAAATAAATCGCCCCGAAGTTTGAAATTCGCTATACTTTTGGGTACTACTTAAGGGTAACTAACTTTATTATTCAAAATATATTTATATATATATATATATATATATATACGTGAAAATTATAAAAAAATTTGTAGTTTTAAGAAATTGTCTCGCATATTTAGAAATTATTTCCAAGCATTACACAAATTTTCTGGTTTTCAGGAGGATTTGCGTTTCATTTCTTCTGACTCCAGTAGGTCGGTATTGATGTTGAGCATAATAACAAGCGTAACTTGAGATTTCAGTTAGTTAAAGATGATACAAGTTTTTTATACAAGAACATATTTACATATTGACATATATAGTGCCTGCAGCAACCATAGTGCCTGCAGCAACCACAGAGAATAGTTTAAATAGAAAGAGATGCCCAGAACGGACATCGGTATATCTACTCGGCTAGTGATGCTGCTCACGAATATACACTCAGCGAAATTCGATTAAAGGCACTCGTGTTTAAGGTGCTAAAAAAACTAAGAGGATCTTGTTTACGCAGCTTTGAGCAGTTAGTTATTTCCAAATTATTTGCATATTTGTGTTTTTGAGCTAGCTTGGGTGCGAAATTCGATTAAAAGGAAGTCAATCTCTAGTCTTAGGAAGAATATACAGTTATAAAGCTATATGGAATTTCTTTGAATGGGATATTTTACAGGTAGAAAGAAAACACGCTATCCTGAGGAGATAGCTAAGATCACATACGCAATAATCTGCAATCTTACAAACTGGACTGGATAAAAATGCTATAGCATCTAAAATTCTATTTGGTTTAAGGTTACAAGTATCGAAGCATCGTGTTCAATAAATTTGATCAACCAATGATCGATTGGTTTGGAAAAAAATAAAATCAAAGCCAGTATTAACGAAGGCACACCAAGTAACCAGATTCAATTTTGCAAAAGAACATTCATCCTGGACCCAGGATTGGCAAAATGTGGTATTTTGTGATAAAATACGATTTAATTTCGATGGTCTAAATGGCCTAAATTATTACTGGCACGATTTCAACCTTAGCCTCACAGTTTTTAAAGAAATTCGAATGCCACATTTTCTGTTAATGTTACCAATTTAATTTCTTTTTTATTTGACATGTATTTAGAATAGCTAATTAATTTGCAAGAAATCAAAAATTTTAAAAATGTTCTTCTCAATTTTATAAGGATAAAAATAAGTGCCATTGATCGAGTTTCGCAGAGTGTATTTGCGCTTAGTCCTGTCGATTCAACCTCGGCTTTTCATTCTAAAAATGTGTCTTGCAATAAGTTGTGTGACAAAAACACAATACCCTCCTAAAGAGTATCTCTGTTAGAAATACCTTTGAGGAACCGATGAGCATATCAATTACCATTGGAACATAAATGGAGGGGCGCAACTCCCAAGGTCACAACAATATGCATCACTGAAGAAGGCACTCGAGTACTTGACATTCCCAACACCCAGAATACCCAGCTATTAACATACTCGTACAGATCCACACACACACCCCACACACATCCACTAAATACTTGTGCTCCTAATTAAAGCAGTAAATATTAATTAGTAACGAGTGTGTGTAATTTTGGACTTCCCGCACTGGCTAATGAACAAAAACACATTTTACTGAAATTTAACCCAGACCCAACTTATAATTTGAGCGACAGCGCCAACTGAGCGATTCGCTGAGTGCAAAGCAATAAGAGAATAAAATAACAGAAAATGACTCATAGAAGAGAACGCCGGCTTGTGCCCGACCCGCCCAATTTGCTGCCCACGCAGAAATCTCGGCCCACACAACTACGGACAACAGCCAAACCCAATAGATTGCCTTGTGGGCTGCCCAGGCTAACGCTGATTCGCTCCAATAAAAATATTCTAGGGGCATTTCGGAGTGTGCGATGTTTTCTCTTACAGTGCGTTGGCGTTACACTCAAAACCAAGTGTGAGTAAATTAAGGTCATGTGGGCAGAAGGAGAGCTTTGGCAGTGTCATTTCTTTGTTTGTCTTTTGGGCTGCATGGCTTGTTATGGCAATTCTATTAAGGGTACTAAGGGGAAACTTAATTTGCCCTTATCGCATACTCTTTGATGGAAGCAAACTTTTGTATTATGGACAATATTTAGGATTTATTTGCCTTAACTGGGACGCATAGATTTATCCATAAAAAGAAAGAACCGTACGTAAAAGATTACATCTCTATGCAGGCCGATTAGGTCAGAAAGCACTGTGAACTGATTAATGAAGCAGTTCATTTAGTTTCACATAAATTAACAAATTAGAGAGAATTTCGTATACATTTTCTCTGGGTAAAAGTATTTTTAAATATGAAGGATCATATATCGTAGTCCAATATTGAGATTGTATTATTTTAAAGGTATAGCCAAAATCGATATTTAAATATTTGATGAATTGCAATAAATGTATTTAATTCCATTATTTTACAAGTATATTACAAAAGTAAGTATTTAAGACAAAGTTGATCATAGCTGATAAATTTGAAAGAACAAAAAAAATCTACTTTCATTGATTCGTATATATAGTTAATTTTTATTTATTTAACCCCAATATTGACACAAATGTTAGATCATTTTACATTAAAATATCCCCAAAATCGTAATATCTTATTTTTTATATACAAACTTAAATATTAATTTTTATTTATAATTTAATTTATTTTATTTTTTACCTTTGTATTTCCTTTGTATTGAGGCGACTGATAATATTTAACTTTAAATAAATAATCATAAAACTATTAAAGTTGCACCAAAATTACAGTAATAAATAAGAATTTTCAGCTGGAGTGCAAGATAATATTATATTTTAATTTTACATTAAAAATGCAAAATACTTTTTGACCAGAACATCATATATATACTTTTTAGTTACGTTTTGCGTGTGTCTGTCTGCAGCGAATTGGAAATGTTTTAAATAAATAAATAAAATTACTTATCAGCAGATATATTTGAATTTGCTCTATTAATTTTACATTTGTTCATATTATTTGTGTTACGATAATAAGATAATTTACATGAATTTGCAACTATCTATAGGGGCAATAAGTGCAACGCTTCACGCTTTATAAAACGGCAATCGAACTGGGTCAATAACTTCAGTCAAAAGCTGTCCACAACACTATGAAGTGTTTCTATCTCGTCACAATATTAGTGAGCACTTTTGCGGAGCAATTAACTTTTAATCCCTATCGATATACTTTGGAGCTACTGCTGCAGGAGCCCAGTTCAGGACGCTATTCGAAAAGTGATGCTGCTCCAGTACAGGAGCTTTGGCTAAGTCAAAAACTCGATCACTTTGATGAGCTTAATAATAAAACCTGGCAAATGGTGAGCAGACAAACTATATGAATCACAGATTAGACTCTAGATAGAATATCTTCTTTTCAGCGCTATCTTCGCAATGACAAATATCATAAGCCTCAGGGACCAATTTACATATTTGTGGGCGGCGAATGGACGATTACGCCGGGTCTGCTGAGCACGGGTCTAACACACGATATGGCCGTGGAAAATGCGGGCATTCTATTCTATACAGAGCATCGATACTACGGCCAAAGTTGGCCACATAAGTAAGTCAGCTATTTTAAAATACATATTTAAAATTAAATCAAATATGCCTTTCTTAGCTCAAGCCATAATAGCATGTCTTTGGAGAATCTTAAGCATTTGAATCTGCATCAAGCCTTGGCAGATCTTGCGTACTTTATCCGATATCAGAAGTCACACTCCGCCAATCTAACACTCTCCAAGGTAATCCTAATTGGTGGATCCTACTCCGGCAGCATGGTAGCTTGGATGACGCAACTTTATCCAGAACTTGTAACTGCAAGCTGGGCTTCCAGTGCTCCGTTGCTTGCCAAGGCCGATTTCTACGGTAAGTAGAGATTCTCATCTTCTACAATTTATTTAGGTTTACATTAAGAAAAAGATTGATCGCCCAGACATCTAAAAAATCGCCAAGGTTTTCGATCATCTTATTTTTGCAGAAAAATACCTTTGTGGACCGTTTATAAAATCTCGTATTTTATTTCCCTTAATTTTAGCAAAAGATTTTTAAGTTGTTTTCTAAGTTATATCTGGGTCACTCTGTGTTGGATTTTAGAGTTATTTGGAAATCTTCTCCGTGAAATCCGAAATTCTTGAGATGGAAAGTAATAGAAAATGTAAGCATTCTAATATTATCGAGAAGAAAATAATTTAACATTCTTTGGTCAGATAATAGGAATGGGAGGTTGCTCTCCTCTAAGTAAGTATCAAATCAGATTTCTTGTCCCTATGTAGATTATGTATCAAATCTGATTCGCTATAGCTTTGCCACATCAAAAAAAAAATTTAATAATTTGTTCCTTATTAAGAAACAAAAGAAGTATTATTAATCCACATAAATTAATATTAAATTTGATTGCATGTTGCTTCCAGAATACATGCAATTCGTCGGTAACTCGATTAACCTGACCTATGGCCATAATTGTACACAACGTCTAGAGAACGGATTTAACCACTTGGTTAAGTTATTCAACACGAATAAAATAAGTAAATTACTTGAAAGACTGGATGCATGCACGAGTTTTAATGCAAGTGATTTGCTGGATCGCATATCCTTCTTCAATGGCATTGGCAATTACTTTGCATTGGTTGTGCAGAGTTACAGGTATGTCTCGTTCATGCTCGATGCAGGTAGCTTTGCATTTATAGTCATTCAGGTAGCTTTGCATTTATAGTCAGAAAAAAATCGCCACATAATGTAAGAAATCCCCAGGGGTAACTCAATTTATTATTAAAAAATTATATTTTTGAAAACCAGTGTTTTCCTTTTCATAATTCCTCGGCATTTTCTCATAAAATGTATAAAAATGTGTGTAATTTTCAGATTGAAAGCTTAATAATTTTCAGCATATAAAAAAAATTATTTTTTTTAATTTTTGGACATATTTAAAAATAATTTATTTCTGGCTATCTGCACGACTTTCCTCAAAGAGCGATTTTCTAATTTGTATAGCGATTTTTTTCTGAGTGTAATTCGCCAATTAATAAATTGTTCAATTATATTTCTAAGTGAATATATTCCGGCACTTTGCGATGCGCTCATGTCGCTGCACTCGAGCGATGAGCTGGCCCTGGAACGTTTTCTGGAGCGGCTATACTCGGGTGATGACAAACGGCTCAGTGAGTTCCGCTGTCAGGATTTCAGCTATAAGGCAATGTTAGAGCTGTTCAGCGATGTTTCGGATCGCAGCACAGGCAGTAAGTGAATGAGTGGAACACAGTAACTTGCAAATCAAAACTTCTTTGCAGTGCGCGCCTGGTTCTATCAGACTTGCAACCAATTTGGATGGTACACCACCACCACTACCAACTGCAGCACCACTGCATCATCCTGCATGTCCTTTGGTAGTCAGGTTCCTGTGTGGTACTTTGAGCAGCTGTGTCGCGATACATTTGGATCAGGCCAGACACCGGCAGCGCTGGCCATGGGCATTGCAGAGATGAATGCCCAGTTCGGTGGGTTTGAATTTAACCAAAGCGTGGTTTACCGAGAGCTGTTCTTCACGCATGGCGAATTGGATCCATGGCGAGCATTGGGGCATCAACTTGGCAATCAGGCTGTGATTATAGCTGGTAAGTTGACACCAATTAGCTATGTAAGCTGTGCATTAAATCCTTTTGATTGCGGCGAGCAGGATACTCGCATGTGGAGGACCTGACCAGCGTTAATGTGCGGGACAGTGTGCAGATGAATCTGGTCAAGCTGCGTATCATGTCCTTTTTGCGGAGACACGTTGCATCATGAAATGGCTTGAAGTGCTCTTATCCCTTATTAAATAAACAACAATTTCTTAACACGGAAATTTCCCTTAGGCGTTGCTCACTGGCCCTGGGCAAACAAAGACAAATTGAGTGACACTTGAACGTAAGGGAGATAAGTGTTTCGTCCTCTCATGCGTAAGTGTGTGTGAGTCTGTAGGTGTTAGTGTGTATGCGTGTGTGAGTGTGTGTTAGTGAATTGTTTGCCAAGCCTGGGGAATTGACAAAGTCATTTCTGTTGATTAGGAACATGCACTTATATTTGTTGGTATTCACTTTGTTTGTTAGTTTTGCAGTCGGTCCATAATGAACTAGTCCAGTGGAACTAGTTCGCTTTTTAAAGGATTGGCAATGTGAAAATTCCATTTCCTGCAATGTCAACAAGTGAGACTGATCTAGTATAAATTGTGCCGACTTCGAGGTAACCCCAGCTTCTATTGAGCCCACATATTTATTATTAATAAAAATTTCTATCAAATTTAGAAACAACACCGTCAAACAAGAATCTTTTCATTACTTTTATAAAAAATGTCCCAATCTACGAAAAAATTCTTAAAATTAAAAACAATTGATTTCTTAACAATAGAAAATATTTATAAAAAGTAGTGCTACAAACCTTGATATAAAAAAAATTATTTGTGAAATTAAGAAAATTCGCTTTGCGTTCTCGACTGTTAATTTTAGTGTTAAGCTGTTGTGGGAAGTTTGGGTAGGTAAGGATTTTCAAATTATATTATAAGTATTTATTAACTATCCAAAGTGTTTTTTTATGCGACATTTCAAAATACGCATGTTTAATAATAATAGAGTAACAAAAATTTAACTTTTTTTGTACCCAAGTAAAAAGTTCCCTTGAAACTAGACATACTTTTTCTACAATTTAGAAAAATCCACTCTAAAATAAAAAAAAATCCAAAAAGCCCTCCTCTTACAAAATTCAGAGCGATTTTTTTCTGAGTGTACATTTTATACATTTAGGCCATATTTTATAGCTCCTCCCCTCACACTCAGTAGAATTGACATTGTTGTTGTTTTCTTTTGAGGCTTTTGCTGCAGCATCGTCATTTTCATTCATGGGATTCTTGATGGCCAGTTGCTCCAGTTGCCAGTTTTTCCACCTTACAGAGCTGAGGCAAGTTTCGCGAATGTGCCGGCTTCGAAGGAGGCGCCACATTCACATCCTCATCATCATCAATTTCAATGGCTGTACGTTTGGAGGTGGTAGCTTTCTCCAACTAAAATTGCGATGATCACCAACAAATTGCTTCTTATCTGGTGCTACCCGCGATTCCGAGTAGAGTAGATCTATTGGTTATTAATATAACCAAAGCGGAATGAGTAGCATATCCACCAACAACTATTTAAACCGAGCGAATGCATGCTCGGATCTGACGGGTACTTCAAGCTACTCCTCCAATTGGACGTCCTCACTGACAAAATTCCGTAGCTGCCAAATATTGACGCGCTAGCGCTGCTGCTGCCAGACGAGAAACTTATCATTCTCTGGCAGTAGAATCTGTTCCCGGACTGGCATGACGTCATGACGTGACCCTAGATGCGCACTCATTTCAAATCTCATATGCTTTTTAAATTTTGAAGAATTCCTCATTAGTTTAGGAGGTATGATTTTGAACAAAAATAAATAGTTAGAAGCCAACCTCTCCTTACCATCGGGGCTAATTGCTGGCCTGGACTGTCCTAATGGATGCACGCACCTCCTCCACAACATCCGCACAAAAGCACCATGCTTGGCAGCGCCAACTAATCTCAGCATCCAAATGTAAATATTACATATTTATGAATCCTCGCAAATAAGTAAGCAATTTTTTAACAAATGGGTATACTCTTTTTTCTGAGTGAACCTCAAATTAACTATATTTTCACAATATGCACACAACAACTTAAGTTTAATGTTTTCTCACTAAAGGAAACACCATTTTGCATGTCTCAACTCGCAACGCTTTATAATTTTATCCCCTTTGTAATATAAGAACCTAATCAGTGACATTAACCCACGCTTTCGGCAACACACTTTATGCCCAGCAAGTATCGCTGGCTTAAAGCCTTTTCACATCAGCATAGCGTATACGCAACGTCAAAGCCACGCACAAGGAGCCAGGAAGTTGGTACATCAGATACAGATGATAACACAGGGTAACATGATTTTCACTGCACTGTAAAAAGAGAGAGAGGCATATTGAAGATAACATACATTTTTAATATCATGGCTCAACGGGAGAATGCGCGGAAAGTGTAATTGGCATATCAGTTATTTGTCCGGGCTGATCCGATAAGCAAAGAAGTTTATCATGCAGGCAGAATTACGTGTTATACAATGCGAAGGATTGCGTACAATATGGAACTGGGTGTTGAATTATTGAAGCCAAACTTCCTCTCCAAGCAAATATGAAATGGGTGCCAGCCATATGCATGTACATATGTAGCTCCAACCCAACGGAAGGAGGAGGGGAGGTGCTTAACGGCAATGGGAAGCTATAAAAATTTATTATTATTGTCGCACATTGTTGCTATTGTTGTTACGAAGCCCCTTGCGATTTCCGCTTTTTGGCTTGCGCAAAAATTGCAAAATACTTCAATCGCCCAGTTGCCGTTAAGCCTCGACGTATTTCTTTATCGCTGAAATTTTATTTTTGCCTTTGTTTTTATATTATTTTGAATTTAAGCTAGATGGTGAATTTTTGTTCTGGTTTTTTTTTTTGTTACTGCTTTTTCCTTTGCTTTTTCTCACTGGTTGAAGATGGAATTATCCAATAAAAGCTCAGCCCCCCGACTGCGTCTTTCAAAAATGATCATATTAATAAAATTGTATTTTGCATAAGTTCACATCTGCAGACTGAGCAGTTCCACTTAAGCCCTGTATATATTGCATAAAATACGTACTCGTATTATGTCGAACGCACTGAACCAATCATCTTCAAGTGTTATGTGTGTATAATGTATATGGTCATTTTAAAAATAACACTCACGTAACTGTCGTAAGTCTTAAAGTTCAATAGTCGTATACACTTGCAGTAGTACTCAACATTTTTCGAACCCCGTAGAGATCCTTGAAACTTGGAACATAAACTGGTCTGTGCCCGCGTCAGACAAAATGTAAAAATGGGAGTGCTACGTCCACCAGGGGGCTAGTAAATCGAGCATACCGATTCAAGGCTAAAGTCAAAGTTTGGTTGGTTGGTTGTTTTCGATGTCCTTCAAAGATTGGCATATGTCACGCTTACCTCCGCCGCCCAAGGCCCACCGCCTTGGCTATATTTTATGAAGTTTTTGAGTTAGAGCCTTTAAAAGGCGATAACAAATTTGTATGGCCACGCCCACACCTGCGGTCATAATCGCCAAAGCCGATATTTCGGAAAGTGTAAGTCGATAAGCTCGCATATATCCCACAATTCTAAAGATAGAGTAACCAAACTGCGGAGGTAACTTGCTGGTAACCTTCTCCAAGGATCGGCATATAAATTTTCAGACCATGCCCACACCAGCCACCCCCAAGAACTTCAATCCTAAAAATCTCAAATGTGCATATCTTCCACAATTTATAGGCTTGGGTCACTAAATTTTAAGAGCATGTTACTGGTAACTCCCCTAAGCGATCGATATTGGATGACCACGCCCACTCCCCCTCCTTAAACCGATACACCTGTTAGCGTAAATCGATAAGACCATATGTCTCACACAATTTAAAAACTAGAGTCACCAGATCTGAAAGGCATAGTACTAGTAACACCCTTCAAAAATTTTATACCACGCCCACCCCCCGCTCACAAGAACGATAAAAGGCTATATCTCCAGCAATTTAATAGATACAGTTGTCAAACCTGGAAGTTAGATTACTAAGATCGTCCTCCAATTTTTTTTTTCTTGCCACGACCACTCCCGCCCCTAATTTTCCAAAACCCCATATCTCCCGAAATTTAATAGCTACAGTTACCAAACCTATTACTATCTACCGCAATTTAAAATGCAAGCTTGGACATTAATTCTTGGCTACACCCACCCTGTTCTTTGTTACTTGTTATCCGCTGGAATAACTTAACAGTATTTCCTAGTCGGTTACGCCTGACTACAACGTTCGCTCCTGTTTTAATCTAAAAGTGTTACTCCATGGTCTTCAAATATAAGCATTTCAGCAGCAACACTCGAAAAATTGATTTTAATTTGTGAAGGTCTGAAACTACACTCTTTAGAGATTAAATATTTTCGGAGACATCAATAATAAGTGTACCTCAACAATTAAATTTAAGGAAGTATTCATTTAACCCTAGACAACATAGGCATCATTTATTTTATTTTTTCATGTGTTTGAATTATTTTATTTGTAGTTATCTTAAAATAAATAATAAGGCCTACTATGAAAGGGTAGGTAGAGAAAATAAAAAATAAGCATGCAATGTGCATCAATGTGCTTAGCACTGACCAAAAAAGGTTGTAAAATAAAAATAAAATACAAAACGAAAACAAAACATTAAAGATAAATTTGAAAATGTAAGTGTTGAAAATATGTAAAAAATCAATACAACATTCCGATTACTACTGTTAATAACACGTTTTAGGTCGAGTGAAATTGTTCATTAGAATTGCATCATTTTGTATTGCTGTGTGCATTACCAACTAAAGTTTTCTGTGTGAGAACAAGTACGAGTGAAAAAATGGTTGCGCTGTACAATATAGACAAGTTGGACGAAACAAATTATGATTCGTGGTGTGTCCAAATGAAAAGTGTGCTAATTCACCAGGATCTATGGTCCGTCACTTCGGGAGCTATGAAATGCCCAAGTTCAGACAAGACGAGTGAATATAGTCAGTGGATATCAAAAAACGAAAAGGCTTTAGCGGTGATTACTCTCTCAATAAGAGGTTCTGAGATTGGTCACATTAAGAAATGTGATTCGGCGTCGAGTGCGTGGATAACCCCAAAGGCAGTGCATCAGCCCACCGGTCCAGTGAGAAAAGTCATATTGTTCAAGAGATTACTCTTCATGCGGATGAACGAGGATGAGAACATGCAAATGTATACTGCAAATTTTGTGAACACCGTGGAGCAGTTAACAGAGATTGGCATTGTGCTGCAAGAGGAAATATATGTTATTTTACTCTTGGCAAGTTTACACAAATCATATGAAAATTTGGTTATAGCATTGGAATCACGTGTTGAATTACCAAAGTTTAGTACTTTGAAGGTTAAATTGATCGAAGAGTGTGATAGATGCAAGAACAAAGCACATAGAGAGAGAGTGTGAACGAAAATAATGCACAGGCATTTTTAAGCAAAGCACACTACCATAAAGAGAGTGCAAAAAAGACAGACAAAGTAGGCAAGAACCGAAACAAAAAAATTAAATGTTACAATTGCGGTAAAATTGGCCACATTTCTGGAGAATGTAGGTCCAAGGATAACGAAGGTCATGTATATTTTGTTGAGTCAACAACAGAATGAAGTGCAGTTGATATACCCACGTTACCCGATTTTTAATGCAGCAAGGCAATTACAGAAGTGCAGTCCAATAGAATCATCAGCAGAGGCAGCAGCAGAGGCAGCAGCAGAGGCAGCAGCAGACACAGCAGCAAAGTCACCGGCGAGGATAACGGTAACACCGATACCAATAAAAGAGAAATCAGCAAGAAAAGTAACCGACTTGAAAGAACCAGTGGCCACGGATAGCGAAAAGCAGACAACGAGAGGCACAAGCTGAATCTTCTGAGCAGTGATGACGTCATAACACCAGAAACTGTGGTAGAAGCATTGGAAAGTTCACAGGCGATCGAATGGCAAAAGCCCATGTCACAAGAATTCGGAGCACTGAAAGTGAATGGAACTTGGGTACCAACCGAATTACCATCCAATCCTAAGGCGATTGGATGCAGATGGGTCTTTGCACTAAAACATGACAAAAATGGCACCATAGAACGATACAAGAAACACAAAACAACATAAACATAATAACAGTATTTGTGGATGATATGATGATATGTTCATCAGATATTGGTGAGTTGGCCAGTATAAAAGAAAGCATATCTCGAATTTTTCAGGTGGTTGACAAGGGCCCTATACATAATTTCCTTGGTATGGAAATCAATAGGAAGGGCATAATAGGGGCGATAACGATCACCCAGCAGCAGCATGTGGTGCAGCTGCTTAAGAAGTTTGGCATGGAAGCGTGTCGGCCAGCATCAGTGCCGTTGGCGTCCGGGTACACCACCAAATGTGAGAGCCAACAATGCAAAACGGTCAACCAGCAGAGTATCAGTCACTGATTGGATTATTAATGTATCTGGCAGTTACCTCCATACCTGACATTTTACATTCAGTATGTAAGCTGTCTCAACGGAATACGGATTCCCACCAAGAGCACTGGGCAGCAGCAAAACGAGTGCAGCGATATCTGAGGATATCAATGGGCATAACATATACTAAAACTGAAAATCCCATCAAAGGCTACGTTGATGCGGAATGGGGTGGAGATAACAGATACACTGGATACGCATTCAGTCTTGGCGGTAGCGCATTCTCATGGGAAAGCAAGAAGCAGTCGTCAGTAGAACTAAGTAGTACTGAATCCGAATATATGGAAATATCGGAAGCAACTAAAGAAGCTGCTTATATTCTGAAATTATGTAACGAAATGAACATATATAGATATATGAAAAGTATTGTAATTCATGGCGATAATTTGAGCGCTATGAACTTAGTTAAAAATCCAGTTTACCATGCAAGAAGCAAGCATATAGATATTCGTTATCACTTCGTGCGAGAAGTTTTTAATAAGCTTGTGATTCAGCTGGAATATTGTCCAAAGAGTCAAATGATGGCAGATATCTTAACTAAGAATTTGAGCAAGTCAAAACATGAAAATTGTAATAGATTGCTTGGTCTCAAATTAATTGTCAATAATGTGTATTGAGGGGGAGTGTTGAAAATATGTAAAAGATCAATATAACATTCCGATTACTAATGTTAATAACAGAAAATATCGATACTGCGCTCGATACCCCAACTTAAGAATACATTGAATAAAAGTTTTTCTTAGTCTAACCGCCAAACCTAGTGCATCACTTTGCCGCTTTAAAACCCAACAGTAAGCATATTTAATTATGTATTATCTCTGGAGGCTTAACAAAACATGTACATAGACTGTAATTCAAGCTTATTAAAAATCATTTTATGTTCACGGGACACGCTTGACAGATAAGATCAGTCAGACGTGGCCACAGGGTATAAAAATATCGCTACAACCCACGTTTTGCCATTTGGCATTTGGCCGAGTAACTTTTCGCTATGTTCACATTTTCTTATATTAAATGCGAGAAGCTTTTTCCACTCAATTTGGAGCATGCGCTCCGGAAAAAGCTCGCGCTCTTTGGCTCAACGGTAACTTTTATTATGAATGGCATCCGTTGCTCGAGCGAACTTGTAACAGGTGGCAAGGCTTCGACAGTGCTCAATGCGCTGGGAGATAGCTTTAATGGGGCTGCTGATAGCGAGACGCTGGGAGTTGATAATGGGGGCTGATTTAACAACGCCAGCCACCCCCAAAAAATGAGCGCAAGCTGCTGCGTTTTGTGAGTTTGCGAGTAACTGTGAAACGCTTTCTGCAGGCACCTTGACACTGTGACACACAAAGCTATTCTCAGGTGTCAGCCTCAAGTTTAAAAATTCAATGAAGACAACAACAACCCCAACAGTAGCAACAACAACAGCTTTGGCTTTGGCTAGTCTCAGGGTTGTTGCCTTGAAGTTTCTTCATCGCACCCATATCTCACAATTTTGCCAGTGCAATAATTTTTAGCAGGGAGTTTTGCACCGCTCCATTTAAAATAACAGCGCCAAGTGGATTAGTTGTCTACCAGTTTATTATTCGCATGAGTTTGTGTAAAGCTGCAAAGTTAATGGCAAGGAAAAAGGTGGCAAACAAATTGCTGACAGACTGCTGGAGTATATCAAGTGTGCTTAACCTCCGGATTAAATGCATTCAAATAATTTGTTGATTTTATCGAAAGTATAATTATTACGAATATGATGGAATTATTTTTAGCGACAGAACGACAAATTAACTCTGTTTGAAGTATGTAAGAGCAAGAAATAATAGCATTTCCTGATTTCGTTATGAATACTTAAAAGTAGAAAACTTAAGTTAAGGTAGTAAAACTTTTAACTCTTTATTTTCGATAGGATATACATTTAATTTTAGATTTGATGTTAAAGTAAAATATTTTTCATTTATTAAGCTTTAATGCAAGGTCGGCAAAAATTCCTCAACTGAACCCTCCACGAGGGTGCCGACTGGAAATAGCATCACAGCGGTCCTGCAAGGTACCGATGCTAGCTAAGACTCGTGCCCTGAACCTCCGACATGAACTGCATCCATAGTCTTGTCGCTGGAAAAGGACCGAGTCATGGTTCGAGGTAAAGGGCCGGACTAAGGTGTTATGCGACCCGTGCCGATAGTCAGCCAGGCTGGGGGCCCTCAAATAGCCCAGTCTTACACGGAGCATATCGGATACCTGGCGACCTCCGATATTAATCAGCCTTACCTGCACATCGCGGATCTCTGTGCAGATGGACATTTTTTCTCCGCAGCTCGTGGGAATCGAAATGTATTCTACAATTAAAAACCACAAAAGGAGTCCGGTACTCTCCCAAAACCGGTATGGAGCAATCCCAAACATGTAGCGGAGGCAGTGGCTTGCAAGCCTGACCAAAGCGGCAACATGACAAATGTGGCGGAAAAGCCTGTTTGTCAAGCCAGCGGCGATGGTGCAGCTGGTTAAAACCCCGACCCGTCTGACTCCGTGGCAGGAAAGCAAAGCACTAGTGCAGCCAACCTGCCAGCCGGAGCGGGTGCAAAGGGCGATTTGCCAGCTACCAGCGCTGCGGCTAAAAGGTTTAGCTATGCCGACCGCAGGAATGCCGCAAGCATCCTAAAGCTGCAAAGCGCAAACACCCAGCCAAATCCACCAGCCGAATGGCAAAATAAAGTGGTGTGGGCTAGAAAGGTGCTGCCAAACTTTTGTGAGGCTCCACCCCAAAAAGAGCAGAGCCAGGCTAAAAGGCAGCGCTCACAGGAAGCACATGGTCCCGTTGCAAAACGGGCCAAGGTGCAGCAGGGAAGGTCCTTTGCCGAAATTTCCAAGGAAAGAATCCTCATAGGGATCCTTGACAAGGGAAGCAAGGACGCTAGAATCGGCTTCGGCTCTATTACCGTAAAGGTATATAAATCGGATGCGCCGGGCGGAGGAGACCCTGCTGTCTGTAAAAGCACAGCCGAACAGGATCCTCCCGCGGAGATCGGAGCAACCGATGAGGAGCCGGAGCAGGCTATACGTCGGACACGTCGACTCTGACTCGGGCCTTGAGGCCTTGTGTCACGAGTTAGACGAGGACGACTTTACGCTGTCGGATGAGGACGACAGCAACAACACGGTGGTGAGGGTGGAATCTCCGGATGTCCTTGAGACTACGGCAGATAAACCTTCACCACAGTAAAGCAGCATCCGCTGCTCTGATGCTCCGCCTGACTGGAGGCGGAGACGATATAGTACTAGTCCAAGAACCTTGGGTGATTGGAGGCAAGGTTTACGGACTAGGCAATAAAAATTACAAGCTGTTAGTAGCTGGAAATGAAGGTAAAAAACGTACCTGCATCCTCGCGAAAAAACATCTAAATATTTTTCTGCTCCATAATTTTAGTAGTGATGACAACACAGCGGTAAGCCTGGAGCTCCAGTCAGCTTCGGTAAGGCTACTGTCTGTCTACATGGCCTACGACAGCGCCGGCCCACCACCAGACGAGATTACAAGATCCCTCGTCCAGGAGTGCGAGAAGCACAGCATTGGCCTAATCATAGGCTGTGACGCCAATACTCACCACACCCAGTGGGGGAGTACGGGCACAAATCCGAGGGGTGAGTCACTCTTATCCTACATTCTTAATACTAACCTCTTAGTATGTAACACGGGAAATGAACCCACTTTCATTAT